>CP139505.1:164571773-165171773 GCA_021014915.2 Artemisia tridentata subsp. tridentata | reverse complement strand
GTGGATAATGTGGCAACACGGTTAGATCTTCTTCCAAGAGAATGTAGAAGCTTTACGACTAATGCATCGCCAAAAGCTTGATCCAACAAACATTTCCTTGTCCAAAATAACCTGTTAAACCTGAGAAAACAAACACGAAAACCTGCATAACATCGGCGGGATAAATTCTATATATAAGGATATAATGCTTGTGGAATGATAATTTTGCAGATTCCTGGAGATTATAAGTTAGAGATTTAATAAAAACTTTTTATGAAAACAAAACTTTCAAAAATTTTCAGAAAATTAAACCTGACGCCGTCAGGTTGTAAATCCTGACGCCGTCAGAAATGATCTGACAGAATTCTCATGTTAAGTTTCCGAAAAAATTTTGGAAAAACCTATACCTTACTTCCTGGAATTCCTGCAAAACATCATCATGACTCGATACAAGCATTTGACTCAAACAAATACTAATATGTATGTTAATTTATTATTATTACGATTCATGTTCATTTGTGTTCTAATAAACCGATTTAGATTTCCCTTACACTTATCTTTTGCAAAATACCTTTATATGTAGTTAAGACGAAGTTAAAAACAAGATAAAGCATTTTCACAAATTTCTTTTTGAACATGAATCAATAATAATAAAATTTAAACATACATACGGAAACAAATAAAATCAAACAAACAAATAAACACACAAAGCAAATAAAGCTTGGGTTGCCTCCCAAAAAGCGCTTTTCTTTATTAACGAGTCTTGTAGCTAGACTCAAAGTCACCGTACATTACGTGATTCCATCGTTGGTCACGGTTCCTAGGCCATTCTCTTTTGATTCTCTATCAGAATCACTCTCATAGTAAAGGTATTTCGGGTCCTTGAGATTAAAAGGATTGTTTTGGTATTTAGAACTAAGCTCCTTATCATGCTTAAAGAATCCACTTGACAGGTCAGAAGTGTCCTTACATCCCCTTCTCACATCATCATCACATAACACGAGTTGGGAACTTAACCTATCGAGCCCTCCATAATCAATCTCCTTGAATTCTCTCATCTTGTAAGGCGTTTGGTATGAGATTTCCCTAATCCCATCGGTGAAAGTCATGATCCCATTGAGCTCGTCCACAACCAAGCTTGTGGCCTTGCAAAAAGGTGCCCCAAAAACGACTTGTGATAACCTGGGATCGATGTACTTTTCGATATTATCGACGATTGCGAAGCTCATAGTGAATGTCATATTTCCTACAAACACCTGTACATCATCATCTATGCCAACGTCATCCTTCCCTTTATGAATCATTCCCCATCTGCAAATGTTGTTATAATGAAACAAGGACATCACATTTTTGGGTAAACATGTGTCAATGTAAACATTATAAAAATGCTTGTGACCAATCATGCAAGGTATTTTGAGATTATTCGGATCACATCGCTTAATTCGGCCAGGCCTTCTACCGTGTAGCCCCCATGTGTTGCAAATTGCTGATGGTTGATACTCATACACTTCTTCAATGCCATCCCGAAAAATCACTTTCCTGACACCATCGGTAAATAATGCACTACTATCATCCTCGTCGAGTATCACTCCCGTTGCGTTTATGAATGGTTTGCCTAGAACAAGGCTAGCTAAGGATGGGCTGATGATAGAGTCCATGTTATTAAATACAGTTAGCTCGATATGAAAGAGGAACTTTTCTATCACAATTGGTACCCTTCTTATTACCCCGATGATATTAGACCCTTCATATTTGACCTGTTCGGTGAAGGCTTCGTTATATAGAGAAAGGGATATTGCATTCATAGAAGAGTTGGGGTTTATGTAGGCATCTTTAATGAACTTTTTCCTAGTGGTGCAAGATATCTTAAAGACCCTGGGAGCGCCATCCTCTATTCTCTCTCCAAATCCCATAGGCAACTTTGCTGTGCCCCTCTCAAGTTCCTCCACCAGGGGGCGGTCTAGCAGTACTGGGAGCCCATGAGGCATTTCGGATTTCTCTTCCGAGCCCTCCTCATCACTCACCTCTCTTGTACTCGAGTTCTTTGGTGAGTCTAGATAGTCGTCGGGCGCCTCGGGGTTCTTTTCGGGAACTTCACCCTCCATTTCATTGTCCACATTCTCGGTTGATTGTTGGTCCAGATTGGGTTTAGGAACAGGTATTGTTGTAAAGGTGTTCACGAAGTGGAGAGGTTTCGAAGGGGTATGAGTATCTCCAGTTTCTTTTCCGTTTTGTGATATGTGTTTGAAGAGTTTACTAGGGTGCTTGATTTTTACAGGAGGGGGTGTTTGGTGAGTCACCATGACAGATTTGATCTCATTAACTCATGCCAACTCACAAGTTGACCTGCCAGCAAGGCGATCATTGATAACCTTTAACAGGTTATCAACCTTGTTGTTCATATCAACTTGCTGTTGTCTGAATTGATTCTCAAGTTTGGAGAGCTGTGTTTCTTGAGAGAGAATGAATTTTTGCAGTGATTCCTCGCGATTTTGTTGTTTATGCGTATGTTGCTGAGGATAATGTTCAGACCAGGTGAGTGGGGTAGAGTCATTGAATGATACGCTTCGAGTTTGGTTCCAACTAAAATTTGGCTTACTCTTCCATGCCTCATACCTATCTTCGGAATTCTTGTTTCCATAATTAGTAGTGAGCCACTTATCTCCAGCCTTATCGACTCGCGAGGATGCAAATTCTTTGAAAGCCTGTTTGGGGAGTTCCATGCAATCATGAGTGTTGTGGGGATCACTACATAATTTACACGAAGAAGTGATTTTGTTCACTTGGCTTGAAGGTTTAGGAGCCTCGTAGGATTTCATGAGAAACTTGACTTGGTCTTCAAGTTCTATGATCCTACGGTCGGAAGTGCTTGAATTGTTCGAAGGCAAAGATATTGCCTTGACCGTTTTATTCAAATCACGGGGATCACTCCAACTTTCGTTGTCATAAAGAGCAAGATCCTCTAGGAGAGCCCATGATTGTTCCGCACTTAGATCACGTAGCTTACCACCAGCCGATTGGTCAATGATTTGCCTTGTGGAGAGATTGATATAGTCATAGAAGATTTGGACTTGGAGCCAAAGTTCTATGCCATGGTGAGGGACTTTTTGGAGTAAGTCCTTGAATCGAGTCCATGCCTCGTAGAGGGTTTCGCCTTGACGTTGTTGGAACATCAAGATATCATTCCTTAGCTTGGTAGTTCTTCCTGGTGGGAAAAACTGAGCAAGGAAACGAGTGGTGAGATCATCCCAAGAGGTGATGGATCCTGCGGGTAGACGCTCTAGCCATTGACTAGCTTGGTCCCGCAGAGAGAATTGAAAGAGACGCAGTCGGGTCGTCTCTCGAGTGGCAACATCAAGGTCTATAGAATCAACGATTTTGAGAAAGTCCTTGAGATGTTGATTAGGATCTTCAGAACGAAGTCCATGGAATGCGTATCCGCTTTGCACCAACCGGATGGTGTCGGATCGCAAGGGAGTGACATTGGCTCCTTGAGTGAGCTCAATGGTGTTTTGATAGCCATGGTGGCTAGGATGGGAGTAGTCTCCTAAGGTACGGGCTCTAGGAGGTGGTAGTGGTTGTTGTGGTGGGTTGTTGGGATCGAGGATATTACCGTCTTCCATGATGTCGGATGGTAATGGTTACGAACAAAGAAACGAAGAAAAAAAGATAGACTAAAGAAAACCTAGAAAAATAAAATAAAAATCTCACTAGAAAGGAATCTAGTGAGTAGACCTATAAAAATAAAAATTCAACCTAAACAATAACTATTCCCCGGCAGCGGCGCCAAAAACTTGATGCGTGGTTTTGCGACCTTACAACAGGTTTTACCTCTCGAGGGATCTCAAGAGGCTTACAACCCCACCAGGCAGTGTACCTGACCGATGTAGTATAGTGTAGTGGTAAGTACGGGGGATTGATCGTTCTCCACAGGGAATAGTGTCGTTAGGATTGAAAAAACTACTCTAATAGGTCTAAGGGTGAGAGAAGATTCTTTCTGTATTTTTTATATTTTTATGAAAGCAAGTAAAATCTCGGGTTTGATAGAGTGGGCGGAATTAGTTGCTAATCAACTAACCCAACTAACTACGAATGCAAATAAAATAAAATAACTGAAAATGAAAAGGTGGTAAAACTTATGTGGAGAGAAATGTGTTTACTTAGATTTCCTTGCTCCCTAACTATCTTTTACCGGTTGATTAGTGTGTATTAATCGCATGGATGACGGGTGTATTCCTTAATACCAATCGGGGGGTGGCGTACGTACTTCCCCAACTCTATGAACTCCTACTTCACTCCTATGTCGAGCCGGCTAGGAAGCTCCTAACATGGGATCACTAGAATTCGCTCATGCATTAAATACAACCATAAAAACCTTTAGTACGCATTGGTTCATGTTTCTTAAGACGTTCAAGCAAGTTACCGTATAGGAAGTTAGCCAGTTTTCTTAAGCCTAACATCGATGAACAATCATCCAATACAATTAATAACACACTAATAACCAATAATCAATAGCTAGGTTTCATTAGATCTAAGCAAACACAAGATAAATCTAGCCTAGCATGTTAATTAAAAGACAAGAACAAGATGTAATCAAACAACACATAGACATATTGAATGATTAAATAATAACTTATCTTCAATTAAACATGGGAGATCCAAGGGTATGAAAACCCTTAAAAATGGCAGAAATTCGTCTAGGGTTTCTCCTCCAAGGTTACACACAATAAGTTCCCCACCAATGACAAAAAAATGCAAAACTATATATAGAGTTTAAGGGCTGACGGCGTCACGTTATAGGACTTGACGCCGTCACCTCGCCGCTTTTAGGGTTCCCGGATGGCCTTCCTGATGCCGTCCCTCTTTAGTGTTCCAAAATCCTCTCTGGCCTATCAAGGGGTGACGCCGTCAGAATTGAGCTTGACGCCGTCCCTCTTTAGCTTAAGCCGTGATGGCCTTGATCATCTTAAAGGGTGACGCCGTCAGATTTTTCATGCAAAATTCTCTGGCTTATCATGAGTAATTTTCATATCCACCTCTTTTGCCAAGCCATGACGCCGTCTGGGCCAATCCTTGACGCCGTCAAAGGTAACTTTCAGCACAATTTTGAGACTTTGCCGTTTTCTTCACTTTTATGCTCCAAAAACGTCCAAAATGCCTCCTTTTCCAGATTTCTCCTCAAAAGTACCTAAAATGACAAAAGGAACGATTTAGGGCAATATTTGATCAAATAAATACGATTTCGGGCTTAAATGACCCCTTAAAAGCGGTACACTTTTCGCCTCATCACTTGAGCACCCACTATCTTTGATCCACTCATCAGGTTCAAGATCAACTTTCAAGCATACCTAAGTTCATAAAAGACTCAAGCATTTGGTCCCCAATATCTCATGGGTCCGTTTGGGTTAAACATGACATTATCATGGTTTATGTATGTAAATGGTGGACAATTGTTCCATGACATATAACTAGGACCATGAAAGTTTCTAGGTATGTTTTGGTTCCAATTATTTTGATAAGTATGTTGTGGATTAATTATACTCTTTGGAAAGGGGTGTTTGGGAAAACTCATTTGAGGTCTCTGTTGATCCGTTTTAACTCTATATTCATTTCTAGCTTGTCCTCTTCCTAAAGATACTGCTGGTTTATGTTTATTATTGGTTATACTACTGTTAGGTTTCTTAAGTAACTTTAACAAACTCGGAATGGTCGACTTTGTGAACCTTCTGTTCAACTTTTGTACTCGCGGATCCTTTGGATACACTTGGCGGATCCAAATTTTTGGATCCGTCGGATCCGTGAGTGTCCAACTTGGTTGAATCAGTTTTATTCACAGTTTGTTCCTTATAATCACTTAAGGTTCCTAGTTTCATAAAGCCTAGTCCTGTTTTATCATGAGGTAGCTTTTGCATTTTCATTATTTCATCTGCACAACTTATGTTTTTATCAAACCTTTTAAACTTTGAATTTTGTTTGATCAAATCTTCCTGTGTGGTTCTTAAGGTTTCTAATTCAAGTTTTAGTTCTTGACAAGACACACACGTTTCTTTACTATCTTTACCTTTTTCAATTCGTATTGCTTTTTCTTTAAGCCAAAATACTTCATTTTCTAAAAGTGTTGTCTTTGTTTTCAAAAACTTGTTTTTGTTTATGATTTTTAAAGTAACGTCACACAATTTGTTATATTCTACTTCTAAGGTTTCGTCATCTATAGAGGAGTATGAATCAGAATGTACCTCTTCTGTGTCATTAGCCATAAGTGCCATTTCGTTGTTCTTAGGCTCATCATCATCATCTCCTTCACTATCGCTCCAAGCTCCACTAACGAAGGCTCTTTGAGACTTGGTCTTTGGAGGCTTTGGACATTCTCCTATTAAGTGACTGGAGTCACCACACCTATAGCATTTCCTATCAACCTTACCTTTCTTATCGTCACGATCTTTCCGAGAGGATTTCTTTTCATCATGAGGTGGTTTTACAAACTTTCCTCGTCTCTTGAAGAATTTCTTGAAATCCCTCACGGCCATGGCATACTCTTCATCATCACTGTTTGAGCAAGACTCATCATCATCACTTGACTCGACTTTGGCTTTCAAGGCAATAGACTTAATCTTCTCCTTTTTGCCTTTGACAATTTCCGAGTCTTTTTCCATAATCATTTCGTGAACTTTTAGGTTACCTATGAGCTCATCCAGCGTCATGCTTGAGAGATCTTTAGATTCTTCAATAGCTGTCACCTTTGCTCTCCATTTCGGATGGAGTGCTCTTAGAAATTTCCTGACAAAATTCTTACTAGAAAAAGATTCATCAAGTGCTTTAAGTGATGTAATAATAGTATTGAACTTAGCAAACGCACTATCAATGGTCTCATCTTCAGAGATAACAAATTGTTCGTATTGTTGGACAAGAAGATCAATTTTGTTATCTTTTACTTGTGAGTTCCCTTGATGTGTGATAATAAGAGATTGCCAAATATCCTTAGCCGTTTTACACATAAAACTCTTTCATATTCTTTCTTAGGTAAGGCATTATAAAGCATCATTTTGGCTTCATTGTTTTTGGCAATTAGTTTCTTTTGCTCATCACTGTGACGAGTAAGAGAAGCTCCTTCATCCCGACCACCCGAAATATTATTACTAATAGGTTTGTAATCACCATCAACTATAATATACCATAGATCTATGTCCTTTGACTTTACATAAGTCTCAAAGCGATTTTTCCAATAAATAAAACAATTTGGTTCAAATAGAGGTGGTCTCTGCATAGATTGCCCTTCTTTAAAGTTTTCAAAATCCATGGATCGTTTTAAGTTTTAAAATAAAATATATTTTAAAGATCTTAAGTAACGTAGCTCTGATGCCAATTGTGGAAAACTAGAAGGGGGGTTGAATAGTTTTTACCGTTTTTCAAGTTTTATTTGCTTTGTTACTATATGTTAATTTCAAAGGAAACAATCACAAATAAATAATCACACAATGTAAACAAAAGATAAAGAGAGGAAAGATCAAACCACACGACACTGTTGTTTATAGTGGTTCGGCTACAAGGACTCTCTTCCTTGCCCTACTCCACTCCCCGAGTTTCTTATTCGAGAGTTTATCTTTCACTAAGAAACAAACTCCTTTTCTAGGCGGAGAAAACCTTTACACGTCGCTTACTTCCTTTTCCGGTACTAAGCTAAACACCGGGTTCTTTCACAAGGTAGAACCAACCTGACGTCGCCTATTTACTTTACCGACACTAAGCTAGATGTCGAGTTCTTTACACGGGTACAACTACTCCCTACACTCTTTGTGCTTTAAGGACTAAAGCACTAACCACACTCACTGATTATAAAATGATAGATATGATGTGTGAAACAAACTACAATATCACACAGTAATGCAACTAAAGGATTACGGTTCTGTAGATCCTTGAATGCTTGATCTCTTTTCTACAAAATGAAAGATCAAAGTGAAATGCAACTATGAATGATGTTAGTAAGATATGTACTGAATGAATATGTGTGTTAAAGCTATATGAGTGATGAGAGAGCCAAATGATCAGCTTCCTATTTATAGGCAAGCTGATCTTCAGCTCACGGATCCCTCACAAGGGATCCGTCCTTCATTGGATTTGGATCCGTGGGATGTGACAGCTAAGGTTTAGTTGTATCTTACCATATCTTAGTTGTATCTTACCATATCTTACCAAATCATCCAAGATCCTCAAATGTCAACTATGTATCTTGCAAATCTAAACAAGATATATCAAAGATATTGTATGTGATGTATGCAATGATGTCATGGAGTGATTTTAGAATTAAAGTTTCCTTTTAAGGAAACAAGTTACTAAATAAGCAAACTTGTAATTCTTGGTTATTATGTGAAGTGTAAAATGTGTACTTAAGAGACTTAAGCTAGTATTTATTATTTGCTAAAAGATATTCCTTTTATTTGTCATTAACAAAACTAACAAAAGATAAATGAATATAAATAACGTTTTTGAGACGCTATTTGTATTAACAAAAACTATTCAATAAGTGCATGAGTCTACTAAAAGCATCATCATCTTGTATGCTTTTGTCTTTTCCCACACCTGCCTCAGCAGCAGTTGTTGTATCTCCTACAATGGAAGCTTTGCCTTCAGTATTATCACCAACATGTCTTATTATTCAGCCAATAATAAGAGCAAGCTCAAGTTTCAGTTGATGGATGCTGAGAATAAGCTCTTTCATCACTCTTCTTCATGTTCGGACATCTTTGACTTAAAATGATAAAGCTCTATCTCAAATTTAGACAAGATTCTAGAGTATTATATATATTAAGAAGGGATGAAGCAATACAAATGAAGAAAGTTCAAATGAAGAAAGCTCTTTCAGTTTCAATTTTAGTTCACTACGTTTGTTCATCACTTGCATGGCTTGCTGAGAGATGACTTGACTTCATGGAAGATTGGTACTGCTAGAGTTAAAGACAAAAAAAATGGCAGATGAGTATGGTCAGTAAGATACTTAATCTCACAGAACAAAGGAAAGCTCAGATCAAAAGTCTGACTATGTGGTGTTTGAAAGATCTTCACAATCCTCATTTAATTCAGAAGAAACATGATGATTTGGGATAAATCACATGTTTAGGGGAGGATTGTTGGGAATTAAATGTTCTGAAGATTAGTATTAGGAAACGTTTACAAGGTTAGTACTGCTCAAGGAAATTCACTAAGTGTTGATTCTACTGCTAGTGTATTTGATTCTACTGCTAGTGTCGGAAATACTACTACTGGAAGATACTGCTGCTAGAGTAAAAGATCCTACTGCTGAAAGGATAAGTGTCGCGTATTCTACTGCTGACTGGATAAGTATGAAAAAGATATTTGTGTATAAAAGTCAAATATATACTGTAGACAATATCTTTGATAAGTGATCAGTCAACAAGTTGTGTACACAGATACATGTTGCATCTTTGCTACTGACACACACAAGCTAGCGATTAGACAATACTCAAGTGTGCATGTGCTTAGATATTTATATAAATAGAGAGTTAGACATTAGTTAGATGGCGTGTGCTTAATGTGTAACTAAGAAAAACAAACTCAGTTGATAGAACAAGATAGAAAATAGTTTTTCTTTGTAATAGAGATTCAAGGTTTTGTAACCCTAGTGATAGTGAAGATCACTTATATTATTCTCAATAATATTGAATCATTTGATGTTATACTTTCGATGTTCATTGTTCATTACTCAAACATAACTGTTCCATTTCCATAACCAATATCCTTCTAAGTGTGGTTAAGTAGATTCCGTATACTTAATCATATTAACTCAAAGTATCATATACACAAGTTTCAAAGGACTTACATCCTACCAAGTGTATTATAATCCTCTCATTATTCATTGAATAACAATGAAACATGGTGTGTATTTATACCTTATATGCCTCCAAAGAGATCCCAGCTATACCATTTATGTATGCTAGAGACACCTTCTTGTGGTAGGGCGATAATTAAGGGTAAATATCATATTTTCCATCAGAATCTATCACTTCAACTGGCTCAACCTCAAACTTCCGTTCACAGTACACTGAGAACATTGTCACCTATAGTAAAAAGTGCATATTAATACCATCTCGTCTTTCAAATGACTTGCAGAGATTATTAACCAGAGATTCTTTAACACTTAACCATTGTATTCAAGAAAATTTTGGCCTTGGTAAAATCAGTGGCTGTGCATTCGATGAACATGGGCCCATGCTCAAAATGAATGAAACTGTGGTTTATCGTTGAGCAAACCCGCCCTAAAGCTATAGTTCATAGAGACACACCATCGTAATACTGAATTAAGGTACTGATGTTTAATAAATTTGAATGCATTGCTTGATGAGTTCATAGAGAAAGCAGTGCGTTAATGCAGCTCGAACAATCACATTATGGGAATGCAGTGGATGGTTAGTTTATCACAGGGAATGCAGTCACATAATGGTGTGTTTACATCAGTATTAAAGAAAGAACTGTCCTTTATGAGTTCATAGAGACACACCATCGTAATACCGAATTAAGGTACTGATATGTAACATTACTTTTTACACATGAGCCCACGCTCAAATTCACATTGCAGCTACTGTAGATCGAAAGCAATAATTACTACCTACAACATTCTTTCCCTCTTTGTATACCTGATACAATCTCTTTTTATTAAGCTACTGTAGATCGAAAGCAATAATAAAACTACAACATAAGATATCTAATGGAAAAGGCCTGCACAACAAAGACGATAACATGAAAACAAATCTTAGTGCCTAAATACTACAAAGAGGGTATTTTGGACTGCCTATTTAAGCGTTTATCAGCTTAAGATATACAGATATGTGTGTTTGGGATTGTGTTTGGAAAGTTGCATATAAAGCATAAATCTAAATATCGCCAAATACATATGTTTAATAACTAAATAAACATAATACTTGAACTGTGGTTTATCCGAAACAACCTTAGCAAAGAAATTACTATAACTATATGTTCTTAGACACTCCATTGGCAATTTATCTGAGCAACCCTTTGAACCTACACATGAGAAATTGATTGATAATGGGTGATGTGAGGATCTAAACACACGAGTATTGTGTTGAGGATACTTTGAATGTATATCAAATAGTATGCGGAATCAACTACTTGATACTTAGAAGATTTATCAATGTAACAATAACTTATTGTATGAACAGTTTATGAGAACAATGATGTAACCAAACGCTTCAATATTATTAAGTATAATACGAGTGATCTTGAGTATCACTAGGGTTTACAACCTTGAAGCTTAACAAAACATACGTCTATAACATCTAACCTAGGATCTCCTTTTATAGGCACAAGGAGTCCTTTACAAGATAACTATGTTGATACAATATACGTATCATTCTAAACATATAAGATATACATCAAATAAATTCTATACTTATCACTTTACATGGCTTCATCTCATAAGCAGTACCTTCTTGCATCTTCAGTCTTCAGCAGTACAAAGTTCATACTAGCAGTACTAATATTTACACTAGCAGTACTAACTCAGTTAGTATTGTTAGTGTTATTCTTCAGCAGTACAAACTGTTCTTTGACAAAACCAAGTGCTTGAATATTTAATTCCCAACAGGTGATTTAACGGGTAAATTATGTACATTAGGTATGGATCAAAACATGTATTTTTAAAATGGGTCAACATGGGTAATTTTGTTAACGTGCCTAAATGGCTACTTTTGGGTCAACTTTATAATGTCAGCCTTTCGACTCTCCCCTGAGAACCTCATTTATGGTCCCATGAAAATCTTTATCATTGCACCATGCAAAGCCAATTAAAAAAAAGTTTGATGAAAGGTTAAGGGGGCGTTTGGGATTATGTTTTGAAAGTTACATATGCTCAGGCCGCTTAGCTAGCATATTCTGAAGGATTAAAATTTATTTTTAATTTAGGCAAAACTAACTTGATTAAACATTAGGTAGTAGGTAGCGCTCGCGGAGAGGCCTTAGTTTCATTTCAGATAATTTTATTTCTCGGGTGAAAGAGGGTCTAGGAAATCGGTGTGTTGGAAAGGCAGTGTGAACTTTCGATTTCCTTATACGTTTATAACCTGTAAACTGAAAAAGTACCTTGATTAGATCAAGAAGAAACATGCTCGCTGAAGTAACAAAATTCACATCTGGATTTCTAATAGCTTCACTTCTGGTAAGATCAGGACCAAACATCTGTTGTTCTACCAGTAGGCCATAAAATTACAACTGTTAATATCTTTATTATCATCTGTTCAAATATAGCAACTCCAAAAACAGAACTACATGCATATGAACTTACTTGTAGGTATGCATTTCCCTTACCAGAGATGCTGATCACTATTTTTAATCCCTGCATTATCTTGATATATAATTGGCCATAGTAGTTTGCTTACCAGCAATTAGTTTACCCATAACTACGCCAAGCCATTGCAGAGGACATCATTTTCACAATTTGGCTCTAAACCAGATGCATACTGATGGAGAAACACTCTATTTGAGAGATAAATATTCTCGAACCTAGCCATATTTAAAAACAAAAATCAATAAATTATCCCAAAATCTTGGGAAATCACGTCCATATGAGTGTTTGGTTGAGAAACTCACGTTTTTTCCCAGGAGTCGAAGCCAACATGCGCTTAAGTGCAACATGTTTTATGAAATAAGAGAAAGAGCAGTAAGCAAAAATTAAAAAGGAAAATGCAATACCATTAGGAAAACTAAACAAACAGTAAGCTAATAAAAAATACAGTAAGCACATTAACCATGTGATGTAGCTGTTTGAGGGAAAACTTTGACAATATTGTAGAAAACTAGAAGAGGGGTTGAATAGTTTTACCGATTAAAATCACTTATTAAAACTTATAGATCGACTTATGTCAATCTAGTTTCGACGTGTTGGATATTGATAGAAATACAAGCATATAAACTAAACTAGGAGATAGAGTTAGAGAGACACAACCACAACACAAGTATTTATAGTGGTTCGGCTACAAGGACACCTTCCTTGCCCTCCTCCACTCCCCGAGTCACCTACTCGAGAGTTCATTATCACTTCATAACACAAACTCCTTTCACATGGCGGAGAAGCCTTCACAACGTCGCTTACACTTTATCCGGTACTGATGCGTGGTTTTGCGACCTTACAACAGGTTTTACCTCTCGAGGGATCTCAAGAGGCTTGCAATCCCCACCAGGCAGTGTACCTGACCGATGTAGTATAGTGAAGTGGCAAGTACCGGGGGATTGATCGTTCTCTAGGGGAATAGCGTCGTTAGGATTGAAAAACTACTCTAATAGGTCTAAGGGTGAGGGAAGATTCTTTTTTGTATTTTTATATTTTATGGAAAGCAAGTAAAATCTCGGGTTTGAAGGAGTGGGCGGAATTAGTTGCTAGTCAACTAACCCAAATAACTACAATTGCAAATAAAATAAAATAACTGAAAATGAAAAGGCGGTGGAACTTATATGGGAGAAAATGTGTTTACTTAGATTTCCTTACTCCCAAACTATCTTTTACCGGTTGATTAGTGTGTATTAATTGCGTGGATGACGGGTGTATTCCTTAATACCAATCGTGGGGTGGCGTACGTACTTCCCCAACTCTACAAGCTCCTACTTCACTCCTATGTCGAGCCGGCTAAGAAGCTCCTAACATGGGATCACTAGAATTCGCTCATGCATTAAATACAACCATAATAACCTTAGTACGCATTGGTTCATGTTTCTTAAGACGTTCAAGCAAGTTACCGTATAGGAGGTTAGCCAGTTTTCTTAAGCCTAACATCGATAAACAATCATCCAATACAATTAATAACACACCAACAACCAATAATCAATAGTTATGTTTCATTAGATCTAAGCAAACACAAGATAAATCTAGCCTAACATGTTAATTAAAAGACAAGAACAAGATATAATCAAACAACACATAGACATATTGAATGATTAAATGATTACTTATCTTCAATTAAACATAGGAGATCCAAGGGTATAAAACCCTTAAAAATGGCAGAAAATTCGTCTTAGGGTTTCTCCTCACAAAGTTGCACACTAATGACTAAAAATTGCAAAACTATATATAGAGTTTAGGGGCTGACGGCATCACGTTGTAGGAGGTGACGCCGTCACCTCGCCGCGGCTAGGGTTCCCGGATGGTCTTCCTGACGCCGTCCCTCTTTAATCCTCCAAAATCCGCTCTGGCGCGTCAAGGGTTGACGCCGTCAGAATTGTGCTTGACGCCGTCTCTCTTTAACTTAAACCGTGACGACCTTGATCACCTTAAAGGGTGACGCCATCAGATTTCCATTGTAAAACTCTCTGGCGCGTCACGTGTATTTTGTCATATACACCTCTTTTGCCAAGCCGTGACGCCGTCAGGAGCAATCCTTGACGCCGTCACGTGTACTTTTCCAGCAGCTTTGGAGACTTTGTCGTTTTCTTCACTTTTATGCTCCAAAAACGTCCAAAATGCTTCCTTTTCCAGATTTCTTCTCCAAAGTACCTAAAATGACAAAAGGAACGATTTAGGGCAATATTTGATCAAATAAATACGATTTAGGGCTTAAATGACCCCTAAAAGCGGTACACTTTTCGCTTCATCAGGTACAAAGCTAGATACCGGGTCTTTCACACAAGGTAGACCAAACCTTCGTCGCCTACACTTTATCTGGTACAAGGCTAGATACCGGGTCCTTAGCACGGTGGACCAAACCAACACACCCAATACAACTCGACTAAAGGATCCAACGTCCTTTTACACCTATCGACTCAACACATCTACAACACCCTTTGAGAAGAAAGAAAGAACAAGAATCCCTTATGTGATCTTGGAAGAGAAGAATCAAAGCAACCCATATCACGAGCTTGCACGTCTTCGAGAGGTTGTGATCTCGCCTTATGGAAGGAACCTAGAGAATCACAAAGAGAAACTACATAGAACGATCCTTGGATCTGAGGTTAGAGAGTTTAGAGTATAGAGAGAAGTAAACTCTAAAAGGGGTGAGAGATAAGAGAGAAATGGCTCACTATTTATTGGCAAAACTGCCTACTGTTCACCCGGTTCCACCGGATCCCTTCCCAGAGGGATCCGGCTAGTGTAAACCGAGGGATCCAGGTAACTGGGTAAACCAGTCCGGATTTTGGGTTACAAACCGAGTTATGGGTTATGGGTTATGATCCATGGATAGATGATGTCATGCCTGATGTCAAAGACTTCTTGGGTCATGGGTCATGGATTTTGGGTTATGGGTTTTGGAATTTGGGTCATGGGTCATGGGTTTTACCCATTTTGGATGTCATGCATGATGTCATGCAATGGGTCATGGGTTATGGGTCAAGCTCCATGGTTTATGGTTTATGGACTAGGTTTTGGGCCATGGATAGTCCAAGTGTTTACTAGCTTTTTCTTAACATGTATTTTATAAAATGTAAGTAACAAATGTTACTTAAGTGTTTTTATAAAATAGTTTTGGTTTCATGTAAACTTGTTAACTAGTTATGTTTAAGGTTTACTTGTTTAATGAAATGAGTTAGTAAACTATTGGCTCAAAGCATTACGTAATTTATTTATCTCGTTAAAATGATTTTACATTTGTTATCGACAAAACATTGAAAGATCGTAAAATATAAATAAACATTTTGAAGGTTTATTTGTATTAACAATCTCCCCCTTTTTGTTGATGACAAAACATGAAAATATTTTAAGTAAAAAATAAAATTCGTAAAGTTTTGAATTATAGTTTTTTACTCTTTCTCCCCCTTTTTGTCGAAACAAAAAGAGCGTCGAAAGGAAATTAACCCAAATGCAAGTTTTAAGAAAAATAAGTGAAAGAAAAGGTGTAGAATAGAGTAAGAAGATCTTAGTTGCTCCCCCTCGACGGTTGCTCCCCCTTATTGAGGGCGTCAAGTAATTAGGGAGACTTAGATGTGCTCATTGCAAGTTTTTGCAATGGTTTTGCTTGGACAAAAACTCCCCCTTAATGAGGGCGTCAAGTACTCCATGTGTATTTTTAAAAATCTACAAAACAAAGGTTAAAAAACAAGTATATTGTGTCCTTTTGCAGAAAATGGAGCTGCATAAAATTTGGTTAGTGTTCTGTTTGTCCGGATCCACCGGTTCCTTTGAAAAAGGGATCCGGCTAGTACAAAGTGATGGATCCGGCTTACCTGCAGTTTGTTAGCAGCAGTGCACAATAGAAAAGATATGAAGACAAGTAATAATCACACCAATCATGTTCACATAAGCACATACTCATGAAGATTCATTTAATAAAACAAGAGAAATGTTACACACATTGGTCAAATCTCTAAAAACTAAGAAAATGATCTTAACATGAAGAGTTCCTATTCGACTAAAGTTAGGCCTAAAGCTAGAATAGTGAGACCACTTGTGCTTGCACTTCAAGGTTTATCGGGTAGGTTTGGTTTGGTGACGTCATCAAGACGTTCAAGGAGATGGTAGAACATGAAACGTACTTCATCACGTAGTTCATGAACTAAGGTTTGGACATGTTGACAATGATCACAAGTATCATTGTGGTTTGTTTGTTGAGGATCTAAGGTAGAAGGTTGGTAAGGTATGTTTGAGGTGGTTGATCCTAGTTGAGGAGGTTGTGGATGAACCACGGGTGTTGGTGGGTGGAAGTGTGTCATTGTTTGGTTGAGGTGATTGAGGTGTTTGTGATGGTTGACATCTTCTCATTACCCAAAATGGGCCATTTGAGGATGGAGAGAAAGAAGGTAGGTTTCCTATGGGTGGTGGTATGTTTATGTCCACATCTAGGTGATGGGATGGTGGTTGAGTTGACATTCTCTCAATGGATGAGAGTGTAGACAATGGTGGTGGATTAGAAGGTCTAGGAGGTAAGTCCTCCAATGAGTTGAAGTAGAGGTGAGGTGATGAATGAGGTGTGGTGAAAGAAAGAAGTCTTGGTTCAAGAGGTGAAGGTTTTGTTGGTTGGGTAGAGATAGGAGTGTTTGGTAATGTATGTTCAATGGGAGGTGTAGATTCAAAAAGAGTTGGTTGTGGTGATGTTGTTTTAGTGGAAGCAAGTTGTGGTGGTGATGGTTCAAGAGATGGAAGTTATGGTGAGGTTGGTTTGCTGGAAGCTAGTTGTGTTGGAGTTGGTTCATTAGATGGAGGAGTTTGGATGTAGTTTGGGAGAGGTGTTCTAGTAGAGGGTTCTTTGATGGGTGAGGTTTCGGTTGAGGATATTTCATACACTATTCGTGCGGTTTTTCTTGGAGGGCTCCTAGTGGATGATCTTTCACTTGGTGCCTTAGTCATGTTTTTGGGTAGGTTTAGAGTGTGAGTTTGCAGTAGAAGATGGTTTGTTTTGGTGTGGTTTGGAAGCACAAACACAAGTGGCTTAAATAGTGAAAGATCAAGTAAGTGAATTAAAGCCTAAACCACTAAAATCCTTTGAATTGCAATGATATGCATGCACCAAGGTCAACTACAGTGATACATTCTTCTAGGAGATATATTAAAGGCAATGTGGAGTGCTTGAGTGGATAAAGTTAAGTATTGGAAGGCTATAGGTGATAAAATCTGTTTCTGTTTGCCCGGTTCCAGCGGATCCTTCTCAAAAGGGATCCGACTAGCTTTAGCTGAGGGAACCGGCTAACAGATCAGATAAAAGTAAGAAATGATGGTGATCTAGCTATTGTAGCCCTATGTTTCCTAATGTAATGAGTGTAAGATAGTGTCTTCAACGAGAAAATCCTGAATGGTTCAAGACTAATGATGAGGAGTTGCCAATAATGGTCTTTAGAAGTGGTAAGGAGGTCTAAGTATGCCATTAAGTGAATATGGGTTAAGATAATCATATCACTAAGTGTTAAATGTCTGTAAGATTCAGGGAAAGGTGATATGAAAAATTTAGAAATCTGTAAAAAATCATAAGAATTAAAAGATTGGTTTTAGATCATTTTGGGGTAGAGATAGTGCAAATAAATTTGTTAAAAATTTATTTAAAATATAGATAAGTGTAAAATGATCAGAGGGAGGTGATACAAAAAGTGGTATTGATAAATAGCGGTTATTTTGGAAATGATAAATCAAAAACATCTCGGAAGTGACTTAAGTTTTTCCTAAAAGATCAACAAGGCTACTATCCTCAAAGTTAGCTCAAATGTGACTAAAAGGAGATGACTAACTAGTGTACTAAGGTCAGAATGGTTGAGTGGAAGATTATAGAAATTCTTGAAAATTATAAGAAATCAAAAATTGATTTTAGAGCATTTTGAGGGCAAAATGTGTAGAATAAATTTATGAAAAATAAAATTAATATGAGAGTAACTGGATTAGGTTCAGAGAAAGGTAATGTAAGCTTCGAAGTGGAAAAATGGTGAGTATTAAAGAAATGATAAATCATAAATATCTTATGATGATCCTAAGTTGTGTTCTAGGAGTTAGTGGGATCTACTGAGGCCAAAGATAGCTTAAATGAGACTAATAGGACATAAGCATCTATTCTTATAAGGTATGGAAGCTGAGAATGATGAGAAGTGGTAGAAAGATAGAGAATGCATTGCTGTTTAGCCGGTTCCTCCGAATCCATTTCATAAGGGATCCGGCAAGTTATAACCTAGGGATCCGGCTTCTGAGAGCAGAATTAACGCAGAGAACTCGCTAATTCTTTCCTACTTATCGAATGTCAAAACTAGTAATAAAAGTATATGGATTCAAGTCTAGGATAGCAAGGAGAGCAAGTGGAGTACACAAATGGGCGATCAAATAAGGACACAAAATAACATAGAAGGTTAGCAAGATTAACTTGCACCATTTAAAAGCTCAAAACAAATTTGCATACTAGCAAGTGTTGAAAGAGATGATCTAGATTAGTAAATTGTTTATAGTAACAATGGTGTGTAAGGTATGTGTCAAGAGAGAAGAGAACATATGACGGTGTTCTAGAGTTAGGAGGGCCTAGTTTAGGAAAATCCTAGATTTCATTAAGATCCATAATGCGAAGTTATTGGTTGTGGATATGAAAGAATTGTCAAACACATGATGTGTTCTCCTTTTGATGAAGTATTGGTGAAAACTAAGTGTTGGGTTAAAAGGCTTGAAGTAAGTTACCTATGTGTTGATAATTAAAGAGTAAGAAACACATGTATATGTGTCCTTAAAAGATAATTATGTGAATGAATTTCCCTCCCCCATAATTGGTGGACATCCAACATAATGAATTAAAACAAGAATAAGGAAGATAAGAAAGTAAATTGTTTAGAGGGTTGTTTCGGAAGCAATGAACTAATTATAGTCATTACGGATGGTGATTAGCATACAATGAACTTCATCCTTGAAGTCATGTAGCTCTTTTCTATCAATGCGAGATAATCGCTTGATGAGGCAAGTGGTTTTGATTGACTAATATGGTGAACAAGTATGGAGAACAAATATGGAGAACAAGTATGGAGAACAAATATGGAGAACACATATAGAGAACAAATATGGTTGGATGAGCAATTTCAACATATGTTGTTGGAAAGCTTGAGTTTGGATTTTCGGATATGACCAATTTTATTTGCGTTGCAAAATAATTTACTTGAGTATCTCAGATGAAATAATCAAGTTGTCAATCCTACTATGAAGCTTGGAATGCGATAATGGAGAAGAAGACGGGATAGTACATCATACTCGTGATACATATCGATACCTATACAAGTGGATCAAAAGAATATTTTTTGTATTAGAATAAAGATTTGTTTTGGTTGAAGGTGCTTCATGTGGTTTCTGAGAAGATTAACAAAAGTTGATTGATTGCTTAAGTATTATGTTTTTACTTGTATTAACAATGCTAATCTATTATTTCAAAGATCATCCGTATGAGATGAGAGACAATTTAAGTTTACATACTTAAGTTGGTAGGAATCTTTTAATTAACCTTGCTCAAAAGAGAGAGGTTTCGGGAAGATGTAGTTATTTACGAAGGTGGTTGGAAGTCTGAGATTGAGGAATGTGAGGACCTAAAATGAAGAGATATGCGTTTTTGGTTATTTGGGAAGAGAAGGAAAATGAGATGAGGTGTTAAGCTGATGTCTGTCACGCCGGTTCTTCCAGATCCATTCTAAAATGGATCCGACCCGTTATAATGAAGGGATCTGGGTAGACAGCAGGTATAGAAAGGTTTTGACCGTTTGGTTTTACTATGTATTGGTTGTTACTAATCTTTTGAGCTAACTTAAGAATATATGGTTGATGATCCTAAGTAACTAGGACTTAGAGTTTAAGAGAGGAGGAATTGATGGAATACTATTCCTGATGGCTTGAAAAATGTGGAAATTTGTGAAGAAAGACTTTTGAAAATTTTGATTTGCTGTCTAACATATAATTCACGTAGATATGACACTTAGGTGATATACATCTAAACTATGACCAATAAAAAAAATATGGTTTTAGAAAAAAAGGAGGTCAAGTATATGTTAACACATCTTAAAAGAGAAAGACACATATAAAAACACATTTTAACCATAAGCAATTAGCACATTTTAAATGACTAATTATAACTAAGAAAACATACCTTTGGTATAATCTCTTTATATGGTTTTTGAAACTATAGACGCGAAATACTTCATGAGCTTTTAAAATACCTTAATGCCTTTTAGTAAAGCAGGTCGATAGCTCTTTAGGTTATTCTTTTGTGTGCAAACTCCATTTATCCTTTGATAGGATGAAGTTTTCGAAGATTCCTAAACTGAAGATTTCTCAAAGAAGATTTGTTAGAATATAATAGATAATAATAAACTTGGATAAAAAATGAGTTATATGTCAATAATAAACTTATCAATATCCTAAATATAGAAAGTTTTATCACTTTTGTAAAAATGAGTTATATGTCAATTTTTGCAAAAGATTTATCCTTCTTTGTAGTTTTCAAACATACACGGATCGTTTCAAGCTTTTAAAGTACAATATACTTTAAGAAACTTGGTAACGAAGCTCTGATGCCAATTGTAGAAAACTAGAAGGGGGTTGAATAGTTTTACCGATTAAAATCACTTATTAAAACTTATAGATCGACTTATGTCAATCTAGTTTTGACGTGTTGGATATTGATAGAAATAAAATCATATAAACTAAACTAGGAGATAGAGTTAGAGAGACACAACCAAAACATAAGTATTTATAGTGGTTCGGCTACAAGGACACCTTCCTTGCCCTACTCCACTCCCCGAGTCACCTACTCGAGAGTTCGTTATCACTTCACAACACAAACTCCTTTCACATGGCGGAGAAGCCTTCACAACGTCGCTTACACTTTATCCGGTACAAAGCTAGATACTGGGTCTTTCACACAAGGTAGACCAAACCTTCGTCGCCTACACTTTATCCGGTACATGGCTAGATACCGGGTCCTTAGCACGGCGGACCAAACCAACACACCCAATACAACTCGACTAAAGGATCCAACGTCCTTTTACACCTATCGACTCAACACATCTACAACACCCTTTGAGAAGAAAGAAAGAACAAGAATCACTTCTGAGATATTGGAAGAGAAGAATCAAAGCAACCCATATCACGAGCTTGCTCTTCCTCGAGAGGTTGTGATCTCGCCTTATGGAAGGAACCTAGAAAATCACAAAGAGAAACTACATAGAAAGATCCTTGGATCTGAGGTTAGAGAGTTTAGAGTATAAAGAGAAGTAAACTCTAGAAGGGGTGAGAGATAAGAGAGAAATGGCTCACTATTTATAGGCAAAACTCCCTACTGTTCAATCGGTTCCACTGGATCCCTTCCCAGAGGGATCCAGCTAGTGTAAATCGAGGGATCCGGGTAACTGGGTAAACCAGTCCAGATTTTGGGTTACAAACCGGGTTATGGGTTATGGGTTATGATCCATGGATAGATGATGTCATGCCTGATGTCAAAGACATCTTGGGTCATGGGTCATGGATTTTGGGTTATGAGTTATGGAATTTGGGTCATAGGTCATGGGTTTTACCCATTTTGGATGTCATGCATGATGTCATGCAATGGGTCATGGGTTATGGGTCAATCTCCATGGTTTATGATTTATGGACTTGGTTTTGGGCCATCGATAGTCCAAGTGTTTACTTGCTTTTTCTTAATCTGTATTTTATAAAATGTAAGTAACAAATGTTACTTAAGTATTTTTATAAAATAGTTTTGGTTTCATGTAATCTTGTTAACTAGATATGTTTAATGTTTACTTGTTTAATGAAATGAGTTAGTAAACTATTGGCTCAAAGCATTACGTAATTTATTTATCTCGTTAAAATGATTTTACGTTTGTTATCGACAAAACATTGAAAGATCGTAAAATATAAATAAACATTTTGAATGTTTATTTGTATTAACAAATATCATGATACTTGGTGAATGAGTAAACTCTCAATGAATTAAAAACACCTAAATACAAAGAATCGGATTGACAAAAATACATGTGCAGTACCCACATTCGATGGCAGATGGCTCAACGAAAGACTAAAAAAAAAAAAGACTCTTGCAAACATAATATTATCATCAATGAAACTGGACCTCGTATATGTCAGAATATATGGCATATCATGTTGCGCATTCTCCATAGAATGAGAGAGAAAAAAAGCAGCATCTGTATTTTAATTTCACATGTAAAATTGATGTTTTTTAGGACGGTTAGAGCCATTTTGAACAATTTTGTATATATACTCCAAGATTACAAACATGTTCTTCTTTTGCTTCTTGATCATGGGATTCCTCGTTATGGAAAACTAACTGCTTCAGCATGCAAAACCCAAATTCACAAATTAAATGGTACGAAAAAAATTATCTAATATATATGTAGTAAATTCCAAACATGAGCATCTGGACGACCTGGTATAAGTGTACCTTATCATCATGAGCATCATGCAGATCAAACAATAACTCACACAAAAATAAGTGTACCTTATCATCATGAATAATTGAATCGTTCTGCAAAAAATAATCAACAAACTTTAGGAGGGATTGAATGGTGTAGGAATGAATAAAGAAGCACGTTAAGGTTCATACAAACCAAACTTACCAATCTGTTCACCGGTAAGTGGCGACTGCAGTGAAAATCGATTGCTGAGAGATGTTTTGCAGAAGCATTAGCAAAGTCTGTCGTTATCATCGAGCCACTCCTTAGAAACTAAGATATATGCATAACAAAGGTTTTGTTTATTCGTATTGGGTAACATTGCATAGTCTGCATGATTCTCTTCCAACATTCGCCTTTTTATCTTTGTGATTACAAAAGGAGATATAATAAATCATATAATAGTACCACTGTTAGATACGCATAGAGATAAATCATTATGAGAATTGGACGATACCTTTAGAGATCGCTGTCCAAGTTATCACGAAACATATAGAGGTTAACAAACTTATGAGCAGGATCATAGCAATAACATAAACAATGATATATACTAACCTCCAAGAAATATGAAAAAGCAAGATAAATCAATGAAGGCCCTTAGCAGAATCTGCATAAATGTAAAAGAAACATATTATGACATTATTAGTTAATTGTGTGTAGTTTAACATATTAGGGTTTTGAAAGAATTGTGGAACCGAATGTTATTATGGTTATGAGATTTTAAAAAAGAAATATAATGAATGAACCAGGCTATAATTAAGTCATTTCTTTTGGGAACAAAAGATTTTACAAAATACATTCTAAACTTATCCTCTTAAGTATAAATCTAATTATTTGTTATCCTATATACACTTTGAGTTACAAAATCTAACAAAAAAAAAACGTGATGGTTCAGTGGTTAAGATACCACATAACATACGCATGGTTTGAAGTTCGAATCCCTGCACGTGTTTTTTTAACAAAACAAATTCCAGCCGAATTACATAATTAAAATTGCGTACATGGCAAAAATGTGATGACATGGACATTAAGATGAATATTTCGTATTGAGGTGGCTTTAATTGCGATGATGTGACTTTGCTTAGTCATACTTATCCTGTTTTATATATATATATATATATATATATATATATATATATATATATCGAAAACCGGTTGATTCTAGTCGCTTCAAACCCGGCGGGTTTAACTGGGTTTCGAAAATATAAAAACCGGTTTAATTTGACCCCTTTTTTTGACCGGAACCGGTGGAACCGGCCGGGTCAAACCGGGTTATTTTTCGTTTATAACCCTAACTTTTTTTTATCACTACAATTATTTGTCTCTATAAAATCCCGTTGCTATCCACAAGTACTCGTATTAAGCTTTCACGAAAATTAAATAATTAAGCTAAAAATCTCTGTCATGCCACTCGTATGCCCAAGCGTTCTCTCTATGATGTTCCATTGTTCCGCCGCCTCTTCAGGAGTGAAATCATTATCGATGTTGAGCATCGTTCGGACCTCTTCATTAGTCATATTTTTCATCGTATTAGCGAAAGTTTTACATGTGAGATTCAACAGACCCTCGATTCTGCACAAACAATAAAACATCATCTATTAATTAGCAAACCAAGAAAATGACAATGATTCTGTTTACTATTAAGAATAATCAGTAAGGTTGTGTTTGTTTTCATTAAATTTGTCTAAACAAGCCTTTATATCTGATTCGGTCAGATATTTGGCAACTTTCGTTGTTTGTTTTTTTTCAGATTTCAGATCTAAAAGTGTCTGAGCGACGTCCGATTCGGTCAGATGTTGGCCAATGTCTATTTTTATCTGAAAGTCACTGAAAGGCATATAAAAGAAACAAAAATAACACAAGCTCCGGTCCCACATCTCCATTTAATGCTCCATGGCTCCATCGTCTTTATCTAAAAAGAAACAAAAAAGATAAGAAAGATTTTTTTCTTTTCTTTTTTATTTACCTAAAAACAAATAGGTATATTAACTTTTGAAAAACAAACAGTCTAAAATAATTCAGATTCAGACAGTTAGACCACTAATTCAGATTCAGACGTGGTATTCAGATTCAGAAATAAAATGTCTGAATAAACAAACGCCACCTAACACAACGTAGATTGAACTTCAAAAGTAAAGGTGTACTCGGGCTTGGGGGACATCCAAAAAAGGACAATCAACGTAGAAAAAGTTCAAAGACGAATTGATCAGATAATGCAATAACATGCAATTTTTATTTGGGATAATTACTAATATGCCCCAGTTGCCCAATGCGTTTGCTTATCCGATCCGATCTGATACGCCCCGGGCTTTATGTCATGTTATATTTATTTAGGATATGTCTTTGTGTCGTATTAGGAAAGTGTCATTGTTTAGATATGTCTTTATGTTTGGCTTGTTTTACAAGCTAGGGTTATTCGGTTATATATACCGAATCATTATTATGAATGAATGAATCAAAGTTTAAGATAAACAAATCTCTAGTTCTTCTCTTCTAATTCTTAAGGAGCTCGCACACGCTAAAAGTGGTGCCTTATCCCGATACAACCCCTAACCGGGTCGTATCAATTGGTGCTTTCATTGAGAGCTCTCGTTGAGAGGGCTTACGATTAGGGTTCCAATTAAAAAAAAAAAAAAAAAAATACTGTTCATCGGTGGTACTGTTCATCGCGGGTACTATTCATCAAAAAAAATTTTTTTTGAGTTATTAATCGCTTGAGTATTATTCATGGCATCAGGCGGCAGCGATCAGGACGCGGAATACGCACTCTCTAAGCTCTTGCAAATGGGTACGGTGGCCGAATATGAGAGTGAGTTTGTGGTACTTGCAAATCGAGTAACAAGGATCTCTGCATCTTTACTTAAATCGTTTTATATCTCCGGACTTAAACTGGATCTACAATGTTTACTCTTAAGGTCAAATCCCAAAACTTTAGACGAAGCTTTGTCATTAACCCGTGCGGCGGAAACACGCTTCGCTAACCTAGATATTTGGGAATTTTTGAGGTCCAATCCTTTAACTTTGGGAGAAGACTTCTTCAAAGCTCGTATCACCGAGGTTCGCTTTGAGACAATTGCAAAGGAAGGAAGAGAAAGAGCACATCGTTGAAAAGAAAATAGATGTCATTCTACCATTAGAGGGTGAATTTGCTTCACCTAAGGCTGAAGGGTCATTGAATGCTGATGAGTATATTGGAGTTGAAGAGGTTGTGGGTGGTGGCGAAGCGCTTAAGGTTGGCGAGGATGAGTTGAATAGAGTGATATCGACACTTAAGGATGGAGGTGGTGAATTTGATAGTCGTTTGGATGAAATAAATTTGAATTTAAGAGAGGAATTAGCGGACTCTCAATCTGCATATTCTTCGTATCACCTTGAGGGCAAGGTGATTTTTGAAGAAGTGGGGAGTGTTACGGCATGGGTAGCGGAAGGCGGAAGAATGGTGTTGTGTTATGTCCAAGGTAGTGGAAGGCGGAAGAGGAAAAAGGTGTTGGTTGCGGTAGCGGAAGGCAAGAGAACTACGGGAGTGGAAGATATGACTAGGATTAGGATTATGATATGGGATCCCGGAATCAAGAGAAATTTTTCAAGACCACACCTTGAGGACAAGGTGATTTCGAAGGAGTGGGGAATGATACGCCCCGGGCTTTATGTCATGTTATATTTATTTAGGATATGTCTTTGTGTCGTATTAGAAAAGTGTCATTGTTTAGATATGTTTTTATGTTTGGCTTGTTTTACAAGCTAGGGTTATTCGGTTATATATACCGAATCATTATTATGAATGAATGAATCAAAGTTTAAGATAAACAAATCTCTAGTTCTTCTTTTCTAATTCTTAAGGAGCTCGCACACGCTAAAAGTGGTGCCTTATCCCGATACAACCCCTAACCGGGTCGTATCACGATCTCACAAAATTCTTATACTAGACCAGGGCAACTTGTCCGACCAACTACGAGATGCCATGTGTCCGACCAACTACTGTTAGTACGATGTACATGTAACATATTGTTTTTTGGGCAACTTGTCAACCTTACATGAAACATTCAACTAAACAAACACATATAAACCATCTAACAATCCTCTCCTCCGCATAAACCATCACAACTCACACCACCACAACCACTCCTGCAACTCTCCAATCAAAACAAAAACAATGCTCCGATCACTCCTCCGCCGCCGCCACCACCACCTATCCCACTTGATAAATTATTAGTCAATAAATAAGGAGTTTTTGTCGGTTTAGGGTTTTATATTAGTTATCCTAACTGGTTATCTGAATCATTTATGAGTGAAAGCAGCTTGCAGTTACTTACTTGAAATTGCTTATCTCACTCAAAAAGCAGATAAGCAGTATCAATAAGCAATGCTAAGCACCCCTAATCAATCCCCAACGTAACTGCTACTGTGTGTTTTAAAACAGGTGATTCTCTTATTATGATTATTAAACATCATATCACCGGCCAGCTTTCTTACGAAACAAAATAGGCCAAACCGATCATTTAGTTCACCGGTTTGAACCATTTGTAACATTAATAAAGAGTTAGTAGGCAAAACCTCAACTCACGTCCATTAAAACTTTTTATTTTATTTTTTTTTTTAACATGTCCATAACTACCCAATGCATAACATTTGAAAAAGAAAATGAACTAAACAAAAAAAAAATTGTCTATAAGCGATACGGTTTGGTTCAGCCTAACCGTAGGTTTAAAGTTGAAACCACAAATCAAACCGATTTTTAATTATGCATAGAATTCCTAAATCAGCGGCCAAATTATGATGGGTCAACCCGGCCAAACTCATCATTTTCTGTTTGGTTTTGCTGGTTTATTCTGTTTTGGTCGGACCATGCGCTCTTCTTCACGGATGAGTTCCTCCTGCCTCTTTAAAGCAACAGCCTCTTGATATGCTCCTTTTATTTTACTGTTGTGACATATCCATAATAAGAGACTAAATTAAACTAATTTTTTACATTAAAAAAGTTGATCATCCAATAAAGATTATAATCATGGAGTATTTACCTGAATATATGGGATAAGACAAACATTTCGATGGTTCTACGCCCCATTTCAATGAGACGCCTTTCATAATGCTCAATAGATACCCTGCTAAAATCCTCCTCAGAGCCACCATCCTAAGCACACACCAAAACACCAAATAAGAAAATTAATTACTTTTTAATCCATTTTATTTTTTCACAAATTAAGATATCATTTTTGATTAGTAAAACATTAGTAGATTGAGTTATTAACAACTCAGAAAGTTGTATGCATTTTTAACAAGACTTAGGGTGACTTTCAACCCGCTAAATCTTTTAACTTCTTTATTTGACCCATTTGAGATAAATGGGTCAAATGTGAACACTAATTAATTAACCATTTAAGATTTTACTGACCTTAGTACACTTTTGAGGACCTATTTCATCTTTTGGGGGCAATGGTTCCAAGGCCACTCGCTCAAGCAAAAGCAACACATCATCAACCAGAGCATATGTGCCAGTCTCCATCTGGAAAACGGACATGGGTACTTCTTCTGCATCAGAGTTACCTCTGACTTCGTTTGGATGGGTTTTCCTTTGACTCTCAAGAGATTTTAATCCACTGTTTGAAGTGTCCATCACCAAACACGACGTGGCTTCTCTTCCAATAAAGAATTATTTTACAAGAACTTTCAATATTGTATCTGATTTCTCCCTTGACATTCGGCGCCTAGATTTTTTATCAACTCCCAACCAGAAATTACTGAAGCTGTAACAACGGGGAAAATGAAATTTAATGAAATTCTTACTGAGAGCACGAATAAATAAAATACAGGTAAATATGTAATGATATTATCCACTGAAAATTACATACTTTGACCATCTAAGTCCATCTTCTATCAGTTTCACAAACCTTTCTCTTTTTTCTTCCACAAAGTGGTGACATATTTGCTCTACATTTGAAAAGTATACCCTTACAAACTCTCTTCTGTAACGACGGTCAAGGCATCGGAAAGGGCAATCTGCTCTTTCCCTACAGATACATTGGGATACGTTATTATTTTATAAGCCAAAATTAATTGTTGGAAAATTTAGTGCACTTGAGGGATTAATTCACATCTGGTAATGGGCTTGGAGGTACGGAGTGTACACCCATTAGGTCACTGTTTACCCTGACTCAATTTAAGTGGTTTGTTGTTCTGCTGCTAGCATACATGATAATACTGCTGATGCAGCTCATACTGCTGCTAGTATTACTCATTGTGCTGCTGAAGCAGAACATTCTGTTGCTAGTGTTATTGATACTGCTGCTAGTACAATAATACTACTGCTGAGTTGCTAGGCAATATATTCTGCTGCTAGTATAATTTATTGTGCTGCTAGGCAAACGATTCTGCTGCTGGTAAGCTTGTTAATACTGGTAAGCATTGTTAATGCTGGTAAGCTTAAAATTAATACTGGTAAGCATTATTAATGCTGGTAAGCTGATAACCACTGATTCCTACTATTATGGAAACTATTGTGGTATAATTAATGGGCCGTTAATTATACTTAATTCCATGGGCTAGGGTTTGAGTAATCTCTATTATAAATAGAGATCATAACTTTACTGCATGAAGAGAGAACATACAAACCCTAAACACTTGAATACGATTTGGTTCTTGATTTGTGCCTAAAACAAGAACATCACTTGGTCTTATCCCATAGTGATATTCGTGTAACCCAGGCATAGGGTCGAATAGTTTCTATTGGAAAGTGATTACACGATTTCAAGTGAATATCCGGTACCTTGATTATTGATTATCTTTACCCTGATCTGGGATCAACACACTAAACAACTAACAATCAATAGAAACTATTCCTGTGATAATCAATGGCCGCTGCTATGAGGCATATGGCTGCTAACTTTTCCAAACTGAAAAAGTTTGAAGGTGTCGATTTCAGAAGATGGCAAAAGAAGATGCAATTCTTGTTGTCAAGCATGCATGTGGTCTATGTTTTGACTACACCTATTCCTGAAGATTATGGGGATGATGCTACGATGGAACAGATGAGGAGCATAAGCAAATGGGAGAATGATGAATATATCTGCAGAGGATTAATTCTTAATGGTATGTCTGATACCATCTTTGACCTTTATCAGAATGTTGAATCTTCTCGAGAACTGTGGGATTCCTTGGAAGCCAAATATATGGCTGAGGATGCATCAAGTAAGAAGTTCCTTGTAAGTAATTTTAACAATTACAAAATGGTCGATTCTAGACCTGTCATGGAACAATACAATGAACTTCTTAGTATACTTGATCGATTCACACAACACACGATGAACATGGATGAGGCTATTTCAGTCTCTTGTATCATCGATAAACTACCTCCTTCTTGGAAAGATTTCAAGCATATGCTAAAGCATAAGAAGGAGGAATTAACTCTTGTTGAGTTGGGCAGTCATTTGCGCATTGAGGAATCACTCAAGGCGCATGAAAGTGAAAAGCCAAAGAGCAGCAATGCTGCTGGTCCATCAGTTGTCAATTTAGTGAAGCATAACAACTCCTCCAGGAACAATGACAACAATGGAAAACGTAAGCATCAGGATAACACCAAAACTGATCCTAACAAGAAGTCAAAAGCTACTTGTTGGAAGTGTGGTAAAACTGGACACTTCAGGAAGGATTGAAAAAGTGTTCAGATTGGCAATAAAGCCAATGGATCAGGCACAAGTGGATCTGGGAATGGTAATGCCAATTCCCTAAAAGGTCAGAATATATTTGATAAGTCTTTTGAGATTTATTATGTTACGTATATCTCTGATGTGTACTTTGTGCAGGATGATGATGTTGCGTGGTGGGTTGACTCTGGAGCAACAACTCATCTGTGTAAAGATAGAAGCTGGTTCAAGACCTACGAGTCAATGAATGATGGTTCTATTCTTCATATGGGAAATGAGTCAACAGCCCTGGTGCATGGAAAAGGATGTGTGGATTTGAAGTTTAGTTCTGGGAAGATTATCTCTTTGTTTAATGTTTTACATGTTCCTGTTATTAGGAAAAACTTGGTTTCTAGTAGTGTTTTGAATAATTGTGGTTATAAACAAGTTATTGAATCTGATAAATTTGTGTTATCTAAACATGGTGTGTTTATTGGTTTTGGTTATTTATGTAATCAAATGTTTAGACTTAATATTGTTCATGATATGGTTGATTCTGCTTTTATGTCGACATCTAAGTTATATGATTCAACCCTTTGGCATGCTAGACTTGGCCATGTTCACTTTAAAAGGATGCAAGATATGTCTAAGGATGGGTTAATCCCAGCATTTGACATGGACACTGAAAAGTGTAAAACTTGTATGATGAACAAGATAACTAAGAAACCATTTCAAAGTGTAAAACGTGAAACTAATGTGTTGGAACTGATTCATAGTGACTTATGTGATTTACATGCTACTCCCTCTTTGGGGAATAAGAAATACTTTGTGACTTTTATTGATGATGCTTCTAGGTATTGTTATGTTTATTTATTGCATACTAAGGATGAAGCATTAGATAAATTTAAAGTATTTAAAACTGAGGTTGAACTGCAACAAGAGTCCCTGATCAAGAGATTAAGGACTGATAGGGGAGGTGAGTACATGGATACTCTGTATTTTCAGTCTGTTGGTATAATCCATGAAACGACTGCCCCCTATACTCCTCAGCAAAATGGTATTTCTGAAAGGAAAAACCGAGTGCTGAAGGAGATGGTTAATTCCATGTTGTCCTATTCTGGGCTGAGTCAAGGGTTCTGGGGTGAAGCTATGTTAACAGCTTGCTATTTATTAAATAGGGTTCCCAACAATTATCTAAGGGTTTGGGGTTGTAGGGCTGTTGTAAGACTCCCTGATCCAAAGCTGAAAACTTTGGGTGAAAGAGGCATTGAATGCATCTTTGTTGGATATGCTGAGCATTCCAAGGCATATAGGTTCTATGTTATTGAACCTAATGAATCTGTTTCAATTAACTCAATAATTGAATCAAGGGATGCAATCTTTGATGAGAATAGATTCTCATCAGTCCCTAGACCAAGTCAGAGGATTCCTAATGGAACTAATGATGTTGGTGTATCAGAAATCTCTGATGAGGTTCCTGATGAGGTTGTGGTACAACAACCTGAACCTGAGCTCAGAAGGAGCACAAGGGTCAGGACTCCAAAATCATTTGGACCTGAGTTTCAATTGTACTTAATTGAAGGAACAAGGGATGAGGTCTCTGACCAACACTCCTATTGCTTTAATGTTGAGGATGATCCTTTCTGGAAAGAAGCAATAAATGATGAGATGGACTCCATCATGGGCAACAACACTTGGGTGTTGGCTGATCTACCACCTGGTTGCAAGCCTCTAGGCTGCAAATGGATTTTCAAAAAGAAAATGAAGGTAGATGGAACTATTGAAAAGTTCAAGGCTAGACTAGTCATTCAAGGCTTTAAACAAAAGTCAGGGATAGACTATTTTGATACTTATGCCCCTGTGGCTCGTATCAGTACCATAAGATTGCTGATTGCCTTGGCATCTATTCACAATCTGATTATTCATCAGATGGATGTGAAGACAGCATTCTTGAATGGTGAATTGGATGAGGAGGTTTACATGAACCAACCTCAAGGCTTCATCATGCCTGGCAATGAACACAAGGTGTGCAAACTGATTAAGTCCTTATATGGACTGAAACAAGCACCTAAGCATTGGCATCAAAATTTTGATGAAGTGGTTTTGTCTAGTGGTTATTCACTTAACCAGTCTGACAAATGTTTATATAGCAAATTTGATGAATCTGATAAAGGAGTCATCATTTGTCTATATGTTGATGACATGTTGATCTTTGGCACTGACCAAAATCAAGTTGACCTAACAAAGGAATTTTTGTCATCAAGTTTCTTCATGAAGGATTTGGGGGAGGCAGATGTTATCCTTGGTATAAGGATTAAACATGAAAGTAACAAAATTTCAATCTCTCAGTCTCATTACATTGAGAAGGTGTTGAGGAAATTTAATTACTTTGATTGTACTCCAGTGAGTACTCCTATGGATACAAGTGAGAAGCTCTTGCCTAATACTGGTAAGGCTGTATCTCAACTTGATTATTCTAGGGTGATTGGCTGCCTAATGTATGCCATGACTTGTACAAGACCTGATATTTCATTTGCTGTGGGAAAATTGAGCAGGTATACTAGTAATCCTAGTGCTCATCATTGGCAAGCAATTCAGAGGGTACTAAAGTATTTGAAGAGAACTATGGATTATAGTCTCTCATATACTGGTTATCCTTCAGTGTTAGTAGGATACACTGATGCAAGTTGGATCAGTAACACTGAAGACAATTCGTCTACTAGTGGCTGGGTATTCCTACTTGGTGGAGGTGCAATTTCTTGGGCATCCAAGAAGCAAACTTGCATCACCAGTTCAACCATGGAATCTGAATTTGTGGCCTTAGCTGCTGCTGGTAAAGAAGCTAAATGGTTGAAAAACTTGCTTCTTGAGATTCCATTGTGGCCTAAACCTATAGCACATATTTCTATCCGTTGTGATAGTGCTGCTACATTGGCAAAGGCTTATAGCCAAATGTACAATGGGAAGTCTAGACACTTAGGTGTCAGGCATAGCATGATTTGTGAGCTTGTCATGAATGGGGTGGTATCTATAGAGTTTGTTAGATCTCAACAGAACTTAGCTGATCACTTGACGAAGGGTTTGGCTAGAGACTTGGTTTTAAAGTCTACTAAAGGGATGGGTTTGAAGTCCAACTTAGTCACTGAAAGCTAAGACACCCAACTCTCTCCTGAGGAAACTTGGGAGCTGAGTTTAATGTGGAAAGCTGAACATTTAGTGGACTGGAGCACATGTTTATTTTCATCCCAAGGTTGTGCTTAGAACCTGCTAAAAAGAAAGATGAAGTCTTTACTTCTCAATGGTTAATTTCTTTGAAAAAGTGCTTAGCAGGAGCATGAATAAAGATGAACCACCTATGTAAATGTTGAAGTTTTGCCGCTTCAGGAAGCTTTGGACTTTTAGCTTTTACAACATTTATGAATTGGATATGGACACATGGCTTGTATAGTGTCAGGAGTATTTAAGTGTTTGAAAACATTGTGTGTATTTTATCTTCAGGTATTCAAATGGGTTGAAGGGTTCAATTCTTAGAACACCCTGATTCTCGAATATTTGAACGTGTAATGTACTAAGATGAGAATTCAATCTTCAAGATATTTTCATTTATGCACATGTTTGTTTTATGTTTATTTTTCATGCAAAGGAAGTGAACTAAATTTGGGGAGGATTGTTGGAAAATTTAGTGCACTTGAGGGATTAATTCACACCTGGTAATGGGCTTGGAGGTACGGAGTGTACACCCATCAGGTCACTGTTTACCCTGACTCAATTTAAGTGGTTTGTTGTTCTGCTGCTAGCATACATGATAATACTGCTGATGCAGCTCATACTGCTGCTAGTATTACTCATTGTGCTGCTGAAGCAGAACATTCTGCTGCTAGTGTTATTGATACTGCTGCTAGTACAATAATACTGCTGCTGAGTTGCTAGGCAATAGATTCTGCTGCTAGTACAATTTATTGTGCTGCTAGGCAAACGATTCTGCTACTGGTATGCTTGTTAATACTGGTAAGCTTAAAATTAATACTGGTAAGCATTATTAATGCTGGTAAGCTGATAACCACTGATTCCTACTATTATGAAAACTATTGTGGTATAATTAATGGGCCGTTAATTATACTTAATTCCATAGGCTAGGGTTTGAGTAATCTCTATTATAAATAGAGATCATAACTTTACTGCATGAAGGGAGAACATACAAACCCTAAACACTTGAATACGATTTGGTTCTTGATTTGTGCCTAAAACAAGAACACCACTTGGTCTTATCCCATAGAGATATTCGTGTAACCAAGGCATAGGGTCGAATAGTTTCTATTGGAAAGTGATTACACGATTTCAAGTGAATATCCGATACCTTGATTATTGATTATCTTTACCCTGATCTGGGATCAACACACTAAACAACTAACATTAATATCCTAGCGAGGGTAAATAAAAGTTCAAGCAATGAAATATATAACTAAATAATCGTTTGATGATGACATAAGAGGCTGTTTCATGAATCAGAAACAAAAATGACGTCCCAATACCTTCAGAATACCACATCGTTAGTTCAGTAATAATATAAACAAGAGAATGAGATTTTAAATAAACCTCAGGGTGAATAAAATTTCATTTGAAATGTTCAAAAGAAAAATGTTCTATAAAGTGACAGAACTTGGGTGTGACACTTCGACGTATGTAAGTTCTATACAAGATATATCATTTTTTGGAAAGAGTAGCACATAAACAAATAAAAAGGCAAGTTTACTGCACACAAAATAGAACATACACATACAGAAAAACTGGTCATCATCATGATCACCTTCGTGTAAAAGCATTATTAGTTCTAAGGTATATTTCAATGGGATAATTACACGGAAATGTATATAACTTGTCACTTTTTGTAGTTCTGTGTGTCATATATTTTTTTTGTAGTTTCATGTACTCAACTTTTGAATTCAATTAGTTATGTGTACCAGGGTGATGAGTTCTGTGCACTATTAAACTTTTTTTTTTTAGTTCTATGTACTCAACTTTTGGGTATGGCTTGGCTGTCTCTTCTATTAGTCTATTGTATCAATGGGTACATCTATTGGCGACTTTGCAAATTTGAGTACATGAAACTACATGAATTCAAAAGTTGAGTACATAAAACTACAAAAAAAAAAAAAAAAAAAAAGTAGGATACACAGAACAACAAAAGGTGACAAGTTAAATACATTTCCGTGTAATTATCCCTATTTAAATTAAACCATTATTAGTTTTTTAATGGAAAGATCTACTCATCTAAGAAATATTTAGGTGTTTAATGAAATAAAGTATCTTTAACAAAACTTTAACAAAACAACTTCGAGAACAAACCACACAAGACAATGAAATTTGATTAAGTTTTTATCAACTAAAAAAAAAAAGTCTTATGATAGCCACTTTATTTAGGTGCTCATTTTTTCAAGCGTAAGAGTTGATTTTGTTCTCACAACCAGACCGGGTATTTCTCTCTCTGTCCTCCATAATTAATACACACTGAAAACCAGACTCCGGTCTGTAACCAGTCTTTATTGTTGGTGATTTTAGTGTCATCACTTATATTTTGTGCAATTGTGATTTACTTGAGATCAAGGGCTCAATAAGGTTTAGTTTACAGTCGAGTTAGGAGGTGCGGAGTGCACACTCATTCTAGCTAGCTTGATGCCGCCACGAACAAAGAGCGGGGGTCAAGGGGGCCGCGCCCCTTGCGGGGTCAAGGGGCAGCGTCCCAAAACCTAAACGATTTTTAGGATTCTAGTATTACCGTTTTTATTTCCAAATGTTTTTTCCCACCAAAAGTCGCCTCTTTTCCCCAACAGTCATGACCCTTCCCGTCAACTGACTTTAACCGATTTTAACTAACTTTCGGTTATAGATATATTGATCTCTTCCATAACAGAACAGACATATTTCTTTGATTTCTCGTGCCTTAGAAACAAAGTGTTGTTCTCTGTCTTATCCAATTGAGGATTTCGTGATACCCGAGGCATATAGCGTAGCAAACTGCAAAATTTCACTATAATTCACGACGTTTAATTATATATTAATCTCCGTCATTATTTTTAATCAAAATTTTTGCGGGAAAATTTAAAATTTTCGTTATTACATTATTTTAACGCGAAAACGTTATCACATAATTTACTAAATGACGGGACGAGCTCATACGCAAATTCACTAAATCAAAATACACATAATATTACCAAGCGGGCCAAGAATAAACTCAGCCCACATCCCCTTTCACGTGCACTGTTCATCAGCCCACACCAAGCCCACTTTCCCCTTTCTATTTCATTTTCTGATCGAGCAGACCCCATTCAAACGCCTCAGTTTTTTTTCAAATTTTAAACACGACATGTATATGTTTTTGCACCACCTATTTGTCCTCCCACCAAAGAAATAGGGTGCAAGATTTTAGCTCCTAATGTCGCCGTTTGATACGTTTACTAGGATCAAAGTAAATGGACATTGAACAACCCATTTGACATATAGTAAATTTCACAAACGTAACCGTTTTGACCCGAACTTATTCCTACTGAGTTCTAACATTTTTCTTAACATATATAAATGTTATTGAACCAGATTTTATCAACCAAGAACAAGTATTACATGTTAAACCAAATATTGTACACCAAAAATGTACTAGTCGACATATTCATATATGTGTCGACATCTTTGGATATCTCCTCACTCCCACACATTCTTATAGACACAATGTCAGTAAAATCTATCTAAAGTCCACAAAATCTCTGCCATGTACAGTTAGAACAAGTGGGGGATGTTTTAAAACTTAATATAACTTCATACGTATACTCATATAATTCGTATAACCCATTTCACTTTCACCACTTATCCCACTTAGCTTCTTTACATATTTCTCAACCCTTCCATCATTTAGAAACCCCAAGAAGACCAGAAGTCCTCACCATCTTTGTTTGGAAGCTTGTTCGAAAGATATAGGTTAATATATATAACGTATATATTAATTTTTGCAAGCTTGTGAATCGTCCTTGTGTTCTAGTCATTCCCACGCGTTCCCTCATCACCCTAGAGGTGTTGTAAGTCCTACTTGATCATCTCTAATTCGTATCTCATGTTTTTACCTATCCATGCATCGTATATAAATCATATTCGAACGTATATATATTTTTTTTTATTTTACGTATCAGATATATATATAGAACATGAAAAGTGATTTGCCTCCCTTGTGGAAGGCCTAGGGATCACGAAAGATACTCACGTCACATTTATATTGTTGTTTCATGCATCTTTCGAACCCCATTTGTACCTTGGTCACACGCATGAAAAACTCAGATTACTTAAAAATTTCACCAAGTCATTACCAATAAAATCTGTCCCAAGTCGCTATATAAATGGCCTCGTAAAACAAAATTCAACTTAACGACACCCAAATATTTTTACACCATCTAAGACCTTGCTATAAGCTACAAGTTTCATAATTATAATGTGTAATGATAAGTTCGTTTGAACATTCTAAAATGGCCAATTTGAACCAATACACACGTATAAAACACAAAAATCTGGAATATTTCTAAGTCTTTTTCACCCAGAAAATATCTCCAGGTCACGACATAAATGATCCCATAAAACCAAAATTCGCTTAACGACATGTCAATATTTTTATACAACCTGATTGTCTACGCTACAAACTACAAGTTTCATATTTATACTTTGTAATGATGAACTCATTTAACCCCTTGAAATTGGCCAAAGTAAGTCGACCAACCTCATACTCAAAACAGTATATTATTTTCAAAATTGGACTATAAGCCCAATAAACTATTTTTAAGCAATCCGTATAAGCTAGCCTCAAAAGCTCTTTTGATATGATTTTGAGACATTAAAAATAAGCCTAGGGATAAGCCCAACTTGTCTCAACGCTCACGGATCGTTAAACGTTAACGGGCGTTTAATTAGCTCGTTAAAAGCCCAATCATAGAAAAATAAGCTCTTTGCCCTATAAGCTGTTGAAATAAGCTTTAATAAGCTTGAATATGTCTCAGAAAAATTCGCACACTTTTTCCCTCATCTTTTTGCACATTTGGACTAAAAATGCAAACTACACCTTGAGGAACTAAAACTGCCAACCGTTTAAAACTTGGACTGAAACTGCCAAAACAGAAAGTTTAGGGTAGAAATTGATATTATTTAATATTCCAAGCTCAGAATGATATTTTGGACATGTAGTGGACTGTAAATGCAATTATAATATAATTAAGGACTAACGGTGCAACGCTAACGCCGTTAGGGTGTAAAGTGTAAAAACAGTAAAATTGCAAGGACCAACAGAATATAATTAATATTTTTATTTCTATATTTCATTTTACGATTCCCCGCCACGTCACATGCATTTTTATATATTTCATTTACTTAATATTTAACGTTCGCTATATATTTATATAAAGAGTTTTTAACGATTTAACTTCCCGTTTCGTTTCACCACTTCTGAGGAAACGATATTATTGATTTCAAAGACATGAAAACAAGATAATATTATGAACAATATTTTTTTTGAACTTTAAGCATTTTAAGCATATCACACTCACATCACCGATCAAATCGTTATACGATTTCTCATTCTCACACTCGTTATTGTAGTAAGTCAAATACTCAGACTTCCCTTATATTTAGGTCACGTGTTGAAGCCGTTCCCATAATCTTACTTGATTTCATAATTCCACCTTGTCGGATACACTCAAGGTGAGTCATAGCCCCGTTTTTATACTTGTGTTATAAATACTGTTTGGGGGAGATACATGCTCAATTATATGTTATTACTTTTACAAGTTCTCTGAAAACTCTCACGATATACTCTGAATTATAACCCCTACTTGATACGTTTTGATTTACTCTTTGGGGAGAAATATATGCTTGTTTACTTACAACTCTTACTTGTTTACTTTAAATGTAGTACACGATTTATGACACACTTTATTCACTTATTGGAATACAATTCTTGCTTTCATTTACACAAGAACTATAAACTTTTAAGCAAATGAATAACTTATGTGGTTACGTTGGATGTCACTCAACGTAAGGCAAATGAATAACTTATGCGGTTACGTTGGATATCACTCAACATAAGGCAAATGAATAACTTATGCGGTTACGTTGGATATCACTCAACGTAAGGCAGATGAATAACTTATGCGGTTACGTTGGATATCACTCAACGTAAGGCAAATGAATAACTTATGCAGTTACGTTGGATATCACTCAACGTAAGGCAAATGAATAACTCATTACTTGTTTCATCACTAGTAGCATTTATTACAAATATCACTTCACACCCAAGATTATTGAAATCGACTGTTTACTCGTACTTGTATCTATTTCAACTATTACCGTACACCACTTGAATTTATTGAAATAATTTTTTTTCTATTAAACTCTATGAACTCACCAACCTTTGTGTTGACACTTTAAGCATGTTTATCTCAGGTAATTAACGGAGCAGGACAAGACACGGAGAGGGCATTTTAACTCTGATAAATTACATGGTGTAAAAATCAAATATGTCATTCTTTTCAAATTATCACACCCTTTCATGGGATTTTATTACACTGATATTTCACTTTTGAATAAAAGAATTATTTGAATGACAAACAACTTTCAAAACGTCTCTTTTGAGCCGTTTTCTATGATTATGACTCGATCCTCACCGTAATACCCCAATTAGTCTTCCGCTGTTATCTCGTAATTTAGGGGGTGTTACAGATTGGTATCAGAGCTATAGTTATAGAGAACCAAATGTTTTCAAACATTGGACTATAACTACACTTTCAAAATGAATGATTTTACACCATACCATTGTACGCCCTCCGTGTCTGCATATCTCCGTGCTCAATACATTACCTATTAGGATTATGTTACACTAATCTTTACACGTTTGATATTTACTCTCACACACTTTACTATCTCACGTTTATTTTCACACCCTTAATGTTATTGATTACTTATAATTATTGTTTTTGGGTTACTACAGTACCATGTCTCTCGAAATACTTGAGATTATCGAAATTATTCTCCGTAATGCTAGTACATCACCTACTTATCAGATCAATCCAGATGCTGAAAATCCCTACGTACTAATATCTCAACCATAGCCTAATACAGAACTTACTCAGATACCTCCATCATCACCTACTCACTCGCCTCCACGGCAGAAACTTAGGAGAGCTACTGAATCTTATTCAGATGAATAGTTAATTGGTTGTCCGGCAACATTCGAGGTTGGGCAGAATTCACACCAAGAAACATTTTGGAAAGATGTTGAGCCAAATTCTCCATTACCTGACACTCCAGATTCCTCATACCTGCCATAACTGGACTATAACTATAGAATTCCCTAAGACAAATCTTCGGAAGAAAACTTGATGAATGAAGAGAAAGTTGCTGAACTTCAGCTTTCGTAGATGAATCAGTTGGTTCCTTAGCAGTCACATGCCAAGAGTTGATCAATTATTTACGATAGTACCAAAACATATCATAGTCTTATGATTTCTCAGTTGGTCGTAATTTCACATTGTGAAAAGATTGTTAGAACTCATATACTCTCTCCCCCTATTACTCAAAATTTTCTAATGTAATCATTATGTGAATTCTAAATTTGTGTTTCTTGTGGTTTTAATAGAAATATGGTTCGTACAAGAAACAAAACTGCCACCCCTGCAGCAGCAATGACTCCCGAAGATGTTCGGAGAATGATTGCCGATGGCATCGCTGCGGCTCGTGAAACTCAAACTCCAACCCGCTCAAGTAACAACATAGGGGCAACAACTGAAGGCGAGGCATCTGCGACTCGCAAATGCACTTATAAGAACTTCATGAATTGCCAGCCAACCACCTTCAAAGGTTCAGAAGGAGTGACAGAATTAGCTCAGTGGTTCGAGTGTACCGAGACGGTATTTATGAGGAGCAACTGTGTAGAGAACAACAAAGTCACCTTTGCTACTGGGACCCTACGGGGAGATACCGCCCAGACGATGGGTACGGAAGTAGCATTTCAAATCTCCTGGACTGAGTTGAAAAAGAAGATGTTGAAGAAATACTGTCCCCGGACGGAGATAAGGAAACTAGAGGATGAATTTCACCAACTAGTAGTAAAAGACAATGATCTAAAAACCTACAACCGGAGATTCCAAGAACTGTCAGTACTATGTCCAGCTATGGTGCTGGATATTGAAAGGACATTGGAAAGGTATGTCGAGGGACTGCCTCCAAGCATCGAGGGAGATGTCACCTCGTCAAGGCCAGCAACTCTGGAGGAAGCCATCACAATTGCGCAACGATTACTAGAACGTGAAATCAAACGTAGTTCTACCTCCAGAAGCAATGATCATAAGCGAAAGCTAGATGATCGTAGAACCTCCATTCACGACAGCAACAACCACCAGCATCAACAGAATCGCAGGCAGGAAACTGGCAGAGACTACAATACCACAATTGCTGAAGGAAAGGGTTACCAAGGGAAACAACCTTTGTGCAACCAATGTAGGATGTATCACACTGGGCCTTGTTTTGCTAAATGTAGAAAATGCCAGGGGACAGGCCACAAAACAAGAGACTGCAAGGTCACCGATTATAAGGCGCGACCAGTAGTCGTGATATGCCCCGGGTGTGACAAGCAGGGGCACTACAAGAACCGATGCCCAAAACAGAATACCAATTAGAACGACAAGACCAGTGGAAAAGAAAGAGAAGCTCTTTAGAACCTTAACAACGTCAAAGGATGACACCGATGTTTAAACGGAAGAACAAATTCCTGTTGTAATAAATAAACCATAGATTAAAACTTTCTAAGTTGTAATTCCTTTTGTACTTTACCTTAGGTACGATGGATGTAACCTAAGCGTAACAACTACCCTTCTACCGTATGAAATCTCTATCTTGTTATATTTCCGTAGTAATCATAACCTACGTTCATTTTCAAGTTCTATTCCATTTACCCTATTCATAGTCGTTACGTAACAATACACTTATATCACCTTAGAAATTTGATTAACATCTTTTCTGACCGAACAGTAGATTATTACCACCCTGTAAGAATTCTCACCTGAACCCTAAGATTCATTTCAAGGATATCTTAGTATCACCCTAGAAATTCCTGACTCATCACAGTAGAGCGGACAAAAAATTTCTTATTCTTTTGAAAAATAATTATGTTGTCATTTTACAAAAACAGCACGTTGAACATCATCTAAAACTTTTAAAGAAACATAAATACCACTGTGACTGAGCCAAGTATCACATCATTTGGTCCTCAATTATACATAGCCTGATCACCTATGTCTAATTTAGGAAGAATCATGTCATAAATGGAACAGTTATCTTTTCAGATTCTTTAATAACAATCTTCATTCAAAACCAAAATCTTGAGACAAAATAAACTGTTCATAAACATCACTTTTGACAAACCCCAATAGATGTCTACACCTATTATCCATCACCTTTATGATAGGAAACCGACAAAAGTACAAACATAAGAACCCTAAGAATTCACAGAAATTTATGGAAAACACAAATAGCACAGATTTTATTAGAATCCGCGAAAGTTAATACATAGTGATATAATTAGAAACAGAAGTGCTAAGGTTACAAAGATTACAAGGAAAGGTATAGAATCGCCAATAGGTTGACCCGCCATAGCAACAAAGACCACCACCAACCCAGCGAGAGCGAGAGCCACCACAGGATGTATCACCTTAATTATTCTGTATGATAAATATAAACAAACCATTAAAAAAAATAAAAAAAATGACAAGACTATCTCTTAAACATAAAAACAAACAAGTTTTATTTCACTTTTATTTAGGATTACATAGAGACACAACAAGGACTCATTTCAACAACCCTAGCACGAAACTATTACCCCCATAGTTTGTCCACACTGATAGCTAGGATCACGAATGGCATGAGAGCCGCTAGAACGCAAACCAAGAATACGTAATCTTCATCAGGAACGTACGCCAAGTAAGCAACCGCAAGGACGACAAACACAATTGCTAGGATAGTAATGAGGTGCGACATTTTGGAGATATGAAATGAGAGGAATATGTTTGGTGGAAGAATGGAAATTTAAAATGGAGTATTTATAGGCTAAAACTAGCCGTTGGAGTACTATTCACGACCGTTGGAATTTACTATTCCCGACCGTTGGTACACTGTTCACTAGCCGTTGATTTTTCACTATTCCTGACCGTTATTTTCACTATTCACAGCCCTTGGATTCATTAGTGACCAAAAATTTAAATTTATTTCATCTAGTACGAATAAACCTAACTAGATCTCGTTTTCTCGATTTTCGAATGGAAACCTCTCGACAACCCTTTTTCTATAACCCCTTACCCTAGTAATCACTTTAAACTTGAATTCTGGAATTCAGAATGACGAGTAGGTACTGTAGCAAACTGCAAAATTTCACTATAATTAATGACGTTTAATTATATATTAATCTCCGTCATTATTTTTAATCACCATTTTTGCGGGAAAATTTAAATTTTTCGTTATTATATTATTTTAACGCAAAAACGTTATCACATAATTTACCAAATGACGGGACGAGCTCATACGCAAATTTACTAAATCAAAATACACATAATATTACCAAGCGGGCCAAGAATAAACTCAGCCCACATCCCCTTTCACGTGCACTGTTCATCAGCCCACACCAAGCCCACTTTCCCCTTTCTATTTCATTTTCTGATCGAGCAGACCCCATTCAAACGCCTCAGTTTTCATTCAAACTTTAAACACGACATGTATGTGTTTTTGCACCACCTATTTGTCCTCCCACCAAAGAAATAGGGTGCAAGATTTTAGCTCCTAATGTCGCCGTTTGATACGTTTACTAGGATCAAAGTAAATGGACATTGAACAACCCATTCGACATATAGTAAATTTCACAAACGTAATCGTTTTGACCCAAACTTATTCCTACTGAGTTCTAACATTTTTCTTAACATATATAAATGTTATTGAACCAGATTTTATCGACCAAGAACAAGTATTACATGTTAAACCAAATATTGTACACCAAAAATGTACTAGTCGACATATTCATATATGTGTCGACATCTTTGGATATCTCCTCACTCCCACACATTCTTATAGACACAATGTTAGTAAAATCTATCTAAAGTCCACAAAATCTCTGCCATGTACAGTTAGAACAAGTGGGGGATGTTTTAAAACTTAATATAACTTCATACGTATACTCATATAATTTGTATAACCCATTTCACTTTCACCACCTCTCCCACTTAGCTTCTTTACATATTTCTCAGCCCTTCCATCATTTAGAAACTCCAAGAAGACCAGAAGCCCTCACCATCTTTGTTTGGAAGCTTGTTCGAAAGATATAGGTTAATATATATAACGTACATATTAATTTTTGCAAGCTTGTGAATCGTCCTTGTGTTCTAGTCATTCCCACGCGTTCCCTCATCACCCTAGAGGTGTTGTAAGTCCTCCTTGATCATCTCTAATTCGTATCTCATGTTTTTACATATCTATGCATCGTATATAAATCATATTCGAACGTATATATTTTTTATTCATTTTACGTATCAAATATATATATAGAACATGAAAAGTGATTTGCCTCCCTTATGGAAGGCCTAGGGATCACGAAAGATACTCACGTCACATTTATATTGTTGTTTCATGCATCTTTCGAACCCCATTTGTACCTTGGTCACACGCATGAAAAACTCAGATTACATAAAAATTTCACCAAGTCATTACCAATAAAATCTGTCCCAAGTCGCTATATAAATGGCCTCGTAAAACAAAATTCAACTTAACGACACCCAAATATTTTTACACCATCTAAGACCTTGCTATAAGCTACAAGTTTCATAATTATAATGTGTAATGATAAGTTCGTTTGAACATTCTAAAATGGCCAATTTGAACCAATACACACGTATAAAACACAAAAATCTGGAATATTTCTAAGTCTTTTTCACCCAGAAAATATCTCCAGGTCGCGACATAAATGATCCCATAAAACCAAAATTCGCTTAACGACATGTCAATATTTTTATACAACCTGATTGTCTACGCTACAAACTACAAGTTTCATATTTATACTTTGTAATGATGAACTCGTTTAACCCCTTGAAATTGGCCAAAGTAAGTCGACCAACCTCATACTCAAAACAGTATATTATTTTCAAAATTGGACTATAAGCCCAATAAACTATTTTTAAGCAATCCGTATAAGCTAGCCTCAAAAGCTCTTTTGATATGATTTTGAGACATTAAAAATAAGCCTAGGGATAAGCCCAACTTGTCTCAACGCTCACGGATCGTTAAACGTTAACGGGCGTTTAATTAGCTCGTTAAAAGCCCAATCATAGAAAAATAAGCTCTTTGCCCTATAAGCTGTTGAAATAAGCTTTAATAAGCTTGAATATGTCTCAGAAAAATTCGCACACTTTTTCCCTCATCTTTTTGCACATTTGGACTAAAAATGCAAACTACACCTTGAGGAACTAAAACTGCCAACCGTTTAAAACTTGGACTGAAACTGCCAAAACAGAAAGTTTAGGTTAGAAATTGATATTATTTAATATTCCAAGCTCAGAACGCTATTTTGGACATGTAGTGGACTGTAGATGCAATTATAATATAATTAAGGACTAACGGTGCAACGCTAACGCCGTTAGGGTGTAAAGTGTAAAATCAGTAAAATTGCAAGGACCAACAGAATATAATTAATATTTTTATTTCTGTATTTCATTTTACGATTCCCCGCCACGTCACATGCATTTTTATATATTTCATTTACTTAATATTTAACGTTCGCTATATATTTATATAAAGAGTTTTTAACGATTTAACTTCCCGTTTCGTTTCACCACTTCTGAGGAAATGATGTTATTGATTTCAAAGACATGAAAACAAGATAATATTATGAATAATATTATTTTTGAACTTTAAGCATTTTTTAGGTCCTCTTTAACTTGAACACACACTCGTAACCACGCTAATAACTACGAACTACTACTAACTAAGCTATGAAATGTAAACAACAATAAGTAAATGATATACGAGAGATTAGAGATGAATAGAGAAGATATTAAGAGAAGAAGAGTCGGATGATTATCATTCACTTAAGACTTTGACATAGCTTTGGTACAAGAAATGAATAACCAACCATAAACTAAGCACCCCATGCCTTCTATTTATAGGCAACGAATTAGGGTAAGCACATGGGGTGATCTTCTAGAATGTTTTACACATAATTAGCCGGCCCATGGACTTCTAATGGACCGGGCTATGATTACTAACATAAAGTCCTAATATGAGCAACATAATTATCGGAAATGTACAAGACTTGAAATATGTATAAAAAACGTGTTCCTAACAATCTCCCCCTAAGTCTTGGACATCAATGTTGCTCGACGTCGTCTTTGCTTCTTTGGCTTCTGACATCTTGATAATCTTTGTTCTTTGTTCTTGATCTGATATGATATGGTATGGTAATGATCTGCCGTCCTCCAATGGTCTTTAGTACTGGTGTCTTCACGTCGTTTCCATCATGCTCATATGATCTTTGACTTTTGTTCTTCATACATCACGTAGTTCTCTCTTCATAAGCTTAATCTTAGACTTGTGAAAGATTAACATACTTGATCTTTGACTTTTCTTTAATAACTTTGAACTTTTGCTGTCTTGAGTCTTTGTGAGAACTAATCTTCAGGATATGAGCATTATGGAGTCTTGATGGTGGTAGAACTCCAGGTCTTCATGATCCTCCGCAGCAGCAGCAGCAGCAACATGAACCAACCGGCACTTACAGGCTCAGACTTCGAGATCGTCAACAGCATAGTGTGAAAACTTTCTCTAATCCTTGCCCAGGCCGTTCTGAACTGGATACCCCCGAAAGGGCTTACACGGACACACCGAAGTGCACCCACGATTCAGTGAGTCGCTGGAGATCACCCCACGACTGTAGACCATTTGGAGCAAACACTAAGCGTAACCCACAAGGAGTTACCGAAGTGACCTGCTGTCAGGGTTGTTTGATGTTATCCTGGCAGGATTTCCATTCTATCACTGAGAATCACAATTGTGAATTCTCTCAAGAATGTTCTTGGCAGATTGCTAAGATCTGCGAAGGACTCTTTCTTAATTTTACAACTGCTGCCCATGATGTAGAATAGCAGAGTAATACTAAGTGTTCCTAGGAGATCTTTGATGAATCTCATGGCTCTAGACTCGATTAGTGCACATTTGTTTGGTCGTCGGAGGCGTGGAGCAGAGTGCCTCCTTTTCAATATCAACACCCTCGTAGTGAGAGGTCGATAGATTATGAAGGGTTCTCCATGTGAAATGAAACAAGTGCCTTTTGAGAGACACCTGAGTGGCTAGAAGGTTTAGTGCAGTGCGTCACTGGGTCCATGACGTCTTTTGTCTTCAATACCGGTGATGCTCAGTCAACCAGTAGATTATGAATTGAACCCGGTGTCTGCCCTAAGGTTGAACAAATGGAGGGCTATTTCTTTTCAACCTTTTCTTTGCTTTTCTTTTTAATTCTTCAACCCCTTCTTTCTCCTTTCATTTCATTTCTCCTTTTTCTTATCATACCTAGGACTTTCTAGTTCTAAACTATGGGATTTATCCTTGGGTAGATCCCTCCGGCTCTGGCGGACCATAGGACGGTTTTCCTAAACCTTAGTCACCTTATTACTCCATGACTATCCTATGTTGATGCCATTTACCAAAACCTTTGAAAATCTCTCAAAGTGTCGATGATTGTAAAAACATTTTATTGACACCTTGAGAGTTTTGTGTTTTTCAGAAGGACTCCCCCTTAACATGTGCTCATAAGTAATTAATTTGAAATTTGCATATGTCGGGAAGAGTTGGCACTTTTTGAATTGATTGATTTTCAATGAATATGATCATCGCGAGACACGCTTACATCACTAGTAAACTAGCTTGAAATTATTACCCGTCCAGATCACATTCAAGGAAAATCGCTCGAAATTGGTACATTCTACTCAGACACGTCCATTGCGAGACACGTTTACATCACCAGATGAACTGGCTTGAAATTATTACCCGTCCGGGACATGTCCTTTCGACTACTGGCTTTTTCCTACCGTCAATTTGAGGGTCAATTCTGAGTCGAGCACTTCTGAGATTCCAGCATTGAGACACCATATTTTAATCATATTTTACTTCTCCCCCTCAAAAATAGCATACTCATGATGTTTTTGAAAAACTTTATGATTAAAATATGTTGTTTTTGAGTTTTAGGGAAGAATTTCAAGAACGTTTGTGTTTTCAAACAAAGATTATATTTTCAAATACTCCCCCTTGACGAGGGAATACTTGTCCTTATGAGCAGAATGTTTGAAAAACTTGGAAAACATTCCGGTTTAGTTCTACTCATAAGAAAGAAGCTTTCGCTCCTTTGATCAGGATTGAGGCACTGAAGCGTACCTCAGGGTCCTTTCTTTAGGGTCTGGGTTGTGCACTGTTATGTGTACACAAGCCGTAATGTCACAGTCATATGGTAAGAATAATGAATAAGAATTATGAAAATATGGAAATCAAATTCTTACATCAGCCCCCTTATGCAAATGTGGTGAATGTTGGATCCGTCCTTTGAAAGGTTCTAATTGAGAAGGGTGGACGACCTCCAACATAAGTTTCCAGTCTCCGCATCTGATCCCTGCGGAACAATCTTCTTTCAATCTTTAAGATAAACTCCTTCACTTGTCTCAGTTGATCACTGTTCCATCTCCTTGTTATCCCCAATTCTTGATCCCGAATCCGACTAACCAACCCGTCTCGAACATTCTTCAATGTGTCATCACAAAACTTGTGGATTTCGTGAAAAGACATGAAGCATAGTTGTGTCAGTTCACTTTTGTAGACAAATCCGAACGTTGGTCGGTGCTTCATGTTGTATTGAGTTTTAGAAGATATGCCGTCTGGATAAAGAATGGGCTGTTCCAGATTTAACTCCTTCTGATAACTCTCTACCCCTAGTTGAATATCTTCCACTCGTTCTTTGAGGACAGTTCTTTGGATGAAGTGACAGATTGCGGTACTGAATGCATATTAAAGCTCGGGTGTAAGATGAGTAAGTCTTCCTTGTACCTTGATGAGGTACATGTCTTCAATATCATTTAGACTTAGATCAGGGAAGTCTGCCTCAGAGAATGTGTAGAGTTTTTGGTCGTGTCGTCGGACCGTGATTTCAGACAAATAGGTGTAGTCATACCGTTTTGCCCCTGTCACACTTGTTACAGCCAGAATCCTGAGGTCACTGTATACTGGTTCGCGAGACTTCTCAGTGAGTTTGCTTTTGTACCATGTTCTTCTTTTCTCGTACCAGTGAAATATCCCCAACTCAGCATCACGATCATAGTCGACCAATTGTTTGACGTATAGGTGATGATGACTGGCAGTTTCCTCGATTGCAGGTTGTGTGTAATCTGCTGCTGGTGTGAAGGTGATTGAAGTAGCATACTTTGTCTTTCCTTTTGCTCCGAGTCTGAGAAGTTCAAGATCACTATTGAAGAAGAATTGGAACGGAATTTCTGAAACATGATGCTTTCGTATCACGGGGAGTGGTTTGGTCCAATCTGTGATGTATGGACGGTTTTTGCTATCACGACCACCAACCCTGAAGATGTCTGGATTAGTCCAGTCAAATTCACTTGACATTGCGCGAGCAATGTTTTCAAGATGATACTCAAGTTCAGCAGCACTGTGAGATTTGTCTTTCAGAAGATTGAAAGCATCATTCTTGATCCTTCGAAGCTCTCGTTTGGTCATTCTTTTGATATTTAGAGAACTTTTTATTTGTTGTGTGACGGCAAACGTGCTATCTTCAACTTTATAATCTTCGTCTGTTTGGATCTGAGCATTCACAAGTTGATCAAACCATTCATTTCCTTGCTCATCTTCATCTTAATCTTCATCAAGCCATGTCACGACAGCTGGTTCTTTAGAAGATTTCTTGCTGCTTGAGGGTCTTGATTTTGAAGGTTTTGATTTTGGTGGTGACGGTGGTTGTGAGTGAGGTTGATCATCTTGTGGTTGAAATTCAACATTTTCTTCGTGAAAGTGCTCATAATGATGTTCTGTTGCAGTTGGACCAGATTTTGGATACTTTTGAGGTAGAGGTGAAGTTGTTGTTCCTATGGGCTCTGTAAGGTGAATCCCAGATCCGCTACCAATCCTTTGTTTCTTTGTTGTTGTGTCTGGATCTTGGTCATCATTATCATGTTTACGCTTGCCTTTATCAGCTGAAGTCTTACATGATTCATTGTTGGCTCGAATAGCATCCATGATGGGAATTTTAGTGTAGTTGAGGGTGGATTGTGCAAGCAATTTGGTGAGGAGGGCGTCTTGAAGTTCTTCAACAGAGTATTCAAGATGATGTTTCTGTTGGAGTGCTAGATCTTTAACCTTCTCTTCGACTTTTGTGTTGATGTGAGCTTCAATATTTTCCTGAAGATCTGGCAGAAACTTCTTGACGTAATGTCTCGTGTTGGCTTTGACTTTATCGCCAACATCATAAGCTAGAAACTCATCCATTTTCATCTTTTTCTGCTGCAGCTCTCCCATTTGTTGAGACAAATTCTTGACTAAGGTTTGCATCTCAGCCAGTTGTGCACTCGTTTGGTTAACTTTCTTGGCTTGTGCGAGTTTAACTGCTTTCTTGAGTTTCTTTGCAGCAGGTGAGACAACCTCAACTCTAGTCACTCGAGCTATTCTTCTCACATTCTTACCTTTTATGGCTGATTTGATTTGTTCAGAAACTGTTGCTTTGGCTTTTGGTGATGGAGATCTTGTTGGTGATGGAGTAAGTGAAGGGATTGATGATTGTGAGTTGGGAGGAGCAGAGTCCTTAGGAGATGAGGATGGTGGTGTTAGATTCTTGGGAGGTGACACAGGAGGTGTGTTAGGTTTTGGTGACGGTACTGGAGGTGAATCAGGAGGTGTTGGATTCTTTGGAGATTGAGCTGGTTGAGGATTAAAGACGATGAGAGCATTTTGTAGAGGAGAGTGAATATAGCTATCAGCTTCTTTGTTTGCTTCTTCATCTTCCTTTTCATGCATTTCTTCATCCTTTCTTTCTAACTCTGCCTTAAGCTCAGCCTCAAGTTCTGCAGCAGCTTCCAGAGATTTCTGTCCAACTATTTCCCGTTCTTCTTCAGGGTTCCAGTCTATACCCTCATCATATTGTTGTTCCTTCTCCTGGTCATCGTTAAACATGGAATCTGAAATTTCTTTATCGGTTAAGACTATGTTACTCTCTTGATCTTTCTCCTTTTCTGACGTTTGAGCTTCCAAGTCGGGTTGATTAACCGAGCTTGGTGGTTTAGAAATAACAAATTCAGCCATCTCGGGTTGATTAACCGTGTCAGGCTGGACTGTGGATGTAGCTATTCCAGACCCTTCGGGTCGATTAACCGGATCAGAATGGGTCGAAGCGGCTTCTTGAACAGTTCCTGATGCTCCAGCTCCTTTCTTTTCTTCATACCCCCTCATTTTCTCAATTATCAATTTTGCCCTTCTGGCTTCATCTTCCTTTGTTGACTTCATACTGGCCTTCTTTGCATTAAGAATATCGAGCTCATTTTGAAGTTCAATTTCTGCATCAGTCATTTTAACTGTTACTTCTTCTTCAGATTCAGTTTCTTCTGAGTTGGTTTTTTCATCATGAATTCCAATGGCTTCAACTTTGGGCTTGGGTTCAGTTGACACTCTTCTTTTGAGTGTTCTGGGATGTTTCTTTGGTTGTTTTGAGGCACTTGATGAACTTCCTGCTTTACTTTTGCTGCTTCTAGAACGGGTCCTTGTAGATCCTGACCCTTCTACAAGTTTAGATAGCCCCGCTCGACCTTCACTGAATGCCTTGTCATAATCATGATAGGCTTGTGTTTCTTTCACTTCTTCAGTCATCTGAAATTCTGGCAGCCTAGCTCCTTGTTTATGTGTGCTTTCTTTGGGAAAGTAGACATTACTGAAAGTCTTGTCCATCTTGTAAAGATGCATTTCTCTATCATTAGGACGTGGATTAATGTCCTTGTGTTCGTCAGTCAGAAGACTTATGAGTAGTTTGGTGTAACGAACGAAAGGGATCTTTGTGAAAGCTTTGCGCATTTGAAATATCATATCTTCCCAAATAAGAGCAGCAAAATCAATCTTTGCTTCATTTACGAACCCCTAGAAGACTTGAAGATGAGGTAACCGTGGGTGTTCAAAGCCACTATCTCTTCCTGATATTGAACGAGTCACGATGTAGAAGAGGGTTCTCCATGGTTGTGGGATGAATTTGGCATTGACTTTCGAGATTTTGGTTAATGGCGTATCAGGTTGAACATCATAACCAATATCCATAAGGAACTGCATGACTTCAGATTCAGATGGGGTCGGGTAGAATCGGTTGGCAGGTTCTGGTGCATTTGGAAGACCCAAGGCTCTGCGAAGGTGACTTGGTGTGACTCTGACCTTCTTACGATCCAAAGTGCATGTGAAATATTTGTCATAATTGTTCAGCTCGAGAGTATTCCACAATTGGTGAATGTATAATTTCGGAATGTTATCTGAGCTGTCTAGAAGATTTCTGCACTCGTGTACTTTGAGAATTTGCACAGCAATTTGGCAACTTGGTTCAGAGCACTTGATCTTTTCAAGTACTACCCGTGCATTGTTGCTGCCAATCTCTAATGAATACCCTTGAGGAAGAACATCGGCTTTAGTGAGTAATGGGAGTGGATGTTGTTGAGGTGCAGCCATTGAAGATTTCTGAAACATCAATCAAGTACAAATATGCAGGATACATAATTGTTAGCAGATGTTAAGACTTGATGCAACACATGTGATCCTTTTGTAGCTATGATTGGTGTTTTACATGTTTGACCACAGAGGTTATCATCCTTAATAAAAAATTACCAATTTCTATAGAATTTGATCCATTTCAATAGACATTGAAATATCTAAGGAAATTGATCAATTTCTATAGTAGTCACATTTGCGATAAATATTGCATTTGCGATAATTATGGCATTCACGATAATTATAGCATTCGCGATAATTATGTCATTTGCGATAATTATAGCATTCGCGATAATTATGGCATTCGCGATAATTATGGCATTCGCGATAATTATGGCATTTGCGATAAATATTGGCAATTTTCGATAAACTCTTGTACAAGAGTTTCCGATAACGACTGAATATGAACAGTTTCTCAGATTTATCGAAATTTATCATAACTTGAAATTTTGCAACCACAGATTATCTCAAACATTTTCTATGATGGTTTTAGGTAATCTGACCAAGTTATAACAATATTTGTCCACAAAATCTCAAGATTAGATCTGCTAGTGTTCATACGTTCTTCTTAAACCCTAAAACTTAATTAACACTCTTATGGTGTTTCTGGGTTCAATCAAAGCACGCAATCTTTCAATTCAAAGCATAACAACAACATCACAACACATGAATTAAGACTTGATGCAGCCATTGAAGATTTCTGAAACATCAATCAAGTACAAATATGCAGGATACATAATTGTTAGCAGATGTTAAGACTTGATGCAACACATGTGATCCTTTTGTAGCTATGATTGGTGTTTTACATGTTTGACCACAGAGGTTATCATCCTTAATAAAAAATTACCAATTTCTATAGAATTTGATCCATTTCAATAGACATTGAAATATCTAAGGAAATTGATCAATTTCTATAGAAGTCACATTTGCGATAAATATTGCATTTGCGATAATTATGGCATTCACGATAATTATAGCATTCGCGATAATTATGTCATTCGCGATAATTATGGCATTCGCGATAATTATGGCATTCGCGATAATTATGGCATTTGCGATAAATATTGGCAATTTTCGATAAACTCTTGTACAAGAGTTTCCGATAACGACTGAATATGAACAGTTTCTCAGATTTATCGAAATTTATCATAACTTGAAATTTTGCAACCACAGATTATCTCAAACATTTTCTATGATGGTTTTAGGTAATCTGACCAAGTTATAACAATATTTGTCCACAAAATCTCAAGATTAGATCTGCTAGTGTTCATACGTTCTTCTTAAACCCTAAAACTTAATTAACACTCTTATGGTGTTTCTGGGTTCAATCAAAGCACGCAATCTTTCAATTCAAAGCATAACAACAACATCACAACACATGAATTACACTATAACACTCACATATGATTTTCCCCAATTTTGTACGCTTAAACCCTAAAACAAGATTATGACTATTTGATGTTTCTGGGTACAATTAAGCATGCAAACGATGTTTATAATCAAAATCTAAGCACAATCGTACAAGCAAACACAACTTAAACACTCAAAATCGAATATCCCTAATTTAACGCAAACCCTAGAAATTTAATTCATATTTGCGATAAATCTAGCCGTTGAATCACGATATAATTCAAAACCGTTTGTTAAAATGACTTATTAAACATAAAATTAATCACAGATTCGGATGAACTTAAGCAGATTTGTAGATTGAATGGGGGCCGTTGATTTTGGTGGGTGACGGTATTTAATAGGGAGAGTGATGTATGTCAGTGAAATGCAGTGTATTAACTGCGGTAGATTTTGACTTTTATATGACTAAGTTATACTTTGCACTAATTGTCACATCTAGTCCCCTAACCTTGAAACATTTTATGCCTAGTCCTAACCCACCATTTAACTAACTATATGTCTCAAACTTAGCAAAATAGGCACAAAACTTTTCCATCATTTGAGATTGTCACCAAAAACATTGTGAAGCAACGAATTTCAGAAAGCATGCAAGTACAAATTTAAAAAAAAAAAAATTGTATCTCCCCTCAACACTTGTTCGAAAATAATATTTGACATGTTAAAAAAAATGAACAAAGTGTTGTAAAAGGGGTTTGTACTTGCAAAATTATTATTTTTTTTTTAATTTTTTTTAGGTGAATATTTACATAGATAGTTTAGATGCTTGACTCATTTAATTGTTTTTGAGAAAATTTTCCAAATCATTCGGAGTCAAACATCTCATACCAATCCGGTGAACCAGATCCATAAATCTTGCATGAGGCAAGGCTTTTATGAACAGATCCGCCAATTGGTGTTCAGTACCCACAAAATACAGTTCAACAGTACCCTTCTCCACGTGCTCCTTGATGAAATGGTATCGGAGATCAATATGCTTGGACTTGGAATGCTGCACGGAGTTGCATGAAATGGCAATGGCACTCTTGGAGTCGCAATAAATTGGAATCTTGTTGAATACATATATGTAGTCCATCAGTTGTGATCGCATCCAAATGAATTGAGCACAGCAGACAGACATGGCTACATATTCAGATTCTGTTGACGACAGTGATGTGCAATCTTGTTTCTTTGACTGCCAAGAGACGAGCTTGTCACCCAAAAACTGTACTCCTCCAGATGTACTTTTTCTCGTGTCTAAACACCCTGCATGGTCAGCGTCTGAAAAAGCTACAAGTTCAAGCCAGAATCCTTTGGATACCAGATCCCCAAATTAATGGTTCCCTTTATGTATCTAAGGATTCTTTTAACGGCTGAAAGATGCCGTTCAGTTGGTCTTGACTGATATCGGGAGCATAGATACGTGGCAAATACAACATCCGGTCTGCTAGCTGTGAGATACATGATTGACCCAATGATACTAAGATATTTTGTAGGATCAATGGGTGTCCCATTTATATCAGCATCTAGCTTCGGGGATGAGGAGGACATAGGTGTATTATAGGTGTCACAGCTGGTCATACCATGCTTTTTCAGGATTTCCTGAGCATACTTGGACTGACTAAGGAATATACCACGGGGTGATTGATGAACTTGCAGTCCTAAGAAGAACTTCAGTTCACCCATCATGGACATCTCAAAGTTATTTTTCATTAGTTTTGCGAAAGCATTTGAGTACTTTTTATGAGTTGATCCAAAAATAATATCATCTACATAAATTTGAATGATGAGAATGTCCTCCCCGTGTTTTTGTATAAACAAAGTCGGGTCCACAATTCCTTTAGTAAAATGGTTTGCAAGTAAGAAAGCAGATAACTTGTCGTACCAGGCCATTGGGGCTTGTTTAAGGCCGTAAAGGGCTTTCTTTAGCCGATATACGTGATTCGGATGTTCTTGGTCCACGAAGCCTTATGGTTGAGAAACGTACACCTCTTCCCGGAGTTGGCCATTGAGAAATGCAGTCTTCACATCCATTTGGTAGACAGTGATGTTCTTGTGAGCCGCGTAAGCCAGGAACATATGAACAGCCTCAAGCCTTGAGACTGGAGCAAACGATTCTTCGAAGTCGATTCCCTCTTCTTGGCTGAATCCTTTGGCGACTAGGCGGGACTTGTTACTAATCACAATACCATCTGCATCTAACTTGTTTTTCTAGATCCACTTCAATCCAACGACATAAACCCCGTATGGTCTCTCTACCAGTTCCCAAACTTCTAACCGCTTGAATTGTTCCAACTCCTCTTGCATGGATTCAATCCAGTTGTCATAAGTGAGGGCTTCCTTGATGTTTTTGGATTCGGCTTGACAAACGGTGAGTGCATAAATGCAGGTTTCACCATCTGTGTGGAGTCTTTGTCTTGTCATGACTGGTTTTTCTGGATTACCAATGATGTTTACTAAGGGATGGTCCTTTGTCCATTTATGAGTGGATGGGTAGTGTTGATAACTGTGGTGCAGGTTTGACGGTTCCAAATTGCTTGTAGAAGATTTTGCAATATCAGGAATGGTTGGTGCAGGTGCAAATGGATTAAAGAATGCATCTCCGTCATAACCTGATGGTGTGGGTACTTCAACAGAATTGTGGTGGAGGGAATCTTCAGCTGAAGGTGTAGAAGTTGAAGGTGTTTGATCTACTGACGATGATGGTTCTGGTTGAGGTGCGTCATCAGCAACTACTGTGGAAGTGGTTGCGGGTGTATCAGGTGCTTGATTGTTTACGGTTTGAGCAGCAGAATTGGTGGACACAGAAGAGGCACGATTAACTAGAGAGTCATCGAACGGAGGAGCAAACAAGTCTTCTATATCCTTTCTGTTGAACGGTAATGGTTCAGCTGAAGATTCAGGAAAATTTAGACGGTTGTGTGCGGGTTCTAAGCTGTTTTGCTCAGAAGCCATATCCGTGAGCTCATCAAAATTAGCATGGATTGTCTCTTGAATTTCCCGAGTACGACGATTCCAAATTCTGAATCCTTTCGAATTCTCACAATAGCCAACAAATACTCCTATGTCTGCTTTGGCTTTCAGTTTACCAAGATCATCACGATCATTCTTTGGATAACAGAGAGCTCCAAAGACATGAAAGTAATTGATATTTGGTTTTTGACCATGGATAAGCTCATATGGTGTTTTGTCATGGCGTTTGGTGATCATGCATCGGTTCTGGGTATAACAAGCAGTTGAGAAAGCTTCAGCCCATAGGTAGTCTGGTAATTGGGCATTAATCAACATAGTTCTTGCTGCCTCCACTAACGTACGGTTGCATCTTTCGACTACTCCATTTTGTTCAGGGGTGCGAGCAATTGACGTTTGATGAACAATACCATTTTTCTCAGTGAACTCCCGAAGAGTTTGATTCTTGAATTCAGTACCATTGTCTGTTCTGATGATTCTGACGGTGTTTCGAACCTGAACTTGAATCTTCGTGAGAAAAGTAATGATCATCGAAGGGGCTTGGTCTTTGGTACGAAGAAAGTAGACCCAAGTCCACCTCGAGTAATCATCCACTATTACCAAGATGTACCATTTCCCATTGATGGTTTGAACACGCATAGGACCACACAAATCCATATGAAGCAGTTGTAGGAAATGATCTGTGCTGTGATATGCTTTTAGAGGAAAGTGGGCACGATGACTCTTTCCTTGTTCGCAAGCAGGACACAAGTGATCTTTGGCATATCTGAATTTGGGAAGACCGTCGACCAACTTTTTCCTAGCAAGATCGGTCATCGTCTTGAAGTTCAAATGAGACATTCGTTTGTGCCATAGCCAGGCCTTTGTGGGATGTGCCTTTGAAAGGAAGCATATAGGAGAGGAAGCTGTCATGCCTTCAAAAGAAATGGTATACAGACTGGTGCCACGTTTTCCTTTCATCAAATCATTTCCTTGAAGATCCCGAATAAAACAAGTTTTCTCTCTGAATGCAACCTCCAAATCACCATCACTAAATTGTCCTACAGAGAAGAGATTGTGACCTAGGCCTTCAACATAATAAACCCTGCTAATTTCGATGTTCCCATTTACATAGTCTCCATAACCCATAATAGCAGCGAAGTGACCATTCCTGAATCTGACCGTTCCAATGAACTTTGCAAAAAAGTTTACAAGAAGCTTGAGATTGCCGGTCATATGTCGAGAACAGCCGCTATCAATATTCCATAGAACAATTTGGATCACCTGCATCACCAGAAGTTGACACAGAGGCAAGTTTGGTAACGGTGGAATCCGTTTGGTTAGTAACACATGAGTTAATCATTTTTGGTACCCATTTAAAGCTATATGTTTTTTGTAACCAACGCTGCCACGTCCAACTAGTCTCAGCCATTCTCCTAGTAAATGCACTTGGTGATTTGTTTGTCCTAGATGCAGCTATGGGTTTGTCAACTGATTCTTCAGAAACTACTAGTGGTGGTTTTCCTAATATGGACTTGGCAGCAGTAGTGGGCCTTGAGGAAATGCCACTAGATCATTTCTTTTTGCGATTCAACAGAGTTTTAGCAACACATTTCTCATGATTTCCAGATAATATACTAGCATGACAAAATACACAACTAGCATCAACCATAATATCATTCATAACATCCAACGATTTAGCATTCATTACATCATCTATAGAACTAGACTTAGACAAGTGTGATTCTACTTCTGACATATCATGCTTTTTATTCAAACTGCTAACATTAACTACTACTTCTTCAGTCTTAGATAGTCCACTCTTAGGGCGCCAGATACTAAACTTCCGTGGTCTCTTGGTGTTTCTTGATCTGCTAGCCTTAGAGGTGTTTCCTAGTCCTGTGGAAGTGGAAGTATTCACATTAGTGGTTTGATCTGATGCTTGCTTAGTTGGCTTGTCTACTTAGTACATTCCTGGGGCAATCACAGTTTTTCCTCTTTCTAAAACTCTGAGTTTCTTTTTCAAATCAACAATGATGTGTTGGAGTTCTTGATTTTTTGAATCCAAAATTCTGTTTAACCGGACAGTGTCATTTCTGTTTTGAAAAACTTCATCTATGTCTTTCTCATATTCAAACAGTTTATTTCGCAAAACATCAATTTCATTTTTATTCTGACTTTCTGAAGCATGACTGTTTTGGAATGACAAAGACTCTTTTAGATTTCTGTACTTTAACTCAAATTCAACACTTTGAGTTTGACACCATTCCAGTCTTTTGTTAAGTTTGAAAATTTCTTTTTCACACTTATCTTCCACATCAAAGTTGATCTGTCTAAGACTCTCATTCTCTTTTACCAAATTATCAATCTCAATTTGCAACATTCCAACATTCACAGCATGATCATCAACAAGCATTGCATGACAGGATTCAAAGATAGAATTCATAATCACAGAAATCACATCATCACACAAAACAAGAGTCGATCAACCTCTTTTTCTAAAGCTTTCTTTTGACACTTTTGTTTTGCAATTTTGTCATCTTTAGCTTTAAAAATACTCTTCATTGATCCAACTTCAGTCTGTAGTTCTTGTTCCCACATTGTTGCGCAAAGTCTCAGGTGTTTAACATGTGGTAGGAATTGTTTCTGAAAAATTTCTCTTTTTTCTTTCTCAGCGGGAGAAAAGAGAGAAGAGACTTTGATTTCAGAATTAATTTCTATCACCTGTTCCAAAAGTTTAATGTCATCCATAAATGTCTTAAAATATCGAAGAATTCGACATTCTTGAGGCAGTTGTGGATCACCATTATCTTTTGAACCATTGATTTGTGCGACAGGAGTGGTAACAGGAACAACGTCAGAAGAAGGATTTGTTTCAGTTCTTAACAGTGTTTGTTCTGGTTTGTCCTTAGGAGGAACAAAAGATTTACTGATGTGAGGTCTTGCTGAATAATCATATGGAACTCTTGAAAATTCTTTTTCTGACTTTGATCTACTCTCAATCTTATGTTCAAGATAATCAGTTTCTTCATCATTACTATACACAACAGCATGTTGAAAAGTATCACCAATCAGAAATTTTGCATTGGATAACTTAGGATTATCTTTGAGTGCTTTTTGTAAAAAACGTGGTTGGTCACAGCCAATTGCAAATCCAAATCCTTTAGGACTCGGTTTAACAGTTAGTCTTTGAATTTGTGTCACTGAATTACCCGTTTTATATACAACATTCTGAAATTCTTTGAGCTTAGATTCCAAGTCCACAATCTCCTCAAGATATGAGTCAACTCGTTTCCTAGTGGCTTGCTTTTCTTCAAGAAGATCCTTTTGAGATGTTGAAAGCTCTGATTGAGTTTTTAACAACTCAGAATTTAAAGTATCAATTTGTATTTTAAATTCAAATTGCTCCTTTTCTTTTTGAGAAAGCAAATCAGCTTTGGAAACTGTTAGCTCACGAACTTGATGCTCTAAATCCTTGACCTGAACGTATGTCTTTTGGAATGCAACCTCAAAGCCTTTCTCACGTTGTGCTTGTTTTACATAACTTGAAAGTTGTGTTTTATAGCACTCATTGTCCTTTGTTAACATTGCAATTTTACCTTTTAAGTTCTGGTTAATCTCATTGCATTTGTCAATCTGTGACTTTTGTGCATTCAATTATGATTGGGTGGTCAGCAATAAGGTCATAAGCTCTGGATCTTGATCAGGCATAAGATCATCTTGTGCAAGGTGATCATGATTATCATCATCAATAGGATCATCAAATGAAACATTGGTGTTATCATCATCGAATGAAACAACAGTGTTTATTTGATCATCTCCTTGAGACGAGAATGATGAATCATTTTGAACAAGATTTTCTTGTGAAGATGAAGATGCAGATGGTGAAGCAATCTCATGAATAAGGCATTCTGATTCAAGTACCTGAGATAAGCCATCGGTATCATATACCGGGCCTGTCTCGTTTACATTAATTTCCTGCATGTTGGCCATGAGCATCACTGCAGCATTTGCTTCCAAATCTTCCATCTCATCATCGGAATAAGCGTTAGCCATAAAGCTTTGCTCGTTCTGAGTCAACATTCCTGCAGCCTTTTCATCTTTGAGAGCCATTAGAAGAGCTTCTTTATGAAATGCACTACCCTGAGTCCTAGGCTTAGGGCAAGCATTTGCCATATGACCACTGCCTCCACAGTTGTAACAAGTGATTGACGTATTTGCAATTCCTCTTCTTTCAGTACCAACATTCTGAATTCCCCTCTGTGCATTCCCCATATTGTTTTTACTTCCCCCAGTTATGTTGAACCTCTGACCCCCTAAGTTAAACCTTGTACCATAATTTCCCATGTTTCCAGACCCAAATCTACCAGAAGACCGATTCTGAATCTCAACTCGACCATCATTTACGACTGCTTGGTTCCTGGTGTTTGATGAAGAACGAAGACGGTTGTTTGATTTTTTAGAGAACTTGTTGAATGCTCTTGCAATTAATGCAAATCCTTCATTGAGAGAGTTAAACACATCATCTTCTTCATCATAATCAGCATTAGAATAGAACATGGAGTCGGTATTGTTGTATGGGACCAGTTGGTGATCAGAACTTTGAGATGGTGCTTCATAAGGAACAATCTGATTGTTTGGTTGTGGTTGGAAACTTGGTTGAGATGGTGTTGGAACAAATTCTTGATTTGAGGGTGGAAAGTGTGACTAAGCTATCAGAGCAAGAGAGTTTGGAGTTGGTGCCTGTGAATAACCTCCTCTTGCTGCAATGTCCTTGTCTACCTCAGTTTGATGTTGCTTGAGATAACCATACAAAAGCCCATATGAAACTTGATTAATCTTTTTGGCTTGCCTCACGAATGTCACATACTTCTGCCAGTCTGGTCCAAGACATCCTAGAAATTTGGAGTTGATAGCAATCTTTGGTAGAGGTATGTTATGACGTTCCAGATCATTGACAACATTGGTGAAGCGGTGATAGTATGATTCTAAGGATTCCCCTGGTTCCATCATGAAGTTATTGTATTCCATGTAAAGTTTGGATTCCAGATCCTCTTGGTTCAATTCTGTGCCTTCCATCAAAAGATGTACATGCTCCCACATGTCCTTGGCTGTTTTCTGAGCATCAATACTCCTGAAGATTGGGTTAGGAATTCCCTGGAGTATGTAAGCCATGGCCATCTCATTGGCTTCTTGCTGAAGAGTTTGTTCAGTGGAATATTGAGATACTGGAATGGGAGTTGTAATGTCCTCTCATGGAGGTATAGCAGTTGGATCACCCGGAACCAATGTTGAAGGAAGTGGATAAGGTCCTTCCATTATGACCTTTTTGAGATATTGACCATGAGGTTTCCTTAGTTCAACAAATCGAAGAAACCGGCTAGACCATTGCACATAGTTTCCAGGAGTCAGCATTGGTGGAATTTCAAACGATCCTGCTTCATGCCTGGATTGCTGACTACTGATAGCTTCACACATTTTTGTAAACCAATGAGGTTCTCTTGATGAAGGTTGGTAATTTTGCATCTGCATTTGAGTTTGTGGAAGGATTTGTTGCTGAGGTACTGATTGTTGAGGGAAAAACTGATGTTGTTGCACAAAAGCATGTTGTTGTGGATATTGAGGATGAAATTGTTGTTGTTGCTGATGATATTGTTGCTGTGGATATTGCTGTAGCTGGTAGTAGTAATTGAAGTGTGGTGGTTGAGACATGTTTGGATCTTGAAGATAATTAAGATTTGTGTTATGAGTTATGTGAAGTTGGTTTTGGTTAACTGAAGATTTTGTCCAATTGCGATAAGTACTGTTCACCCAATTGCGATAAGTACTGTTCACCCAATTGCGATAATCACTGTTCACCCAATTGCGATAAAAATTGGAAATTGCGATAAAACTTAAAATTGCGATAAAATATGACAATTTTAATAAGTTATCTTAAATTGCAATAGAAAAAGCAATTTGCGATAATTTATCAGAATTGCGATAGATATGGCAATTTCGATAATTTTATCTAAATTTCAATTTCAATAATTTCTCAACTCTTGTACAAGAGATGAGAATAAGCAACCAAGTCGAAGTATTTTCACTTTCTTATACAAGGAAGTAAAATACTGAGTCCCAATGTCGATAAATCCAAGATCTGCCAATTGCGATAAACCCTAACTTGTCGGAATTGATTTGCGATAAACCCTAACTTGTCGAAATTCACCCAGAAGCAAAATACTCACTTTTCATCAACTTTCCCAGTACGCTAATTATGCGGATTTCACTAAAACGACTAGAAAATCAATGGAAACCGATTGTGTTTGATTTCTAACGATTAGTAACCACAAAATATGAAGAAATTTAAGAGTGATAACGTACAAAATGAAGATTTGATGAAATTTTTGAGTTTTTCACGAGAAAAGGCTACCAACAAAAGAGTATATCGATCGAACTTTTGAACAATAAAACCATACTTAAGCTAAAAACCAATCCTAGATAACGATTAAAACTACTCAAAACACGATCCTAACTACCTTTTTGGCGATTGATACCACTTGTAGGTCCTCTTTAACTCGAACACACACTTGTAACCACGCTAATAACTACGAACTACTACTAACTAAGCTATGAAATGTAAACAACAATAAGTAAATGATATACGAGAGATTAGAGATGAATAGAGAAGAGATTAAGAGAAGAAGAGTCGGATGATTATCATTCACATAAGACTTTGACATAGCTTCGGTACAAGAAATGAATAACCAACAATAAACTAAGCACCCCATGCCTTCTATTTATAGGCAACGAATTAGGGTAAGCACATGGGGTGATCTTCTATAATGTTTTACACGTAATTAGCCGGCCCATGGACTTCTAATGGACCGGGCTATGATTACTAACATAAAGTCCTAATATGAGCAACATAATTATCGGAAATGTACAAGACTTGAAATATGTATAAAAAACGTGTTCCTAACACATTTTAAGCATATCACACTCATATCACCGATCAAATCGTTATACGATTTCTCATTTTCACACTCGTTATTGTAGTAAGTCAAATACTCAGACTTCCCTTATATTCAAGTCACGTGTTGAAGCCGTTCCCATAATCTTACTTGATTTCATAATTCCACCTTATCGGATACACTCAAGGTGAGTCATAGCCCTGTTTTTATACTTGTGTTATAAATACTGTTTGGGGGAGATACATGCTCAATTATATGTTATTACTTTTACAAGTACTCTGAAAACTCTCACGATTTACTATGAATTATAACCCCTACTTGATACGTTTTGATTTACTCTTTGGGGAGAAATATATGCTTGTTTACTTACAACTCTTACTTGTTTACTTTAAATGTAGTACACGATTTATGACACACTTTATTCACTTATTGGAATACAATTCTTGCTTTTATTTACACAAGAACTATAAACTTTTAAGCAAATGAATAACTTATGCGGTTACGTTGGATGTCACTCAACGTAAGGCAAATGAATAACTTATGCGGTTACGTTGGATATCACTCAACGTAAGGCAAATGAATAACTTATGCGGTTATGTTGGATATCACTCAACGTAAGGCAGATGAATAACTTATGTGGTTACGTTGGATATCACTCAACGTAAGGCAGATGAATAACTTATGCGGTTACGTTGAATATCACTTAACGTAAGGCAAATGAATAACTTATGCAGTTACGTTGGATATCACTCAACGTAAGGCAAATGAATAACTCATTACTTGTTTCATCACTAGTAGCATTTATTACAAATATCACTTCACACCCAAGATTATTGAAATCGACTGTTTACTCGTACTTGTATCTATTTCAACTATTACCGTACACCACTTGAATTTATTGAAATAATTTGTTTTCTATTAAACTCTATGAACTCACCAACCTTTGTGTTGACACTTTAAGCATGTTTATCTTAGGTAATTAACGGAGCAGGACAAGACAAGGAGAGGGCATTTTAACTCTGATAAATTACATGGTGTAAAAATCAAATATGTCATTCTTTTCAAATTATCACACCCTTTCATGGGATTTTATTACACTGATATTTCACTTTTAAATAAAAGAATTATTTGAATGACAAACAACTTTCAAAACGTCTCTTTTGAGCCGTTTTCTATGATTATGACTCGATCCTCACCGTAATACCCCAATTAGTCTTCCGCTGTTATCTCATAATTTAGGGGGCGTTACATATAGGGTCGAAATACTTCAATCTGATAGTGATCTCACACGATTCAGAGAATATATCAGGATTATTACCACCCACACACACCGAAATTCTAACAAATATTGAAGTAATTATTTGTTTTAATCATGATGGATTCTGTGAAAGATATGACGTTGAAGTTTGGAAAGTTAGACAAGTTTGAGGGCAGTGACTTCAGGCACTGGCAGAAGAAGATGCATTTCCTTCTAACAACTCTGAAGGTTGTGTATGTTCTGAGTGCCCCCATGCCAGAGTACGTTGAAGATCAGGAGACGTTGGAACAGATGAGGAAACGAATGAATTGGGAGAACGATTATTACATATATCGAGGGCACATCTTGAAAGGTATGTCTGATGCCTTATTTGATGTATACCAAAACGTGGAATCGGCCAAGGAGTTATGGGATCAACTTGAATCAAAATACATGGAAGTAGTTTCTTCTAGTAAGAAGTTTCTGGTGAGTAATTTTAACAATTATAGAATGGTTGATTCAAGGCCTGTGATGGAATAATATCACAAACTCCTTCGAATTCTAGGACAATACACACAACATGGTTTTTTTATGGACGAGTCTATCTCAGTGTCTAGTATCATAGACAAACTTCCACCATCATGGAATGATTTCAAACACATGCTAAAACACAACAAGGATGAGTTGTCTCTCGTACAACTTGGAAGCCACTTTCGTATAGAGGAAACTCTTAGGATGGAAGAAAGTGGCAAAGGCAAGGGTAAAGATATTGTTGGACCATCCTCTGTGAGTATGGTAAGGATGGTAAGAACAAGAAGAACAACAAAAACTCCAAGGGAAACAAAAGGAAATTCCATAATGAAGACGGTCCCAACAAAAAGCCTAAGATGGCGTGTTGGAAGTGTGACAAACCTGGTCACTTCAAGAAGGATTTTCGGGTTAAGAAGAACAATGGTGCAAGCATTTATGGATCGGGACAAGGGTCTAAGGATCCAAGTCTACAACAAGGTCTGATTTTTGACCATGTTATAATTCCTGTTAAAAATTATGTATCACATATTTCTGAAATATGTTATGTACAGGATGATGAAATTGCTTGGTGGATTGACTCGGGTGCAACTTGTCATGCATGTAAGGGTCGTTGCTGGTTTGATACTTTTCATCCGGTATAAGATGGATATGTTCTTCATATGGGCGACGAGTCAACAAAACCAATACTTGGACATGGAAATGTTGTAATAGAATTTAGTTATGGAAAAACGACTACTTTTTTTAATGTTGTGCATGTACCGGGGCTTAGGAAGAACCTTATGTCCGGCCCCATGTTGAATAAGTGTGGCTACAAACAAGTCTATGAATCTGATAAGTATATCTTATCAAGACATGGTGTATTTATTGGTTTCGGATACTATAATAATGGCATGTTTATGTTAAATCTTAATAAAGTTCCTACTAGTATTAATTCTGTTTATATGGCTTATTCTCATGTTGTTGTTTCTAAAGTATGGCATGCTCGTTTAGGACATGTTCATTATAGACTTTTGCATGATATGTCTAAAGATAGTTTAATACCTTCATTTGACATGAACTTGGAAAAATGTAATACTTGCATGTTAACTAAGATCACTAGACAACCTTTTAAGGATGTAAAAAGGAATTCTGTTTTGCTTGAATTGATACATAGTGATTTATGTGATTTCCATGCAACCCCATCTATAGGAAACAAGAAATATGTTGTTACATATATAGATGATGCCTCTAGATTTTGTTTTGTTTATCTATTGCATGCTAAAGATGAAGCCTTAGATAAATTTAAGATTTATAAAACTGAAGTAGAGTTACAACAAAATAGTTTAATTAAAACTTTACGCACGGATAGAGGTGGTGAATATTATGATCCTAGTTGTTTCCAATCTGTAGGAATCATTCATCAAACAATGGCTCCTTATACACCACAACAAAATGGTGTGTCCGAAAGGAAAAATAGAGCTTTAAAGGAAATAGTTAATTCCATGTTATCCTACTCGGGATTGAGTGAAGGGTTTTGGGGAGAGGCCATGTTAACGGTCTGTTATTTGCTAAATAGGGTTTCTAACAAAAATAGCAAGATTACCCCATATGAACTTTGGTATAAGAAATGACCCAATTTGTCTTACTTGCGAGTTTGGGGTTGTAGGGCGGTCGTTAGACTTCCGGAACCCAAAAGGAAAAATATGGGTGAAAAGGGTATTGATTGCATCTTTATTGGATATGCTGAGCATTCCAAAGCATATAGGTTCTATGTTATTGAACCTAATGATTCTGTATCAGTTAATTCAGTTATAGAATCAAGAGATGCAATATTTGATGAGAATCATTTCTCTTCAATACCTAGACCAAATGACATAGTATCTAGCTCAAGTGGAACTCAAGGTGGAGACCTATTAGGTGAAACTCCAAATGAGATTCCTGAACCTCGGAGAAGTAACAGAGCTCGAGTAGCTAAATCATATGGATATGATTTTCAACTATATTTAGTTGAGGGATCAAGAGGTGAAATTGGAACTCAATATTCTTACTGTTATAGTATATAAGAGGATCCAAAGACCTTTGATGAAGCAATGAAATCCCGAGATGTTGCATTCTGGAAAGAAGCAATTGATGATGAAATAGGATCAATAATGGAAAATAATACTTGGGTATTATCTGATCTACCACCTGGTTGTAAACCTTTAGGTTGCAAATGGATCTTCAAAAGGAAGATGAAAGTTGATGGAACTATCGACAAATTTAAGGCTCGATTGGTAATCCAAGGCTTTAGACAAAAGGAAGGGATCGATTACTTCGATACCTATGCACCAGTTGCTCGTATCTCCACTATTATATTGTTGATAGCTTTAGCAGCTACTCATAATCTAGTGATCCATCAAATGGATGTCAAAACAACATTTTTAAATGGTGATTTGGAAGAGGAGGTGTACATGAAGCAACCAGAAGGATTTGTTATGCCAGGTAATGAGCATAAAGTGTGTAAGTTAATTAAATCATTGTATGGACTCAAACAAGCTCCTAAGCAGTGGCATGATAAGTTTGATCAGGTTGTTTTGTCAAATGGATTTGTGTTAAATCAATCGGACAAGTGTGTATACTGCAAATTTGATGAATCTGCTAAAGGAGTCATCATTTGCTTATATGTTGATTTTTGATACTGATCAAAATCAAGTTGATAAAACTAAAGAATTTTTGTCATCAAATTTCTCTATGAAAGATATAGGGGAGGCAGATGTAATTCTTGGAATAAGAATTATACATGGGAAAAAGGGTCTTACGATTACACAATCTCACTACATTGAGAAAATTCTCAAGAAGTTTAATTGTGAAGGTTGTGGTCCAGTTTGCACTCCCATGGAAGCAGGTATCAAGATGAAGACCCACTTGGGTAAACCTGTGAATCAACTTGAATATTCTAGGGCTATTGGATGCTTGATGTATGCTATGACAAGCACAAGGCTGGATATTGCTTATGCTGTCGGTAAACTGAGTAGATTTACTAGTAACCCTAGTAATTATCATTGGGAAGCAATAATTAGAGTATTCAGGTACCTAAAGAAGACAATGAACTATGGTTTGTCTTATGTCGGTTTTCCTTCGGTTATTGAAGGCTATTATGATGCAAGTTGGATAACCAATAGTGAAGATCATTCTTCTACTAGTGGTTGGGTATTCTTGCTAGGTGGAGGTGCCATTTCATGGGCTTCTAAGAAGCAAACTTGCATTACCGATTCGACAATGGAAAGTGAATTTGTAGCTTTAGCTGCTGCTAGAAAGGAGGCAAAATGGTTAAGGAATCTCATCTATGAGATACCTTTGTGGCCGAAACCAATATCTCCTATTTCTATACATTGTGATAGTGCTGCCACTTTGGCTAAAGCATATAGCCAAATTTACAATGGAAAGTCTAGACACTTACGTGTTAGACACAGCAAGGTTCGTGAGTTAATTACGAATGGAGTGATTTCCGTGGATTTTGTTCGTTCTCAACAGAACTTGGCAGATCACTTAACTAAGGGATTAGCCAGAGACTTAGTGCACAAGTCGGCTATCGGGATGGGATTAGAGTCCATTTAAATCTCTAACTGTGAGATACCCAATTCCCTTCTAATACAACGTTAGAAGCTGAATTCAATGCGGAAAGCTTACAATTAAAGATTGGAACACATCGTATCATCCCAAGGTATGTGTTCAGACTGCAAGTGGGTTAGGTTGAAGTTTATCTTCTTAATAGTTCTTTTGAAAAATTGCATTGCAGGTGCAAGAAGCTAGGACTGACTTTTATATGCTCATGAAGGATATGGACACAAGGCTTTGTAATAGTGTCAAGTATATGTACATTAGAAACTTGTAGAAACTTATGTGTATATTATCTTCGAGTATTCAAACGAATTGATGGGTTCAATCCGTGGGACACCCTGATTCTCGAATATTTGGAATGCGTAATATACTATGTGAAAATTCAATCTCTAAGACATTTTCATTTATGCATGAGTTTGGTTTGTTTTGTTTATTTTAGTAGATCAAGGATTACACTAAAATGGGGGAGGAATGTTGGTGATTTTAGTGTCATCACTTATATTTTATGTAATTGTGATTTACTTGAGATCAAGGCAATCAGGTTTAGTTTACAGTCAAGTTAGGAGGTGCGGAGTGCACACTCGTTCTAGCTAGCTTGATGCCGCCACGTACAAAGAGCGGGGGTCAAGGGGAAGCGCCCTAAAACCTAAACAATTTTTGGGATTCTAGTATTACAGTTTTTATTTCCAAACAGTTTTTCCCACCAAAAGTCGCCTCTTTTCCCCAACAGACCCTTCCCACCAACTGACTTTAACCGATTTTAACTAACTTTTGGTTATAGATATATTGATCTCTTCCATAACAGAGCAGACATAACAACTTTCTCTATATTTTCTTTGATTTCTCGTGCCTTAGAAACAAAGTGTTGTTCTCTATCTTATCCATTTGAGGATTTCATTATACCCGAGGAATATAGGGTCGAAATACTTCAATCTGATAGTGATCTTACACGATTCAGAGAATATATCAGGATTATTACCACCCACATACACCGAAATTCTAACATCTATATAGGTTTTGAACCGGACTCTAGTACGTGCTCTTTTTGTAGCAGTGCCATAGTGGTACTATGGATGTGATAATAATAAGGACAACGTTACAAACACTAACTTCAAGTACTTGTTTCTTAACAGACAAACATCATTGTTAGAGTTTGAGAATGAATTTTCCAGAAACCTGATAATGGACTTGAGCTTTTATTATGAGGGTATCACTGTTAGAGTTTGATGGAAAAATATTAATCGTGTATGACTAGATTCGAACTCGGGACCGATGGATTGCACACTTTACATATGAATGATCAAGTAAATAATTAATATATATAATTGCTATATATTTAATTATTTGGACACGAAATGATAACTAACGGACGTTAAGTAATTAACGGAATTGACTAACGACTGTTAAGTAAATAAAGGAAGGACCGTTAGTGAAATTGGGAGCTCAAGAAAGTTCTAGAAACCCATCCCATGGGCTGGCCGATCGGATTAGGGGTTGTATAACCCTAATCGATCCATATCTTGGGCAATAAGCTAATTCCACTATAAATACAAATCAAGGGTTATTAGTTTCTTTACCTTGTGCATTGCTATAACCCTAAAATTTGTGTTCTTCCTCTCTTGCTTCTAAAACCGGTCGACTATCACTTGTGGGTGTCGATCCATAGTTTTTAAGTTAAACAAAATAGTTTTGGTTTATCGTGTTCATTCACTAGCATCAATACTTGATTGGTTATAGTACGTGTGTACAAGAGTTCGGTAATAACTTACTTTAGTTATTCATCTTGGATTGCGAAACAAAAAGGTAAGGGGTTTCACGGTAATCCTATTTGTTTGAAAAAGAGAAGTAGAACATGGCTTGAGTAGCAAAGCTTGTGCTTCAACATCTGAAGAGGTGGCACGCATGAAGAGAGTCCCTTATGCTTCGGCTGTGGGATCTATTATGTATGCGGTGCGATGTACAAGGCCCGATGTGGCATTTGCTCAGAACATTACCAGTTGATATCAACAGAACCCAGGTGAACTCCACTGGACTGCTGTGAAACATATTCTCAATTATTTAAGATCTACAAGAGAAAAGTTTTTAGTGTACGGGGGAAATCCAGAAGCAGAGCTGTGTGTTACAGGTTACTGTGATGCATCCTGGAAGTGTGATAAAGATGATACGAAGTCTCAGACGGGTTATGTCTTTGTCATCAATGGAGGAGCAGTGGATTGGAAGAGCAAGAAGCAGAGTACTATAGCGATGTCTGCAACAGAAAGTGAGTATATTGCTGCCTCAGAAGCTGCAATGGAAGCAGTCTGGATTAGGAAATTCGTTTCAGGGCTTGAAGTTATGCCCTCAATCGAAAGACCTATAAAAATGTATTGTGACAATTCAACCGCAATTACATTTGCCAATGAGCCTAGAATCATGAAGGGCACCATACATTTCCCGATTCGATATCACTATGTTAGAGAACAAGTGGAGATAGGCGAGATCAAGTTACTCAAAGTTCACACAGATGACAACTTAGCAGATCCATTAACGAAGGCTCTACCCGGTGGAAAGCTTAAAGGACTTTCTGAAGGCATAGGACTTCGTTTAGCTAGTAGTTTCATGCATATCTGTGATTAGTGTTTGGATAATGGGATGTTATTGAACAATTATTATTTTAATGAAATAAAATACTCGTTATGTTTGTTTATCATTTTCTTAATAATATATCATATATTTGCATGTTTATATCCTTGAATATATTTATATATTCTAAACTGTCCGTTGTCGGTTAATGATATGGGAATATCATTAAATTAAGACAAATCTGAGTATTGGTAGAATATACTTGAAAGTATATTGATGCGTTGTCATACCAATTTCACATGATATTCAAAAAGTTTGAATATAGGACTTATCCCGACTTCATGAGTTTACTTTATGGATCTTGTCATTCAGTAAATCATGTGTATATAGTTATCCTCAGACTTGAGATGCCAGATAACTGTCATGCATGTAGTGCATTTCTGTGATTCAATTTAACGCTATACGTAACTGGTAGCTATAAGGATTGTTTTCGGAAGCGTTGCGAAGTGCATGAGTTATGCTCGTAGTCAAGATAGAATTTGTTCCTTCAAATTGTTTGGAGTTTAATACTGCTGGGCCCCTCGTAGGATTAGTAAGATGTATGTGTGGCCACACCCAAGATCTCCCCTGAATAGTTCAGAAGATTTGGTAATCTTATTTAATCATAAACAACGAGAAACAGAATTATTAATAAAGAATGACTTAGATCCATATCTTTATTAATGTGGTATTAGAAACAAAAGGATGAGTATGATGATTTATCATCGAATGGTTTTTCCAGGAGACCACCACCCGAGTTGTACTAGGGGCATTGGCGTGTTGCTAGACGCTAACCAATGTCAATTACACTTTTAATAGATTTCCAAGTGGGAGCTGTTAGAGTTTGATGGAAAAATATTAATCGTGTATGACTAGATTCGAACTCGGGACCGAGGGATTGCACACTTTACGTATGAATGATCAAGTAAATAATTAATATATATAATTGTTATATATTTAATTATTTGGACACGAAATGATAACTAACGGACGTTAAGTAATTAACGGAATTGACTAACGACCGTTAAGTAAATAAAGGAAGGACTGTTAGTGAAATTGGGGGCTCAAGAAAGTTCTAGAAACCCATACCATGGGCTGGCCGATCGGATTAGGGGTTGTATAACCCTAATCGATCCATATCTTGGGCAATAAGCTAATTCCACTATAAATACAAATCAAGGGTTATTAGTTTTTTTACCTTGTGCATTGCTATAACCCTAAAATTTGTGTTCTTCCTCTCTTGCTTCTAAAACCGGTCGACTATCACTTGTGGGTGTCGATCCATAGTTTTTAAGTTAAACAAAATAGTTTTGGTTTATCGTGTTCATTCACTAGCATCAATACTTGATTGGTTATAGTACGTGTGTACAAGAGTTCGGTAATAACTTACTTTAGTTATTATATCTTGGATTGTGAAACAAAAAGGTAAGGGGTTTCACGGTAATCCTATTTGTTTGATCAAGAGAAGTGAAGAGAAGATTAGATCCTTGTTTTGCTAGGATCAAAAGGTATGTAACCATTTATTATTCGGTAATCTTTATACGTGTTAAATATTCGATCTTGCTTCCGCTATATGCTCTTTGATATGTTTATTTATTTAGATGATAGTCATGTTATTTAAATTCCAACAATCACCACCAATAAACCCATCTAGTCATGCTCTTTCTTCCAGAAACGATTAACCGTATCTACAAACATACATTTATTCAATTACACGTTAATCATCATTAACCAACCACTATAGGTAACCTAACAAGGAAACTGATTCTATAACGATGACAATGATCACGATAATAAGAAAAAGCAACCAGAATATTTGGATTTCTTGGGGTCTATATTCACCACAGCTACTGTGAATTGTGCACATTGACTCCACCCTGTATCAGTAAATTAGTGTTAAACCAAAATATTTTTAAAAAGTAAGAACCATTTCAGTTGTTCAACTGTACCTGGAAGAAGCTTGTCATGATTCGCGACACAAAGAAATAGAGACAGATGATTGCGGACATCACACCCCTGAGGGTAGATCAAAATGTACCTGCAAGCCATAGCAAAAACATTAAAAAAATATGGATTGTGCAGTTAATCATATCCTTACGCCATCAATATTTGCACACACAAGAAAAAGAATAACACTAAATACTAGCTTGTAATAGAAATAACATACCAATTGTATCCGCCAACTTTAAAAACATTACTGCGAAGTTCTCTGTCATCAATCTTTGAAAATTTGTTGATCGGCCAGGTATAGTTTCCATATAAGTAAGAAACTTTGAGTCCAGCATGTTCATAGAATCAGTATGAAAAAGAAAGTTGTCAGTTTCCACATAACTAAATACTAGCAGGGTACCCGCGCAATGCGGCGGCGGGTACCCTGTAACTAAATTTTGTGGCGAACAAATGTTTTTCATTTATATGTTTTTTCTAAACATAACAGTACGTATTTTAATTTCCGGAGAGCTATGTATTTGAAATTATTACATATTTTTTACAATAAATGTACGGAAATTCATGTCTGAACAACTTTAACTCTTTAACCAAAAACAATGTTTTTCATTCTACAATGTATGATAATTTATTTTGAGGTTATCAATGGTTTTTTCCTTGTTCACTCACAACAACTTACAAAATTCGGTCCATCAAGAAATTGAATACAAAATTAGGCCCATATTTCTAATTCTAATAAAAAGGTTATATAATACCATCTTCGAAAAAACACCAAATCACAATCACAATAAGACCCTTTAATAGTTTTCTTTCTGCTATAAATCAAACACCAAATCACAACTATCACAACAACATTCGAAAAAACAAATAAACCACACTTGTTTCTTACTTTTCTTATCTAAACCGAACCATTAACACAACTCAGAACCTTTTGTTGGTTTCTTTTACAGAAGATAAGGTCTCGGCTAAGATCTTTGCAATAGATCTATCATTGTGGCGGTGGAGAAGACGACGGGAAGGCAAATCACAAAAAGCCCGTGATGGTTGCGGCGGTAAGTGGTGGCAGCAACAATCGACAAAGATTTTGGCGGTGGAGAAGGTGGCGGGTGAGGCGGTTGTGGCAGTTGAGGTGATGGTGCGTGTTCTTTTGCAGATAATGAAAGAGAGAGGGGATGATTTTCGGTAGTGTGTGTTTTCAAAGCAAGAAAGAAAATGAGATTTCTTTGTGTATTTGTGGGTAGTTATATCCTGTAGGTAGGTTAGAGTATAAATTAAAAGCAGAATTAAAAAAGTATTTATGATGACGTTTTGAAATTGGCTGTTACATCTTAAATGGGCAGAATGAATATTGGAGCTGTTACAAAGATGTAATAACTTTTATTTATGTGTGCAAGGTTTTGAATTTTTAGCAAAAGTCAAATATATTTCCATAAAAAAGAAAGTCAGCTTGTCTGAGTTTTTAAGCCTTCTATTAATAGCATGTCCCAAATACTTTATATAAACATATTTATTATCAAATTTAATGGAAAAACGTATCTAAAGCGATTGGTGGCGATTAAAAATTCTATCGGCGACATTTAGTATTTTTCGTGAATAAAAGTAAGTAGTCTCGGGAGAGTTTATTAAAAATTGCCCCGCGAATCCTTGCACCAACCCTCCTTTTTGAAAATATATAAAACATAGGGACTATTTTGCAATTTTTGGGTTATATACCCAAACCCTAACCCTCCCACTTCACATATTTCATCTTCATCTCTCCCGCTTCTCCTCTCCTTGCCGCCGACACCTGCAACCCGCCACCACCATCACACCGCCGCACCAAGAGCTACACCGCCACCACCAATACGACCCTAGCACTCTTCTCTTTCATTTGCTCCCCCACACGCGCCGCCGAAATAAACCCCACCTATTTTCTTGTGTTCACCGCCACGTATACACCTCCACACCACCATTTTGCGACGTTTTGATCGAAGAAACGGTAAGAAACGCGTTTTGACGCGTGGGTTGACTCACCTCCGAGTCAACTCGGCTTATTTTGATTTTTTCGGGCTTAAACACGAAAGGGGAATAATGTTTTGATGATAAAATTTAATGGGTATCCGTGGTCTTGTTTTGGTTCGCGTGTCGACGTCGAGCCGTGAGCTCGATGCTCACGGTTTGAGCATATTTTTGGTCTTGTTGGTTATGTTCGACATTTATATGAATATAAGAGGGTTGTTACAATTTTATAAAATTGAAGACATTTAATTTTTAAAGGTGTTACAAGTTTATAGAATTGAAAATATTTAATTTCCTACGTTGTTACAAGTTTACATAATTCCTGATTGTTAGCATTTTAATTTCTTAGTAATATGGCATTGGCTGTTACATTTTAGTTTTGTGTATGTATTAAATGGGCTGTTTACAAGGTAGTAGAGATTAGTCAGCATGCTTATTGATGTTGTACATTATGCTTAAAGTATTGTAAGTCTGAAAATTCAGACCATATATAGGAGAGAGATACATCCCTCTATTATAAGCAGTATAGATGTAGATTATGGTTGTCCCTCTATTAGATTCTGGAATGTATGTTTGTAGAGCATGGACTGTATTCAATGATTCAGGTTGGGTCATTGGAATTTGGAAATGCCTTTGATCTAACTTATTAATCTTTGTAAAAAGTTATATAGTTATTATTAGAGTCAATTGCATAAAAATACATCATACTTGTCACTTTTTGTCATTGTATGTTGCGTATTTTTTTTTCTCTTCTTGACACCAACCTTTTTAATTCGTGCTATTGTGTGTACTTTGTGACTATTTTACCCTTACTTTTTTCAAATTTTGAAGGGTAAAATGGTCATTTTCATGGCTGAAATAGTCGCAAAGTACACACAATAACACGAATTCAAAAGGTTGGTGTCAAGATGAGAAAAAAAAAGACGCTACACACAATGACAAAAAGTGACAACTATGATTCCTTTTTATGCAATTAACCCTTATTATCCACGTTTTCATTTTAGGGGTAAATGTTAAAAAAAGTATGCAACTTTACGTGAAAATGGTTTTACGTAGTCAACTAAAAACATTCCCAAATTTTTATGTAAACTCTTGAAAATACCTCTAAAAACGCATGAATTGACCTGGTCAACCGGTTTTCGCCACGTCAACAGGTTTTTTTTTTTTTTTCCACAAGTACCCTACCCTCACAAATTACATAAATGGTCCCTCTAGTTAAAGTAAGTTGCGTCCAACGTCCAAATCATTTTTTTTTCGAAATTATTTTTTTAAGAAAAAAATAAATTTTTTTCAAAGTTAATATTTAAAAAAAATGTAAATTTTTATTTCCGAATTTTATTTTAAAAAATTAAAATTTCCGAAAATTTTTTTTTACAAAAATATAATTTTTTTTCCGAAAAATTTTTTTTCTTCGAAAAATAATTTTTTTTCGAAAATAATTTTTCTAATTTTTTTTTCTAAAATTTATTTTTCTGAAAAAATAAAATTTTTCAAAAAAAATAATTTTTATAAAAATATTATTTTCAGAAAAAGATTTTTTTTTAGAAAAATAAATTAATTTCGGAAAAAAAAATTTTCTAAAAAAATTATTTTGGGAAAAAAAATAATTTTCGGAAAAAAATATTTTTATTTTTATGAAAAAAGAAATTTTTTTTAGAAAAAAACATTTTTGATAAAATTTTTTTTTTTTTTTTATAATTATTTTCGAAAAAAAAATTATTTTCCTAAAAAAACAATTTTTCGAAAAAAATTGAATTTCGGAAATAAAATATAATTTTTGTAAAAAAAATTTCGGTTAATAAAAAAATAATTTTTGTAAAAAAATGATTTTGGACGTTGGAAGCAGTTTAGCATAACGACATGGACTATTTATGTAACTTAGTGTTAGGACGGTGGCTGCAATTTTCCAAAGAAAATGGGGCAAAATTGTTGATGCAAATAATGTTTTAAGAACGTTATTTATATCTTTCGATTACTTCACGTTTTGAGGATGACAAAATGTGAAATCACGATACGTTAAAATCAACGTATACAAGTCTTTAATCGGAAGATCTCGTTTCTATGCAAATCACTCTTGAACAAAGTTACAACTTGAACTAGTGATCAATGAAGTGAATTTATGTTTTGAAAATTCACATTTTAAATGGGACAAAACATTTTTTCAAAAATACACATGACAAATTATTTTTGAAATATTAAGAAATGTTTTAATGGAAAAATATGTTTAAAAATCACAACAGCTATTTTCCCCCCCAAAATCAGCTCCAACCTTCACCAAATAAGTTTTCACCAGAAAAGATAAAATTTGGAGCGTCCTAGTCTAGGACGGCTCCACGGTTCCGTTAAATTTAACGGAGCCGTGGGGTATTTAACGGAGCCGTCCGTACCATTTTTTTTGTAACGTTCAGATTTTTCTTGCCTATAAATATCAACCCCTTTCACAGTTTTAGGCACCCTTCACACACAGAAAAATTCCCTAGCTTAATCCTCTCAAACCTTTCACTTCTTTAGATTAGTTTTCTTTGTTTCAAGAGTGATCCAATCATCCTTCAAGTGATCCTCTTCATACCTCTTCATTAGCAAGAGAAGAACACAAGTATTCAAGTAGATACAAGGTGTTGTCATCCCTCTTCATTAGAAAGAGAAGAACACAAGTATCCAAGTAGATACAAGGTGTTGTCATCCCTCTTCATTAGCAAGAGAAGAACTCAAGTATTCAAGAAGATACAAGAGTTATAGTTGTTAGGTTTTTGTAACACTTGTTACAACCTTGTTGTATCTTTGTATACATCAAGCTTTCTTATCTTTTGTGAGTGAGAGTGAAGATCAAGTGTGATCTATAGAGATAGTGAACATCTCTTATAACCATTGGGCTTGTGTGATTGATCAAGAAGATCAAGGGTCGATAGATTAGTGTTAGTTGAGTAGAGTGAAGTGAGTGTTGATCATTGTGATCGTGTTGAGATCTTGGTGATCTCTTGAAGCCATTGGGCTTAAGTGTTTGGTCACGTGGACCTAGGTAGATTGGTGCTAGCTAAGATTAGCACTCGACATCTAGCTTAGTGTCGGTAATAGGATAAGCGACGTGTACGGTTTTCTCCGCCTGAAGGGAGGTTGTTGATATAGTGTTTGAAACTCTCGAGTGTGGTACTCGGGGAGTGGAGTAGGGTGAAGAAGAGCTTCGTAGCCGAACCACTATAAATCCTTTGTCTCGGTTTGATCTTTCCAACTCTACTCTTTACTTTCATTATTTTATATTAGTTAGTTTAGTGTGTAGTTCATATTGGTGTTGATTGATAACACATAGAGTTCGAATCAAGGTTTCCAATAGCTAACTTTTAAAACAAGATTTTTAAAAGGATTTTTAAACCGGTAAACTATTCAACCCCCCCTTCTAGTTTCCCACAATTGGTATCAGAAGCCACGTCAGTCAAGTTTTTAAAGTATATTGTATTTTAAAGCTTGAATCGATCAATGGATTCCGACAAATATATAGAAGGGCAATCTATGCAAAGACCACCACTTTTCGAAACCGATTGTTTTATATATTTGAAAACAAGATTCGAAACGTATGTGAAATCAAAAGACATTGATCTTTGGCATGTTATTACAGAGGGTGACTTTCAACCTATTCAAATGAATCCGGAAACTAAAAAGGATGAAATAGTTTCTTATGATAAACAAAGTGATGAACTTAAAAGGAAATTAGCCAAAAATAATGAGGCTAAAATGATGATTTATAATGCTTTTGCCTATAAAGGAATTCGAAAGAATTTTCATGTGTAATACGGCAAAAGATATTTGGAAAACTTTGTTAGTCACTCACCAAGGTAATAACCAAGTCAAAGAGAACAAGATAGATCTTCTTGTTCAACAATATGAACAATTCTCCATTTCGAAGGATGAGTCAATAGATAATGCTTTTGCTAGATTTAATACTATTATCACTAGTCTTAAAGCTCTTGATGAAGGTTATTCTAGTAAGAACTATGTTAGGAAGTTTCTTAGCGCTCTACATCCTAAATGGAGAGCAAAGGTCACCGCCATAGAAGATTCAAAGGACTTGGCGGCATTATCACTCGATGAACTTATAGGAAATTTGAAAGTTCACGAGATGATCATCAAGAAGGACTTCGACATTGTCAAAGGCAAAAGCGAGAGAGTTAGATCTCTAGCATTAAAAGCCAAGAAGGAGTCCAGTGATGAGGAATGTTCGAGTTCCGGTAGTGAAGATGAAGAGTACGCACTAGCCGTTAGGAACTTTAGAAAGTTCCTTAGGAGGAAAGGTAGATTTCCTAGACAACCTCGCGATGAGAAGAGGTCATCCCAAAGAAATCATGATGAAAGAAAAGGGACAAGTGATAGGAAATGCTATAGATGCGGAGATCCTAATCACTTCATAGGTGAATGTCCTAAGCCACCAAAATCCAACAACCAAAGAGCCTTTGTAGGAGGTTCTTGGAGTGATAGCGTTGAAGAAGAAGAGAAGAAGCCTAACGATGAAAAGTGCCTAATGGCTCAAGCTTCTAATGAGGTACATTCCGACTCTTCTTATTATAGTGATAATAATTCGTCAATAGATGATAGTGAATTGCATTACGAATACAACCAACTATGCGTAGTTAGTACTAAGATCTTAGGTAGAAACACAAAACTTAAGTTAAAACTACAAGAACTAGAACTACAAGTTCTAGAACTAAAAGATCAAGTCAAAAGACTTGAGAAAAACAAGGAAGTAGACTTAAGATGCGGGTCATGTATAAGTCTTCAAGTAGAAAATGAAAAACTTAAAGAAAATGATTTAAGAATCATTAAGTTTGATGAAGGAACTAAAACACTTAATGATATACTTGAAAACATTAGATATAGTGAACATGACCGTGCGGGTTTAGGTTTTAACCCAAATCAGGCTTCTACAAGTGGTACCAAACAAGTTAAATTTGTAATGCCTGAAACGTCTAAATCTGAAGGGGACGGCACCACTAAAGGTACAGACGGCACCACTAAATTTAGTGGTACCGTGGTACCATCTGGTGCTGAAGACGAAACTGGGTCAATTTTAAAAAATAGCCTAAGTCCTAAACCGAGTCACATAGTTAAAAATAGTTCTAGTGTGTCTACTCCAAGTAAAGAGGAGGTCAAAAGCTCTTAGAAACCATTGTCATCTCCCGAACATGGATTTGTAAAGCGTGACACTAGGTCGACTACTCCTCCGCCTAGAAAGGTGAACTCTCCCAAACCTCGGTCTAGAACTCCTCTACCGAGAGGTAACTTTAGAAGACAAAATCATCCAAGTAACTTTCCCGTAACTTGGAATGATCGTCCATCAAAAGGTTACTTACCATGGGAAATGTGTCCTCCATTCTCACATCCTAAACTAACGCAACAAATGCGTAGGATGTTTGACTCTAACAACTTTGGACCCATGAGATATTGGGGACCAGATGTTTGAACTTTTGTTTTGCTAGGAAAACATGAGTGTAAATAAATTTCGGAGTCTAACAAAAGGAGTATGATGTGTTATCAAACAAGTCTGGTGACGCAAAAGTCAAGTCGTGTCTTATATGCTCAACATTCAACAAAGGTTGTCTTATCCTCTAGTTTTAAGAGCAACACCTCAGGCACAGGTACGCTTTCTTAAAACACCCTTTGTTAGTAGTAATGTTTGGCATGAAATAGTGTAGTTAGAATCTAACATGGTAGGCACTATAACACAGAAACTATATTCACATCTCATCATGTCAAACTCAACTTGTCCAGAAATGTTCGATGATCACTTAAAGATCATGCGTGACAAGTTTGAATTAAGCATTGATGAGTGAATCAAGTTTCCTTCCTTGCACATAAGTAATCTTGCCTAAATTAAGTATCTGTTTAAACTTATGTATACTATATGTATGAGATACATAGTTTAAGTAATAGTCTTAATTGAAACTGACGCCCATATCCGCAAAAACGAAACTCACAAGAGACGAAGAAGGTGAGTGAGCGGATATAACTAGGTTAGGGGCATAATAGGTAAAGCAGTTTACCTAACGGCAAGTAGGTCCATTATCATGAATAGCGTTGGCTTTGTGCCCACTTGTAAGAAGTGTCCCAAAACCTCTTACATCAAAGTGTTTAATGTATCATACCATACATTAAAGATACTACACACTTGAGATTACGATATCTTGAGGAGATTGATGTAGAAAATGTTTCTATACAACTCTGATAATGTGAGAGTTAATGTGGATTGAAACATAAAGAGTAATGTTTGTACCTTCATAGGTTGATTTAAAAACATCTTGGTTCCCCAAGAAACAAACTACTCTTATTGTCTCCACGACCGAAGCCGAGTACGTAAGCGCCGGAAAGGCATGACAACAAACACTATAGATGAGGCAACCCCCTATGAAGAGTAGCAGTCAAGATGCCATTAGACTTGACCGGGAACCCTGTAGTTTGCTCATGAACGAAGCTCGTCGAAGTACGTCATCTCCTCCGTCTCTTGAATGACAACATTGTCTATTCACCAACCAATACGTTCTCGTCACCCAACTTATGACTATTTAGATAATTCTTTCGAATTATTAAAGCCATCGTCCACCTCTCTCCTCATGACCTCTTAATAATTCACTTGAAATATTAACGTCATTTCTCACGTCTTGTTTCATGACTCATTTGTCATTTCACTCACATCACCTCATGACTCTTAAGTCATTCCTCTCATCCTGCTTATGACTATTTCGATATTTCAATGGAAATATTAAAGTCATCTCTCGCGTCATATCTTATGTACGTTTTATCCCTTCTATGACTCCTTAAATATTTCACGAGAAATATTGAAGTCATTCTCCATGAATCACCCATGACTTCTTAAGTCATCTATCTAACTCATCTTATGACTTTTAGAAATTCCTCTAGAAGTTCTAAGTCATTCCCTCACAACTCGTCACATGACTTCTTGAATATTTCACGGGAAATATTAAGTCATTCCTCGCGTCTCGTATTCCGACTAATTAAATATTTCATGGGAAATATTATAGTCATCCTCCAAAACTCAACTCATAACTTCTATTTATTTCACGAGAAATACTAGAAGTAAATCCTCATCAAATGACAACTTAGTCAATTTCCTTGGAAACACTAAGGTCATTTCCGGTCATCCCATTTAATCGTCTTTCGTCAAAAAGTTTATTAGGTATAAACTTTTTCCTCGTGTAAAAAAGTCTTACTAAATAAGTAAGATTAATCAGACAAAAGTCAAAACGGAAGAAAAATTGGACCATCAGATATACGGCTCCATTAAAGAGCCACGACTCCATTAATGTTTAACGGAACCGTGGAGCCGTGCATCTGAAAAGCGCGCCCATTTCCCTTTTTTCTGCACAGACTTTCCTAACACACCCAAAAACACTTTCACTTGCTGTCAAAACCGAACCATAACACCTTAATTCAACTAAACTCTTGCAAATCGAGATTGAGGCATTGGAATCAACAAATCCTAATCATAACATTACTAATTGTAAGTAAATCACTCTTAATTTCATTTAATTTGAGTCTAGGGTTTGTTCTTGAGTATAAATCCGAATTGGGGATTTTCAAAATTAGTTAAACCCTTGTGAAATTAAGACTAGGATTAGACTATGTAGCATTCACATGATTCCCTAAACCTAGGATTTCCAAAAACCCATTTATGTTGCAAAACCTAATCCGAAATTAATCACTAAATTCGGATTATGATTGATTATTTGTAATGGAATCATGTTTAGGATGATTAAAATTGAGTTAGGAACGTTTTGCATTAAAAGCTTTTCAAACTAAAAGCTCTTTGGCGCCATGTTGAGGCGTTTGCCAAACACCCCAATTCGATCATTTTTCGAAAAACTTCACAAGTATAGGATCATGAAACCTTCTTCATGCATTGATGATGCAAATTAAAAACGTTTTTGCATGCATACATGAACTCTCAAATATGGGTCGAAGTACATAATTGATATGTATTGTTCGACATATTTGATTGAGCAAAAGTGAAGTTAGGAGCGTTTGGGTAATCTCATTAGGATAGTTGTTGAGTCGAGATTGCCGCACCTCCACATTGTTTGCATTTAGGCACACACACTAGAAGTGTAATCATTAAAATGCAACGAACTAACATATACAAAAAAAAAAAAAAAAATTGTAGAAAACAATGCCTCGAAATGATTATCAAGATACCAGACAATACATTCTTAGTACTCTTGAAAATCTAAACATTCCTGATGAGCAAAGAGCTTATTTCGCAAAAGTCCAAAATCGATACATACACGAAGGGCGTGTAGTCGATGCACTCTATGTCATGACAGACAACATCCGTGTCTGTTTCCCCTCTATCGAGTTTGATTGTTTATACAAAATAAACGATCAAGTCTGTCCTCGTTTTGTTCTCGAGTTTTATAGTCGAGTTCGTACCTTCACTGATGATGATGGTAATGTATTTCTTGATTTTTGGATTCAAAACCAAAATATCATCCTGTCTGTCTCCGAGATTGGACAAATTCTCAGTGTTCCTGCATATGGTCAGTGTGCATACACTGAAGACCATTCTCTTGAGTCTCGCTTCTACAATCTTGAGAATGTAGGTGCCTATCGCACTGAAATTCCCGACCTCGAGTCCATCAAACAAGTCATCCAAACACCTCGAGTCGTCCACACGTATCTAAAGCGTGATGGTTCAATTTTCCACCTTGACCCAAACCGTATCTACCTCAAAGAGCTCCTTCCCGACCTTAGAAGTTGGGAACTCCTTCTTCGTGAGAACGTGTTGAGCCTTGCGGGCAACCGTGATCACGTCTCTGCGAGTCTCGCCCATATGCTCTACTGTCTTAGTATCGAGGAACCATATAACCTCGCATACTATATGGTCAAAAGGATGGCCAATATTCACAGTCGTTCGGATAAGCTCATGCCATATGGTATGCTGCTTACTCGTCTTTTCCATTGGGTCATGGAAAATTTTCCCAATCTTCAAAGTGTCGACTATGTCCTAGTCAATCCTGTTATGAAACCTCTTGGTGGACCACGACGTCGCACAAAGCAACGTAAGGACAAAGGGTCCAAGCGTGGTCGTAAATCCACTTCCGACATTCCCCTCTCATCCTCTTCCTTCGATCACGAATCATCATCTCAACATATGCATGCGGATGATGATGAGGTGAATGAAGAAGGAACGTATTGTCCACGTTCTCCTTCTCCCGACATCTACTTTGACAACCTTGACACCTCATCATTTCGACGTACAACCGACCTCGAAAATGGGATGGTCAATCTATCCCACGTGATGAGAAGGCAAACTACAATGTACAATAGACAAGTGGAGATGCATGAGCAAACTATCGGGGGATTCAAGTCCATCGGCAAGGCGATCAAAGGGCTTGGGAACAAGATTAAAAAGTTGGGGAAGAAACGAGACTAGTTAGGATTAGCTTAAGTAGTACTATTAACTTAAGTATTATTAAGCTACTATAAATAATGTCATGGCAATGTCCATAAACATTAACTTGCTTGAAATGTTCTCCTTTAACATTTCACACTTGAACATGGTTAATTTGCTTAGTTAATTAACCTTTATGTTAATCAATCTTGCCTAGTTCATGCATGATATCTCATTTTATTACATGCACTAGATGTTAAAAATGCTTGGATTCATGCATGCTTAATAGTTACCTAAATACATAGATGATCACATGATCATGTTAGTTGCTAGTTGAAACTAGCTTTAGGAATTCTATGTGTTTAGTGATTTGAGGCTTTGAGATTTGCAGCCAATGGATTCCCCAGAAAATTTCCCCATTTAGGCTGCCTAAAACCTGCAGACCTGGAAAGAAGGTCAAAAGAGCCCACGGCTCCATTAAATAGGCCACGGCTCCACTAAATTTAGTGGTGCCGTCGTACCTTTAATGGTACCGTGCCTCTGGAAGACGAATTTAACAATTCTCTTTCACTTTTTGACTTTCTTTTCCTGAAAATCTGCAAACAAAACCTGATTCCCATGCACCCAAATCCCCAAATCCAACACCCTTTTCAACCTTGCATGCTTATGATTTGGCTATTTAAGCTAACATTATGCATTGCCATCCTTACACTTTCACACTCACCATACAACCATCATGGGATCAAGAGTATTCAAGAAACCTAGATTCAACATCAAACCAACAAATCAAACCACTCTAGTTGATCAATGGATCAAGAGTATTGACACACCTCAATCATCTACTAAACCTATCACCAATGACATTGCCTTCATTGATCTCACCTTGGATAATGAAGATGAAACCTACACACCCATAACCTCTACCAAATCATCATCTTCCTTCACTACACCCCAAGCTCCATCCAAGGCAACCTCTAACAAACCCACATCCTCATCCTCCACAACAAGAACAAACACACACTCATCTCAACCTAGTCCCATTCACCCTTTAGCCTTAACACTCAACTCATCACCATCAACTTCCCTTGAATTGGGAACTAACACAACACCCTCATTACTTTCACCATCACCACAACCTCTAGCTCTCACCCTCACCTTATCACCAATAACTCCATTTGAATTTGGGAGCAACACATCATCACCTTCCATATCACCATCACCTCAACACTTAATGGGTTATCCCATCCTTTATCCCCTACACACACACACCTTAAGTTGTGCTTGTTGCCATCACAACTTTGAGCTCATCATGAACCTTAGAGATGAGCTTAGCTTTAGGTTTTCATACCTAGAACACCTCCTCACACCACCCATAGGACCCATCATCCTTCCACCACCTCCACCACCCAATAGCCCAAACTAAACATGGTTATGTTTAGTCCCTCCAATAAATGATTAGGAACCTTTTGAAGTTGGAAGCAAATCTAGAAGCCTCATGTTACTTTAGATGTTTATGTGTCTTCTTGTTAGTTTAATTTGCTTTCCTATTGTAGTCATACTTATGTATGACATTTATTTTATGTTTATGAAATGGGCTTTTCATTTTGGCTACTTAGCTATATTTTTTTGTGGTTGGATATTTGTCAAATGTGCTACTTGTTAGATATTGTATATTTGTCGTCTAACCTTGTTTTGTAGCACGAACCATTGCTCAATTCCTTGTGTTCTCCAAATGAGGGGGAGTACACATCAAGGGGGAGCCTTCGTCACCTTTTTGATTAGACAAAAAGGGGGAGAAATGGGAGTAAACTCATTAAAAACTTGTTAAAACTAATTTTAACCTAACATGAGTTTATATTTTGTCATCATAAAAAATGGAGAGATTGTTGATGCAAATAATGTTCTAAAAACGTTATTTATATCTTTCGATTACTTCACGTTTTGAGGATGACAAAATGTGAAATCACGATACGTTAAAATCAACGTAAACAAGTCTTTAATCGGAAGATCCCGTATCTACGCAAATCACTCTTGAACAAAGTTACAACTTGAACTAGTGATCAATGAAGTGAATTTATGTTTTGAAAATTCACATTTTAAATGGAACAAAACATTTTTTCAAAAATAGACATGACAAATTATTTTTGAAATATTAAGAAATGTTTTAATAGAAAAATATGTTTGAAAATCACAACAGCTATTTCCCCCCCCCCCCAAAATCAGCTCCAACCTTCCACAAATAAGTTTTCACCAGAAAAGACAAAATTTGGAGCGTCCTAGTCTAGGACGGCTCCACGGTTCCGTTAAATTTAACGGAGCCGTGGGGTATTTAACGGAGCCGTCCGTACCATTTTTTCTGTAACGTTCAGATTTTTCTTGCCTATAAATATCAACCCCTTTCACAGTTTTAGGCACCCTTCACACACAGAAAAATTCCCTAGCTTAATCCTCTCAAACCTTTCACTTCTTTAGATTAGTTTTTTTTGTTTCAAGAGTGATCCAATCATCCTTCAAGTGATCCTCTTCATACCTCTTCATTAGCAAGAGAAGAACACAAGTATCCAAGTAGATACAAGGTGTTGTCATCCCTCTTCATTAGCAAGAGAAGAACACAAGTATCTAAGTAGATACAAGGTGTTGTCATCCCTCTTCATTAGAAAGAGAAGAACTCAAGTATTCAAGAAGATACAAGAGTTATAGTTGTTAGGTTTTTGTAACACTTGTTACAACCTTGTTGTATCTTTGTATACATCAAGCTTTCTTATCTTTTGTGAGTGAGAGTGAAGATCAAGTATGATCTATAGAGATAGTGAACATCTCTTATAGCCATTGGGCTTGTGTGATTGATCAAGAAGATCAAGGGTCGATATATTAGTGTTAGTTGAGTAGAGTGAAGTGAGTGTTGATCATTGTGATCGTGTTGAGATCTTGGTGATCTCTTGAAGCCATTGGGCTTGTGTGTTTGGTCACGTGGACCTTGGTAGATTGGTGCTAGCTAAGATTAGCACTCGACATCTAGCTTAGTGTCGGTAATAGGATAAGCGACGTGTACGGTTTTCTCCGCCTGAAGGGAGGTTGTTGATATAGTGTTTGAAACTCTCGAGTGTGGTACTCGGGGAGTGGAGTAGGGCGAAGAAGAGCTTCGTAGCCGAACCACTATAAATCCTTTGTCTCGGTTTGATCTTTCCAACTCTACTCTTTACTTTCATTATTTTATATTAGTTAGTTTAGTGTGTAGTTCATATTGGTGTTGATTGATAACACATAGAGTTCGAATCAAGGTTTCCAATAGCTGACTTTTAAAACAAGATTTTTAAAAGGATTTTTAAACCAGTAAACTATTCAACCCCCCCTCTAGTTTCCCACAAAAATTGTCATTTTTACTTAAAAAAACCTTTGACCTGCTGTGCAGGTAAAAGGATGCGTTTTTAGAGGTATTTTCAAGAGTTTACATAAAAAAATTGGGAATGTTTTTTGTTGACTACGTAAAACCATGTTTTACGTAAAATTGCGTACTTTTTTTAACATTTACCCCTTCATTTTATTCTAAAGTCAGCTAGGTATATGACTCATAGAAAAGCATATGAATGAAAGTAAAAAAATGTATATTCGGAATATATATAACTTCAGCTTACTACAAACAGTTATATATATACATTTTCACACTGATAGATAAAAGATTAGTCACTGCAATTCAAGTAATTAGTTTAACAAAAGGTAACACAAAAAAAAGTTAAATTCCAAATGTTACTTTGGATGATTCTATGTTATACATGTGCAAGCAAACTATACATCATCTCCAAATTAAATGGTAAAAAAGCATAAGCATACCGCTATCATCTTCATCATCGGTATCCCAATAGGGCGATGATGTTGGAGTAATTGCGTTCTCCACCTGCTTTGTGGACCGCCATTTTGCCAACGCTTCCCTATACCGCTGCTGCCCGATTGATAATCCGTCCAATGATCTTTCAAGACCAGACTCCTCACTCGAAGTTCCCGCCATTTCTTCCACCAATTTCCCCTAAAAAATAAACGCAAAGAAACACCACCATTATCATAATATCATACACAAATATCACAACATCAGTCACCACGACTTAATTCCGTACATTTCAATACAATCAACCCAAGGCCTTTGGTCTAGTTGCATGTGGGTTCAAGCCTCGCTGGAGGCATTTCTAACATATATTGTGAGGTAGGTGATATAGGGTGTGAAAAATTTGTGGTTCAAATAAAAAATCAACACAATCAGACTAGGAACGTGAATTGAACTTAATTTAATCAAATTATAGAATGTTTGGGATTGCATGCTTAACAATTTTGCCGGAGGTTTTTCTCGAAGCAGTCTAGACTGTCTACATCCTACCTACCCCATACCCCGTTCTGGCATGATTGGGATTTGGGTATTGTTGTTGTTGTTGTGTTGGTATTGCTTATCAACTTTGATTTTACGAGATAACCAGTTTGAAGTGATTGGATCATCTAAACTTACTTTTAACCGATTCTGCTTATTTTCGAGCATAAAACAGTTCATAATTTGTGGATTGTGAGTTGTGACATGCTTACTGACATGAACTAATTGCTTTTCTTACCATCATATCTAACTTAAAACCAACTATAAATGTATTTGGGTTTTTTTATCTGGGCTTAAGCGTTATATCAATAAGCAACGTATGAACAAGTTCATAAGCTCACATTGTGTGTTTGGATTATCTTATGATAATTAGTGTAAAAAGAGCTTATAAACCTACATAAATGCATGAGCCAGACAAAAAAGAGCTTATTAACCCGTCTCTATAAGCTCGTAAGCCTATCCAAACACTCCAATGGGCTTTCTCTAACTAAGATTATAAGCTCACTAAATAAGCTAAAACAAACATCCCAAAAATTGAGAATTTCTAAACCATTTGTGTTTGTCATAGTACACTTTCTACAAAATAAACAAATCTTAAAATTGTTTCTCGAGTTGTTTAATATTAAGCTGTTATAAGTGCTTTTTTATAAAGCAGTCCCACACACCCTTTAAACACACAAGATTACAGAAACAAGTAAATTATCCATGTTAAGAACCAACCTTTATAACAATGCGTGATTGATAGTTACAAACGTTACCTTTGCTATACCAAATCTTAAAATTGTCTTGCGGTATAGTTTTGCATTGGTTGTGGATGTGGTTGTTTACGGAGTGATTTAGATCTATGCAATGCGTGATTGATAGTTACAAACGTTACCTTTGTTATACGCTTGTAACTGGAATTATAATTCGTGAATTAACATAATCCATTAGTATGCAGCCTCATAAAGCATATGCAAACATGAAACAGGATGGAGGATCAAATAGACAAAAATTATACGCAAAGTGACTAATAACAAACAATGATCATAGTATATTCAAACATTTAAAAGGAGAAGCACAGTTCTCCTCATTATCAATACAAAAGCTTAAGTGGATGGAGACACCTTTTACACAAAATATGATGCACTTCATCACTCCGATAAATTGGCACACCAAAAAAAAACAAAAAAATGTTTGTTACCGCAGTTGTCTTGGCTATAGATAGCATCAGATTAAGTGATAATCTCGTGGCATCCTTCCTTTAATAGAACATTTCTTGAGCACGACATGAGAATCAATAGGTGTAAAACCCCTCAATTTCGGATAGCAACAGCGGAAGACTTAATTGGGTGTTACGTAGTGGATCGCAGTCATAACCATAGAAAACGACTTTAAAAAGACGTTTTAAGTTTATCATTCAAAATACAAGCATTTGAGATACAAAGATGTTTCATAGTTAACATGTTTATTTAAATTTGAATGATAAAACATTTATTTAGAACCCGTGCCGGGTTTAGTGCCCACTCCGTGCCTTGAGTTCCAGCCTTTAGTTACCTGAGATAACATGCTAAAAGTCAACAAAAGTTGAGTGATATTCATAGGTTTAAGTTTAATAGTTGAACACAAAGTATAAGTGTTAATTGCATCGAATTACAATTAAACGAGTTAAAATAAAGTTGTTATTGCATTAACCTCATGACACGCAACGCTTAACAGGCATCAAAAATGATGTAAAGTATATAGGCCCTCGGGATGGGTATTTGCCAATAACCCATAAGTTTGTTCAAATAAAGTGCGCCTGGGTGGCTCATCCTAGCAGACCCAAACGGGGATTGTCAGTCACAAATAGATCTATTCACAACTATTTACGTTCACTCGCAAGTGATTAAGGTTCATGATAGAGGGACTTTTGGCAATAGCTACTTAAGCAATAATAACATCAGTCATAGCATACGAAAAGTTTGTGTTCATGTTTGTAGCATGTATCTCCCCACAAAAAGGATTTAAAAGTTTAAATGTGGGCTATGAACTCACCTTAGTAGTACAGTAGTGGTGGTAGTATCGTAACTCAAACGATGAAAGGAAACGGCTTCAACACACGACCTATATAGTATATGGCAAATTTTAGTGGTTTGATAGTCTAAGTTTGGTTTATCGCGAATCATAACGTTTAAGGTTTTATCGATTGGTAATTTATTTGTAACGTTAAGAATATGCATGTTTAAATGATCAAATATATATATATATATATATATATATATATATATATATATATATATATATATATATATATATATATATATATATATATAACTCTGGGATCTGTGTTCGTTCGTTGAAGTATATAAGTTTGGCTAAAGAGATCGTTGTTTATAAATCAAGGTTGATTTATGATAAGTTATGCTACGCGTTAAATATTAAGTGATTACGTATATAAAATTTTATAAGTTATATAACTACGTATATAATTATTATAAAATGTGACGCTAAATGTCGATTTGTGAGACCAAACATATTTGTTTCGGGTTTTGGGTTCGTGAAATATTATTACAAGTATAAAATCAGAAATAACCTTTGGGTTTTTACAAAGTTACATTTTATACCCTAACGGCATAATCTTTGCACCGTTAGTCCTCGGTTAAGTTTTATTTATATTTTAAATCTAAAACTTTTAATATTTACATTTTATACTCAAAAGTTCCTAAATTTACAGTTTTCATCACAAGATATCAAAATGACAGTTTTTACTTTAAGTTTCCAAATTTGGCAGTTTTAGTCCTTCGGTTAGCAAATTTTTGCAAAACCGGTCCAAACTTTATAAAAATCAAAGTTTACTATTTTTATTTCATAAATAAGTTTAAAATAGCTTATGTAACTTATAAAAACTGCTTAATTTGTCAACAGCTTATTTTTCGAGCTTATGGGCTTTTAACGAGCTAAATATATAGCCCATTATGGGTTTTCGATCCAATGGGTTTAGAGAGGAGTTGGGCCTGATTATGGGCTTGTTTAAAGGTTACATTTTCATATCGAGTGAGCTTATAAAATCAGCTTATACGAAAAGCTTATAAATAGCTTAGTGGGCTTATAAGCCCGTACGTTATTATTTAGTTTTTGTGAAAGCTTGTTTCTCGATCGATTACTTTGGGTTTAAATAAGGTTCGAGTTGAACTTTCTAGGTCGAATGAAATACATGGTTCGTTAGTTTGGTAGCTCGACTATCAAGTCGAGTTATAAAATGCATGGGTTGTGTGTCGAGTTTGGGAAATACAAGGCCAAAGTTAACGTAACTTAGCTCATGTTGAAAACAGTTTTAAAGCTCAAAATAATTCTAAGTGTTTTATAGAATTCGAAAGAGTCCAATGTGACTTAGAAACGTGTGATGTTTATGGTTTGTACTATTTTATAGGGTTCGATTGGTTGTGGTTCTCGATAGTTAGCATGGCAAATATATAGGATGTCGAATAGAACATATGTGTTGTTAATTAAATTAACGAAATATTTAGACAAAGTAAAATGTTTTTGCGATAGGAAATGAAATTATAAAAATATATAATATAAGAAAAGTTCGAGTGTGCTCACTTCACCTCAAAAGGTGGGGCGTATCACCAAGTCGAAACTGAGTTAGGCCAAAAGAATTGTGTAGCTCGCTTCTTTGTACTTCAAAGATTTAGGAACAAGATTTGGATGCTTCTTATTTCGATTCGAACATCATGAAAAATAATCAAAGCTAGGCGTGTTTATGAACTAAAAAAAGACTTAGATATATTTTTGGGTTGGATTTGTTTGTGTTGTGTGAATGCCGAGTGTTTGAGGGTAATTTAAGGGCGATACATTGAGTGTTTTAGTGAAAGAAATGATGAAGTATGATGAGGGTGTAAGAGAGTAGCAGGGAGGTTCATTGTTTAGTCATTTTGGAGTGTGTAAGTAATCCAAATGATGGTGGCATTTGGTTGTGTTAGTCGGCATAAGGAACCAAAGGGAAGGAGACAAATCAAAGTTTTAAATATTGGTTTATGGTTGTGGCTTGGTCGAGTATTTCATGATCTTAACACATTTTAGATATGACCAAAATAGATGTAGGGATCGTTTGATGGGTTGTTCGTTCGATAAGAGCTTGTACGAATTCACTTGCTAAGTAAAACACATCTTTGGTTCGAGTTATGAAGTATACGAGATACAAGTTTAGCCAAAATATGGAACTTGGGTTGTATTCATATGTGGTCAAGTGTGTCGAGCTTTGGTATACTTTAAGCAAGTAAATGATCGAGTTAGGATGTGATGTTTGTTTCACTCGATTCTCGGCTGGGATGAGAATCGAGTTGAGCAAAATAGTGATATGGTGGTTAAGTCAAATCGAGAGAAAAAGTGGCAAAGTAAACGTCCCTCGTCGCGTTTTAAGTATAGATTTTATAAAATTTTGTTGGGTTGGGTTTCGTGTTTGGGCTCGTCTGGTGGGCTAGGCCCAATGAAGAAAAGAAGAAAAATAATAAGGTCCGTTTGTTGTGTTTGGTTGTCGAATTATTGGGCTGATGCCCAATGAGTCTAGCAGCCCATTTGGTATTTATCGGGTATAGAGTCGAGGTCCAATATAGTTACTGAGTATTTGTGAAAATTTTCGTGAGCTCGGGAATGTATTTGATCACGTTTGGTTAATTGACAAAACGTATAGACGTTAAGTATTAAACGTTAATGGTTTTAGATAATTTCGCGATTTTAGACTATCAAGGTTCGTGTGTAAGCATCGTTTCTAGGTAAATGGTAATCACAAGTAACGTTGTGATTAAAACTAGTATAGCATGAATAACAACAAAAAAAAATTGTTACCAGTAGAAATGGTTATTAAGTAACGTAATGATTCGTTAATCATTTATTAGCATTCACTATTCATAGGGAAAATTACGAGAGGTTACAATAGGTGCGCAAGCTGTTACTATTAGATTGTTACAAACCGCGGCCGACATTCTTTTGCTATCTGTTGTTGATGACCAAAAGAAAGCTATACTTACGTATGCATATACCACCTTCACTCTCAGCAAAGGAAACCGAAACCTGAATTTCAGTAATGGGAAGCGAGACAGACTCAGTAACAGAAAAGAAGTGATAATTTAGAAGGGTGAAAAGCATACAGGTTTCCAAATTGATGAGGGTACATGCGCCCATATGTTTCTACTTGGAATGTACAAAACTGAATGTGCTGCACCAATATTCATTTGAATGGCTCAAAGGCGAATCTTACAATATAGAAGAATTGTACCCCTGCAATTTCAAGATACCATTGACATGGTTCAAATGACAGAATGTAGCAAAAAAGGGGGAATGGGTTAAAAGTAAGCCAAGTCTTTTTTTTTTTTTTTTTTTTTTTTTTTTTTTTTTTTTTTTTTTTTTTTTTAACGCATTCAACTTCTAAAAATTGTTTTACTCAAGTATCTATATACTTATAATAAATAGATTTTGTTTTACAAAATCAAAATTAGTACTAACTACTGATAACGTAAGTTGCTTTGTATAAGTGGGCATACATTATCTCTTTTTGCCTGCAACGTATTTATTAGCCGACGGAGGATGAAAACGTTACCTTTTATATTCCAAGGTCTGCATCTTTTAGAGTTTCACGAATAACCACACTCTGAGTCATGTACTGTGAGTGGAAACAATAAACATCTACTAAAATTTAAACGAAAGCTATAATTTTTTTTCTTTTTTTTTTTTTTTTGCAAATAGATCTTACGTTTATATCCGGCCTCTTCTTATAATAGTGTTATGTCCAGTTAGATCTCCAAAATGAATACCATAACCAAGCAAATCACCAAACGCGGTTTCCGTCTGGTCACTCACATCGTATAATGCTTAAACGATTCATGTAGAGTAAGCATATAGCTTTAAAAAAGAAAAGCCCAAAGTCCAAAAAACGTTTGTATGTTGAACCTATTGCTATATTGTCTCCAATCACCACGTCGAATGCCCCTCAACCAATGTCTTTGACTAATGGTGATAGCACCCTCACAAACACACATACCAATCAGAAGTTGTATTTGTTTGTCGCAAAAGGAAATAGCTTAATGTATTTCAGCCAACTTAGCAACCCCATTATCTGATAAAAGTTCATATTCAGACCAACAAAAAGTGGGGGTCAGTGCTAAACCGGACCTATACAAAGACATACGGGAAATAGAAGAGGACATGGCAAAAGAATTTGCACCAAATTCATTTGTACAACATCCTCTTTTCATTAGCGTTTTTCTTTAAGTAAGCTGATTTTGGCAATGATCTCGGCTTCTTATCGACCTGAATATTGACTGTTAAAAGAAAATGTTTGCAGTAGCCGTCCACGACCTCGCCGAAACCCAAATAAATACCTCCTTAATGTGCCGTTATATGGAAATTATGAAGACGTTATTTTTACCGCTAACGATCAGACGAAAACCAAGCAAAACCAGTTGAACACAGACATTAATTTAACTAATTCGCCTGCAGGTAATTTTTTTACATTATTACTCACTTCTTCAATAATATTTTGTAGAATTTAAGCTTACATTCGAGTGATCTATAATGGGAGTTCCAAATAGGACCATATGTAGACGTTGCTTCTTGTATTGAGTTGTGGCCTGCGCATTACATTTTTTAAACACATAAGTTATAAGAAAAATGGCATAAGTCGTTCAATAAATGTTCACAGAAAGTTAATTATGAGATCACCTCGACTGACTGAACGTGCACAACAGTCATTTTTATGTAAATTGGTCGAACCTGCTGCCCTTTGTGTAGGTGTACCTAACAAAGCAACCACTATCATGAAATTAGTATATGGTATTCCGGAATTTGAACGAACGGGAGTTGAAGCAGGTAATCAAATTACGTTGGTTGATCAATAAGAACCTAACTTTTAGGCTATGACTTACCTGAAAGACCACATTATACCTCTGCTTGTTGACATGGCGCTCGTGTTCCTTAACCGTTCTTTCCAAATATTTACACAGTATTGAAGCTTTACCTGAAAACAAATACGCTTCCAGTAAAAAAAATGTCGAATCATTAAAACCCATGGCAATGTAGAAATAGTAGAGGCAATAATCCACCACATACAATCAACGCTGGACGCGATCTCAGTTTTTCGTCAACCTTGAATAAAAACAAAAATACGGAATCAACAAAATAATACAAAACACCTATTACTAAAAAAAGTATAAAAACGTCGGGCTAATCCTGTCACTTAAGTACCCAAACTTGTTCCACCTTATGTTGCACTGCTTTCGTGACACATGGTCACCCGTTTGCCATTTGCTTTATCAAAAAACCGGCCCCCAAACATTATTGTCGCAAGAGACAAATGTTACCTTTGCTTTGTCATTTTCTTTCATCTAATCGCGCCATAATCTCACCATGAAAGGACAGTTCGAAAGAATCAGCATCCAATACAACTACAAAAAAACCCCAAAGTTTTTAAAAACCATTGAAAAAAATAATAAAAATAAAAATAACAAAACTCCCAAATTATGACAAAACTTTAATTTCTAAATTAATTTTGTATATATGTATAAGCTGCAATACCTGTTAAACCTAAAAGAAATCAGAGTGAATTTCGTATAAAGAATTTGGTACCTTTTCTTGCGTTTTTGGATTTTCTTTTAGCAACCTAATTTGTCGCCCTCAGATATGGAGCGGTTCTTGAATTTTCTGCGGAAAAGTAAAGGATACGAATGCACTATCAGTTCATATTTTCAGCACTTCTATTCAGAACTTTTTGTATAAAGAAATCAGAGTGAATTTTGTATAAAGAATTTGGTACCTTTTCTTGTGTTTTTGGATTTTCTTTTAGCAACCAAATTCATCGCCCTCAGATATGGCACAGTTCATATTTTCCCTGCAAAAGAAAAAAAATACCAGTTTGTTATAGCACTTTTATTCGTCAGAAAATATGAGCAACAAATTGCACTATTCCTTACCAGAAGCCACGACAACGCCTTCGACGGCCAAAACAAACATTTACCACAGTCCGTCACCATCATAACCAACACATCGCCAATGTTGAAGTTCTTGCTTCATTAGGACATAATTATTTGAATGTAAAAGTCTATAGAAGTAAAACTTATGAGACTACATACCCTTTTGTGTTTATCATTTTGTTGTTGCATTCCACTTAATTTCACCTTCAAATAGTCTACCAACGTGCAAGTCTAACTTAAATTAGGGCAAAACATTAACAACAAATAAATCAAGAATAAAATAAACCCTGCATAAAAAAGTCAAGAAATAATTTCAATATAAATTTTTTTTATGCTAATCCACGATCGACATGTCAAACTTCCAATCCAATCGTCAATACCAAATTCAATATTAAGTAAACAAACAGAGAGATGGTGACATAACCACATAAAAATCAAGAACCATAAAAAAACCACGATCCAACGAAAACCCATATTTTAAAATTTATGAAAACCAAAAAAAATAATAATAATCATACCTTGTTCTTTATATTTGCTTAAGATGAAGGGAGTTACATGCCGATTGTATGAGTTGAGGCGAGCAAAAGGCGGTAGGGTATATCTGGAAATTTTGAGAAACCCAAGATCTGGATAACATCTATATCTTCATCGGAAAAAAAAATCAAGTAACGGGTCAACCCAATTTTTAATTGGGCCTGGAGTGGGCTAACTAAACAGGCTAAACTTATATTATTTTTTAATGGAAGGTATAATATTTTAATGCCACCAACGATTCTCATTGCTAATATTTTAATTGGGTCACGGGTTTATTAATATTTTAATAAATTACTAATATTTTAATGAACTTCGGGATTTGATCTATTGTGAATTGTATTATAGAGATAATATGTGTATATATTGCTACTAGAGACAAATAAACTATAACATAAAACCATAAAAGTGTAAAGAAACGATACCGTAAATCTTTGAAAGTGAAGACTCAAAAAAAACAAAAAAAAAAAAAAAAAAAAAAAAAAACAAAAACAAACAAGGAAAATGTTGAGGCCTGTGATGCTCACGGTTTCTTTAAGAAAGATTCGACCTCTCCACGGTGCTTGAGAATCGTGAACGTCTATCTCCCAGTATACAACAACAACGGATAACTCCGTTAGCACAAACGGGTTATCAAAGCGAACCAAAAACGTGCCTTCCCTCTATTACGAACCGGATACACAAGAAATATGAATGGTAACACAAAAAGGAGAGGAGTGAAGAGTTGTGTATTTCGGTATATTGAAATGAGAGATTTAGTCTCAATTTATAGGGAGTAAGAATGGAGGAAAAACGGTCACATTCATTATCAAAATTAATCTCACTAATGCCTCATGAATACAAAATTAACCTTACATTAATTTTATTCATAATAACATTAGTATGTTTCATGACACAATCAATTGTCATTCAACACCTTATTTGACCAAATTTTCCAACAATCCCCCACATGAATGAAATTGATAAGATGAAACAAATTTCAATGACACGACGTTGCAATAGAGTTTTGTAGTTGATATTTGCATAGGATAGGTAGGTGTTACCCTTTGAACCTTCCATCGTGAAACATACTTAGCCTCCTAGCAGCCAGTAGAACTCGATGTCTTTGAATTGTCAGTTGTTTTTGGAGACGACAATATATATTCACACAAATATCTCCTTGACACATTTTGGTTCTCATAGTTATGTTCGTTATGGTCATGAACATTAGCCTGGTTCTGCGAGAGCTATTAAGAATTGCGCCCCCACAATTCCCTTAGAAGCGACCCCACTTTTCTCTCAAATAGGTGATTATCGATTAATCATTAAAAGCCATATGCTTATCCTCATATTGTCACTGTTATAGGAATGGACTAGGAAGTTTACTAACTCCCTTAAATAAATGTGGAGTTTATTACTCCCCCACAGTGACCTCAGTTTATACAATTAGGTTGTCCTATTGAACCCAGATCTTGGGATCTCCAGTCAGCTGGGTTAGGTTTTCCTTCATATAAACTTTTCAAGAGCTTTAGTCCCATTCCTCTTCACGACTTACTAACTAACTCTCATATTTAGCATTTCACAAGTGGATCCACAATATTATTCTATGACATCACATTGTCAATAGGGATAACTCATGCTGAGAGTAGTTGTCATATTGACATAATATGTCTGTGCAAATTCGAGTTTTGTTCAACTCTTTAAATATATCATGCTCAAAGTAATTCTTGAGTATTCCAACTGGGCAAGAACTTCATCTTTGTTGGTGTCCTTTTGAACTCTAGCTAGGCCCGAATCCCTCACATGGAATCTGTCTCAAGAATTTTATAAAAAATGTTCTCATTTTCAATGTATTAATCTTGTTTAAAAGATTATTCTCACAAAGATATGACATCAAGACCATTAGTAATTTGTCACTACACAAGTTACATACTAGTGTATACACAACTTTTGAATGTTTTATGTTAATTATTTTCCGTATCATAATTAACAAATTGCAAGTCTAGCATGCTATAGACCAAGGAATCAAGCGTGTGACAGAAGATGCATCATTCTGATTACTCATAGCTTCATTTACTAGCATTTTTCTTTTAGACAAATCACCACCTTAAACCACACATGTTTTAGGAGGATCCCATAAGTTACATGTGTAAATCCTACACTTATAAAATGTCATTCCAATTCACTTGTAATTATATATATATATATATAATCACATTTAATCTCTTATCATTATATGATTATCACAATTTATTATGTGATTATAATCACATAAAATCAATGTGTAATCATTTTACACAATCAAAATATGTCCAACTTAGCAAATGGACAATATCTCACATTGGATGACAATCACACCGTTCAAGTCAGTAACATAAACCAACGTAATTCGTTGTCATCTATATGTGTGTTCTTTCTTGACATTTCACAATGTCCTACACAGTTATATTCAACACATAGTCATTTCTTACATAATGACAAACCGTTCGATTATTAGCAATATGAGTTAATAACAAGTTTTGACGATTATTCATCTTTCTAGAATAACAAGTAGTTTGATTATTTGCACCAATATTCACAACAGAATATTTGCAACATCCAAACTTCCAATATTCGATACAAAATCGAGCGACTTGTTTATTCTCATGTTACAAAATTAGTTGAACAAAACCGCACACAACAACTTTAAATAGGCACTACTTTGCCACAATATTTTGCACCAAATGAAACAAACAATTTTGTGTTGAACAACCAAAAATGTTGTACCAAACAACATCAAATCAACACAAATATTAGCACAAAAAAAATATATAAGCCGCTTGGAAAAAATATTGTGCTAAAATGCAAACTGCGATCATCTGATTCGTTCATTTAAGCTCAACATTTTTTTTATTATTTTATTATTTTTTATTTTTTTACGAAATCAAGTTTAAGATGTTTCATTGTTACCTAATCACCGAAAAAAAATTGATGCAAAACTCATTTGTTACCATGCGAAAAACACAATTTTCCATGACATCGCGGTTATGACAACATACTAGTCCAAACTGAATTGATGTACCAAAATAAATAATGTGACCAAATGGTTCACCCATTTAAGTTCAAAATTTCCAGAGATCAAGTTTAATTTCTTAGACGAGCTCTATAAAAAAATTGGGCTTAAACATTTGTTTACCACATGAACAACGCGTTTCCCATGAATGCGCAGTTGTGACAACAATACTTTGTGACCAAACGGTTCACCTATTTCGACTCAAACTTTCCAAAAATCAAGTTTAAAGTCTTAGAGTGCAGCATAACGGAATTGGAAACAAAACTCATTAGTTTACTATGCGAACAACACACTTTTTCCCACGAGTGCATAGTTGTGATAGCAAATATTTTGGATTCCAATTAACACCAAAATTCTCATTCCGCAAGAATGAGTTTAATCACAATATTTAGTCATGAAACCAATACTAGTTACACAAACCGGTATCATGACAAGATTTCGGCCAACATACTTCGAACACTCTATTGTTCTATCAAAATGCAATAATCTCGAATTTTCACTACAACTATCACAACCAGTTTGTAGTCTATCATTATTCTTCACATGAGATTTTACAAGAGTACTATTGCTTTTCGCAAGATCATACTATCTTAACAACATCAAAAGTAGTGAGCAAATACTTGTTTTACATGATAGTATCAAACTAATCATAAACATTTCCAAGCAAGTGGTTTCATATCAATTTATTATTTATTTCATTAACTTATTGTAGCAGTTTGCAATGAACGATACAAGATGAAACTAACGTGTCTTAGTTATATATTCATTTATTAATGAGAGAAATTGAACTTTTCCACCCATTAGAATAGAAAACCGTCTAAGCATTTGTAACCACCTCTAAATTTTCAAACATTGTTTTAATAATAAAAATTTAATTATCTTTACTTGACAATTTAATTTAGCATTTTTGAACATATTTAGCTATTTCAGAAAATTCCTTCATACACTACTAGAAATAGGGCTATCCTTGACTCTTTTTTTATGACCCACGCTTCAAGATGACTCGCAAAAATGTGAGTCATAAAAAAACTGTCATAACTTATGAAATCTGAAGGCTAGATGACACGCATATCTCAAATTTTGAAACCCCGCCCACTTTTCAACAAAAAAATTGAAAATAATATCCCTCAATTTTTTTTAGTAGGCCGCCATATATCCTGCATAGCTAAAAAAAACGCCAGTCAAAACCCTCTCACAACTCTTCTTCTTCAATTATAGCCTCGGCCGGAAAAAAATTCACCAACAAACCCACAATCGATCTCCCTTCTTCATATTTTTGAAACCCTCTCATCCATCTTACCCTCTTCTCGATCTTTCGACGGAAAACCCACCAAAAACCCCCTCGATAAAGTTCGCCGATTCCGATCTTCTCGGTGAGTTTCCAGGCTCTTTAATTTTTAATTTTTTTTTGTTTATATATATATATTTGTTAAGATCTGTGATTATATGATTTTGATTTAATTGAAATTAGATATAGATCTGATTAATTAAAAGTATTAATTTTGTTTGGAATTATTATAGAATCAAAAATGGAACCCATGGATATTTGTTGGTAAAGCTAAAGAGGATGCCTCCTTACCCAAAGGTTTGTATGTATAATTTCTTGTATCTATATCTATATATATACGTATATATATTTATTTATTTATTTATTTATATTGTATGGATATTAGACCTATTTTGTGTGTGTTTTTGCTTCTTTTTTTTTAATATAATTATTTTTTTTGGATAATTTACATGATGTATAGATGTTTAAATGGATTAATTTTATGCTTTGCTTCTTTCTGGCTCTGCTTGAAGTGTCCTGTTGATAATTAAGTTTATGCGCAACTGTAGCTAAGTTGATGTGTAATATGCTGCAACTTTTCATCGATTGTTTGGTTATGGAATTTCCATAGCTTATGCTGCTGTTGTTGATATTAATGAACGTAAGTTGTTAATCGTGGTAAGCCATTTAATAATATGGTTGTTAAGGTTGATTCCTGTATTAACTATTATTTGCTTGATGTTCATGCTGCTTTATTCGGCTGAAATTTTTGTCAATTATTGATGCCTTGCCTCACCTTGTTGCATGGACAACAACCCCATGGACGCTCCTAAGTAATCTTGCACTTTTGTGACCATGTATTGGAGTATTTTGTCTATTTTGCAATTGTGATCATGTAATGCATTTGGTATCATCGTGTTCTTCGAAATCGTTACATGCTAGTATTTCCTTTAATTATGGCTTTACTGATGAAACTTGCTTAAACCTGCTAAACTGATCCTGGCTTTACCAGTGTTTGTAACTATCCCACTTCATTGTAGAAATAACCTCATATTTGACTGTTCTTTTTCATTTCCAGGATTCAACCATAGCCTTGAAAACGATGACTAATGAATTGAGTAATCTTTGTACAGAATAGTCCTGCTACAGCCTATATCGCGTAACAACTGCAGATGCTATAATGGCGAATGTTCCACCTTTTCAACCGTTAGGGTATCTTCAGGGGATGTATGATTATGCATATCAAAATGTGGGTGAAGTTTCAACAAGGCCACCTGAGAAAGAAGTAACCACACTATTGATACGTCGTCTTCCTGAGGCTATTCCTCATGATACTCTCACTCGGCTCTTTTCTCATTATGGCGCTTCTTGTGTTCGTCCATGTACCACTGGAAGGTAATAAGCAAGTATGATTCACATCAATACTTGTCTGCATTTCAGGTCTACTTAATTTAATTACTTAGTCAACCCACATTTTTTTGTACTTTATTGCATACTGTTGGTGCTCTCAATGTGGTTAAGTAACCTTTGGTCAAGTTTGTTCACAAACTTAAAAAGTAATGGTGTGCATTTTATTTTTGAGAATATTGATTGTTGTTGTGAGGTTTAACGTCAGTTATGGTAATGTTACTATGCTTTAGTTTAAGTAGTCATAAGTAATAGATTCAATGAAATCTTGGTTAAGCACAGGACTGATTTGAGTAACCTGTTGAGCTTGTTATCGGTCTAATTAGTTGGTTGACAATTTGTTTGCATGTCTTTAAATTACAGTCAGAAGGCAATTGATGTTTGTGATTTAAAACTAATTCTGTTTACGTGGCCCTGTTTGATTAGAAAGTTGGATAACTGGTGTTAGAGGTACATACTCAGATTGTTTTGTGGTCAAGTAGCCATTTTAGAGCTTAGTGTCATTATTCAAAATACCCTTATATGATTATGATGGTCCGTTTGATGATGTTTTGACTAAATGATTAATCTGCCTTGATTCAATTTGGTTCACTGATATAGATAAGAGTACATATAAATGATAATTTATATTCTCAGAAATGCAGCAGGATGATATAGTAAGCTTGTGCATCATTGATAAAAGATAATGACTTTTTCCTGCTGACTTGTAGACGGAAGAAAAGCAAGTTCAAAAGTACTCGCCTCTTCTTGAGAGCCCGTTAGTGTCAGGGAACAATGTATCCACTGCAAAATTCAAAACAATTCCGGATATTTGGAGGTCCTCAGCAGAAAAGTTTGGTGATCGGATTGCATTGGTGGATCCACATCATGACCCTCCTACTAATATGACCTACAAGCAGGTCTTCTTCTCTTTTCCACTTCTTTTTCCATCTTTTTCGTTTTTGATATTCCAATATTAACTGTTGGCCTGCAGAAGAAGATATATAAACTTTAGTCTTTATTTTGATATTTGTAGGTGGAGTAGGACGTTTTGGATTTTTCCGAAGGTTTACGAGTTATTGGAATCAAGCCAACTGAAAAGATAGCACTGTTTGCTGACAACTCGTGTCGTTGGCTTATCGCTGATCAAGGTAGTTTGCATTCATCTTTGAGGTCTTGTTTGACATGATTCAATCAACTGATCCAAATTCAGTGTATAGTTAGCTCCTGTATCAAACTAACTTGTGAATTACTATCGATATGTAATTTTTTGTCGTTAATTAACTTGTGACTTATCGTGAATTAGTACTTGAATTAACCTCATTGTTTTGATATATATATATATATATATATATATATATATATATATATATATATATGAAATGCGTTATTTTGATATTTGTGTTTTTAATTTTGTATTATCAGGTTTTTAATTGTCATTTAATAGAAAATTAGGAACTGAAAAAAATTAATTTTTTTAAAAAAAAAAAATTAGGTTATGACACGCAAAAAGGAGTGTCATAAAACGTGAGTCATAAATGCGCGTCATAGAGGGATGACGCACAAATGCGAGTCATGAAGCTTTATGACTGGTCCATCCTTGACTCGCATTTGCGCGTCATAAGACCTCTTCTTGACTCGCATTTGGAGTCAAGGATAGCCCTTTTTCTAGTAGTGATATTATTAATGGTTAAAATTATAATTAATCTTCGGAGTGAATGACTTTGTTTTTAAATCATTTTTTTTTATATATAAAACGTTTCCAGAAATATATTTTTGTATTTTTACCAAACCAATGAACCACATTTAAAATTTAACTCAGCGGGACACGTGGTATTAATAAAACAACATTCTACCCTTCTAATAAATAAACACAAACCGCCCCTGCCCTTAAAATCGTCCAAATGCATCACATATTGTTTTTATCCTTTTCCCTACCCTATCTAAGGGCCCGCTTGGTTTATATGGAGGGGAATGCAAAGGAAATGAAAAGGGAATGCAATGCAATGCATTTCCATTCCCTTCAAATTATAGGGTAATGCCCCATTACCCACTACTGGGTAATGGGCTATTGCATTACCCTATACCAAGCATGATTAATCATTATATTACCCATTACCCACCCCTCTGTCCCCAACCAAGCACCCCCTAAATAAACCTGCTCCCTTTATCCCTTCCCACTTCTTCAACTTTCCTCTCTCTTCATAACCCAGATCTATCACCATCCTCAGTCACGGGATCACCTTGAGAATCGAAGGGATAACTAAGTTTCCTCCAACAAGACGGCACCACAATCAATGTAGCAAAAGAAGAGTCAAAGCTTTCTTCTTACTCTCCTTTTTAAACCACTCAACGATCCACAGGAAGCCACACAACTCAAATTTTTGTTATAAAAAATCTAAGGGATAGCTGTGGTGGTTTTCTTGCTTGGATCGGGCTGGGTTTTATTCGTACTCAACGTCCCTTTTGACCTCTCCCTGTCATTCGAACCACACCACTGTAAGGTTGATTCGGATTCTTTATTGATTCATTTTTATTGATTTTTTAATACAATGAAATCTTGAGTTTGGTTTCCTTAAGAAATCGATTAAGACATGATTTAATTCGTGGATTAAAACTGGACTGAACTTGTTCCAATTTTTATTTTCGTGTGGTAATCTTGAATGGAAATGATATTTATGCGATTGTTTTGAATTCGGGTCGGGTCAATCAACCCGGAGTCGAACCAGTTCTGGTTGTGTTCATCTTCGTCGGGTCTTGGTGTTCTTGGATGATTATTGTGGTTTTGGATTAGTTCATTTTTAGGGTTGTTAGTGTGTCGAATAGTTTCTTATGAACCTCTTTCATTTCAGTTTGAATCATCAGTGTTGTTAACCCTTCAATCTAAAATGGTGTTTGTTGCTTGTTTTTGTCTCGAGTTCAAGTTCATGGGGGGTAAGTTGGTGTCTTATTTCGATTGTGTTTGGATTCAGCCTAGTTCCTAATCTCAGGGTGTTTATTTGATTCGGATATTGATACGAGTTGGGTTAAACCCGTTTAGGATTCGGGTCAGACACGTCCGGGTCATGGTTTGACTTCGGATTGGATCCTGGATTCGCCTAAATACTATGGATTCGGATTGTATGTTAACAATATAATTTGGTTGAAGTGATTTTGGGTTGGTGCCTTTGTTTTCTTGATTTTCCTTTCGATCCAGTAACACAACCACGAGGGTGGTTTGTTTGGTTGCATCTTGCTAGTCAACACCCATATAGGGTGTTAGTTTACTTCGGACCAGCACTAACACCACAAAGGTGGTCCTTGACTCGTGTCTCGGCTCAACAAGCAACACCAGGGGTGTTGGTTTGGGTTCGTTCAGTTTAAATACCGTAGGTTATTAGAGTGTAAAGCTTGAGCCATATTGAATTTGGCTACTAAACTTAGATTCCTAGTAGCTTGCTCCTGAATGTTGTCGCAGTCCTCATCCGGGTTTCATTGCTCTTGTTTCGTTAAACCCCAAGAGTGTTGATCTTTTGTATCTCGGCTTCGGTTTGTTACTGTCATAACGAAAGAAAAAAATAAAAATAAAAAGGGATATATATATATATATATATATATATATATATATATATATATATATTATATATATATATATATATATATATATATATATATATATAGAATCTGGATCGATTGAGAAGGTTTTTATTTTGAGAAGATTGAGAAGGTTTTCAAAAACGATAGATTTTTAACTTTGATTCATGTTTTTCAAGCGTAAAACTCATTTTAATGTGATTAAAATTCAAAATGTGTAAAAAAAAATTGAATCAATGTTAAAAATCTCTCGATTTTACGATATATGTAGAATACTGAATCATCTGTACAAATTTAATGAATCATCATCATAACTCGATTTTAACAATGATTTGTGAATCAAATTTGTAATTTATAGATTCGATTCACCATAAAATGATGTTTTACTTGTGAATCAAATCAAAAACATGTATCAGTTTGTTCAAACCAAGATTTCTCAATCTTCTCAAAATAAAAACCTTCTCAATGGAACCGGATCCTATATATATATATATATATATATATATATATATATATATATATATATATATATATTACAAAGGGTGCGTTATTTTTTTTACTAGGAAAACACAACATGGTAAATTATATGTGAACTTGAATGTTGAACCTGCGTTAAGTTGTATTCAAATTTAGGGTGCGATTGGCCTTATCAGTGTATTGGGGGCTTGAGTTAAAAGAAGTTGGGTTAAACAAAAAATTTAGTAATTATATTTGGGCTTGTGTGATGGGCCGCAGAGGGATGTAGGCCGAGCCCATTTAGTTCATACCAAAGAGATGTATATTTAGTTTGACAGTAAAGTTAAATACTACTCCCTCCGTCTCAAAATTATTGTCCCATAACAAAAAGCACATTTTTTTAGAAAAACATCACTATCACTACTTTATCTCTCTTACTTTTTTGCCAAATGATAAGTTTACCCTTAACCAATTAATTAATACTTCATTAAAGTTTGTAATATTAATTTCAATCAAGGGTAATATAGTAAACTTTACCAAACTCCACTACCTATTCACTTTTCATTTTTGGTATGGGACAATTTTGGGACGCCCGGAATGAAAAAATGGGACTATAAAATTGGGACGGAGGGAGTAATTATTTGGGGAATGAAATCCACGTGACTAAAATAAACTACTAACGAGTCATAAAACCCGACCACTAATAAACACATTTTATCAACAAATATTCGAGTCTGATATGCGAAAATTTAATAAAGATAAAACAGGTGATTTATTAAAGGGATTGCTTAAACATGGTGTCGAAAGTTATGTTAGGTTAACACTTATGGTCGACACATATAAAACTAACTAGTTGTATTTTTGGAATATTGGTACATTTCGGTGAAACATAAATCGGATCTTAAAATTTTGATGTTAGTTAATCGGATTTGATAACTTGGACAATATAAATATGTTATACGGACACTTGAATACGATAAAAACAATGGACAATTTAACTACAACAAACTAATCGGACATTTTTAGACTAAACAACTAATAAATATTCTAAAAAGTATGATTAATTATTACTATCAATTGTTCTTATTAAAAACTTGTTGAGAAACATTGTTTTGAGGAAACCGAGTTTTTATTAAAATCACGACAACTTTTAAAAATTATATAAATGGACGCATCATGTTATAAAATTTCTAAACTTGTATCTTATAATTCAAAAACCTTTTATCTCATAGAAACCCGACAATAATCGAAACTTGTAGTCTTATTAACCTGAAAACATTACCATATAACATACTAATTTAAATTTTCTTTTAAAACTTAAATTATCTTTCTAAAAATTTATTGATTATTTCCAAACTAGTTGGGGTATTGGGTAAACACCGAAACATATTAATTAACTTATTGGTTGACATTTTCCTTTGTCACTATCTCCATTGTCTTCGTTTGTCATTCCCTTCTCGACTCAAAATCCCGTCCGTACTTTTCTCGACTGTGTCGATTTCCTATTCCTTTTTGGCGTGAGTATTCTTGAGTCTATACCACCACACGAAACTTAAACACTAAACTTCTTTTACAAACTTTAATACAATTAATCCACGAAAACTAAAACTCTCGTCCTTCCAAAATTCTTTATCTTTCGAGGCGTATTTTGAGATATATTTATATATATATTAGGTTGTGCCGATCCGGCACCATTGTGCCCATTCCCTCAATATCGTTGTGTTGACCTTGATGCCAGTTGTGACTGTTGTGATGTTTTTGCACTGCTGCAAGCCAAGGTGAGTTCATGGCCCCTACCTTTTACTTGTTTTATAACTGTTTTGGGGGAGAATACATGCTTGTTTTTAAACTAAATGCATGCATATACATAAACTCATAACTTGTTTTTATCTAGAGACATGAATTATTTGATTGTTGAAGGTGTTATGTAATTGACTAATATGCATGTAAGTTATAGCCCCATTTAACCTATACTTGTTTTACAAAACTTGGGGTAAGAAACATACAAAACAATTTTATAGACCAACACTATTTTACCAAACTATTGCGTAGTTAGCCTAAGACTCTAGAACCCATTACTATGCCCGCCTTCATGCACTGTTAATTTCGGTTAGGAAGCGCGATTAATATAAATAGATCTATTGGGGTGACTCCCCCGTTCGGTTGGCCAGACGGGTCAATGCTTGCGTATATTAAGTCGGATTACGAGTGAACTGGGTTAAGCACTCGCTAAGGGCCCCATTATTATTATTGATGTGCTAGGATATAGCGCACTGAACGGTCGAGTTTCGGTTGCATGAACTTAGAGCTAGCGCAATAGAATATTATATTTTGAGACACATACCCTACACATGGTCCACATCACTAATTTTGAGCATAAAGCATGCACTAAACTTTGATACCATAACATTTTGAGTAAAACAATGCTCATAGAACTTTTATTAAATGCATATCATCATTACTATTTAATCATAAATCTATGAACTCACCAACCTAGTGTTGACCCTTTTTAGCATGTATTTTCATGTTTATGGTGATAATTTAGTGGCGAAGACTTTTGGCAGGGCACGGCATGGTCATAGAAGACTCTGATATATTTGGGACCACTTGAAAACTTTTATGGGCTTATATATCCGCACCATTTTTGAAATGTTGTAAACAAATCATTTTTGAATATGAAATATATTTTAAACGGTTAAGGTAAACCGTTCTTTATACTTTGTGTTGTGATACCAATTTAGTAGCACCCAAACATGTATGCTTCCGCTAAACCAGATTTTGGGGGTGTTACAGATTGGCATCAGAGCCCAGGTAATAGAGAACTGGGTATTTTTCAAACCTAGACTATAACCACTTTTACAAAAACAAAACTCTATGACTGACACATGCCTGCCTGCCTGCCAAAGCCTGCTGCCTTACTCATGATAGGACATATTCTTTTAAAAGTAAGGGATATATTACTGGTGTAACTAAGCTGACTATTAGTAAGGGATATATTACTGGTGTAACTAAGCTGACTATTCCAAAATTTATTGAACCTCGGTGGAATATAGACTGATCACCTATATTCGACCAGGGACAGTGGGACATAGCCTGATCACCTATGTCCGACTCAGAGGTAAATTTTGCAATACTCAGAGTAGTTGTACTAGAAGTTATGCCCAGATTAATTTGTACTTGATTTTTGAAAGTCTCAAAAAAATTTGTGTGTGTACATAATCATTGCATAACATAAGCATTCACATTTACACACAACACACTGGCATCACAACAACTCATAAACATGAACATTCATCACAACACACTGGCGTCACAAACCATAATATAACCGGCACCACTATACTTCTCCATTCATCTGAAACTCCTGTTGCTGCCGTCTGACCATGATTTGCATCAGGTCGGTTAGACCCAATGAACATCGTTTAAATCTGAGTTGCTTATTTGTAACTCCTCGAGATCGTAATAAGCCAATTTGAGCTTATTGGAGCGTTTGGGAATTGGTTTTGGCTATGTTTGAATTTGGATCTCAAACCGTAATACATCCGGCTCCACTATACTTCGCCATTTATATGGAATTCCTGTTGCTGCCGTCTACCCGTAATTTTCATCGGCTCAGGCTAGACCCGATGAGCACCATTTAAATCCGAGTTGCTTATTTGTAACTCCTCGAGATCGTAATAAGCCATTTGAGCTTATTGGAGCGTTTGGAATCGGTTTTGACTATGTTTAAATCTGGATCTCGTTCCGGATTTGGAATTGTCATTCAGCTTTGTTTTGTCGTGGTTTCAACCACCTCCACCTCAAACGCTACCCTCAACCGATGTTGTACTTTCCGCGTTAAGTTCAAAGTACACTACTGAGATAGCCAACTGATGGCTAGTAGCAATCAATATCCTCCTTCAGAGTCGTACTCTGAACTTGCCAAACTTCTCATTCGGCGAAAATTCTATGACCGACAGAAACCTTAGGACTTTAAGGAATAATGTTGGGAATTAAATATTCAAGAAGTTAATATCGGGTTCTAATCAAAGAAATACTCTAAGTGTAATTCTGCTGCTAGTGCATTATGGTTCCTGCTGTTAATGTTGTTCCTGCTGCTAGAACATTTGATCCTGCTGCTAGGCTTAGCATTCTGCTGCTGTTGATCCTGCTGCTAATGATACTTGTCCCTGCTGCTAGCGATAACTCATTGCTGCTGATAGTGAACATTCTGCTGCTGAGTGGATAAGATTGAAAAGATATTATTTGTATTTTGGTCAACAATATACGGTAGATAATATCTTACCCCATGTGCTTAGTTAACAAGTTGTGTACACAGATACATGTTGTATCTTATGTACTGACACACTCAAGAGATAAGTTAACAAAGTAAGTTGGCTAAGACTTTAAGCAATATGTAAAGATCTTCTTGGACTATAAAAGAAGATCTTAGTCAAAGTGATATAAGTGTCCATGTCCATGCATGTGTTATTATTATTAGAACTCTCATAACTGTTAAGACATAGAACAAACACAAGTATATCATAAGTTGTAAAAACTTAAGATTCAAGGTTGTAACCCTAATGATATTTCAAGATCACTCGTATTATTATCATTAATAATATTGAATCGTTTGGTGTTAATCTCTCATTGTTCATTGTCATAGAACTAACACAACCATTCCATTTCCACAGCACAAATCACCTTCTAAGTGTGATTAAGTAAATTCCGCGTACTTAATCATATTAACTCAATATATCATACACACAAAGAACGTAAGTCAAAGATAGAGTGCTATAACTGTCACATGATGGGTCATTTCTCAAGAGATTGTAGAAGACCAAGGCAGCAAGATAGCAAGAATAGAGGTTTTGGAAGCAAATCCAAAACAGAGGAGGTTACTGAGCCAAAAGCTATGGTAGCTATTGATGGCTTAGGTTTTGATTGGAGCTTTATGGCAGATGAAGAAGAAACTCCTGCTCAGATGGCACTTATGGATTTTTCTGCAACTGAGGTACAAAATCATAAAGCTTGTTCAAATACTTGCACTGCTCTTAATGCTCTACAGGTTTTAATGAAACAATTTGATGATCAAAAGATAGAGCTAAGTAAGACTTTTCAAAACTTTATAAACTATAAGTGTGGTTTAGAGAAAGTAGAAAAGCAAATCATATACTATAAGGAAAATGAATTAGCTTTTTCTGATGACAAAGCTCTCCTAAGACAGGACATATTCTTTAGAGATGCTGAAATAAAGCTTTTGAGAGAAGCTTTTGATAGGGTCAAAAAGGAAAATGAAAACATTCACTTGACTACTGAGGCACTAGAACATGCTTCTAAAAGTGTGCAAAACATAGTAGAATGTCAGGTGATTAATAAAGCTAAGTCAGGAGTCGGATATAAGAGTGTCCCACCTCCTTATAGAGGCATCCCTAAACCCCTAGGGAGTGACCTAGGAAATTCAGGTTTACCTGAGTTTCAAGAACCGATCATGAAATATGGTTCTAAGGCTAGCAAGAGCCTTAAGGTAGAAAAAGTAAGTAAAAGTTTAGATAAAACTTTACTTTATCAGGACAAGGTGTCCTTTGCTAAGAACTTAGATGCTATAGTTGTTGAAGATTGCACAACTGATAGTGATGATGAAGAAAAATAGGTTATGTCTAAACCTGTTTTGGTTAAGAAAGAAGGAACAAGTGTTCCTAAGAAAGTCAAACACAATACTGATAGGCCTAAATCAAACATTAAGCATGTTAGGCAACCAGTTAGATATTGTGAGCAATATAGAACCACCAACAAGCCCAGAGGTAACCAAAGGAATTGGAACAACCTCAAGTCTAACCAATTAGGTGATGACTTTGCTTTTTATAACAAAGCTTGTTACACATGTGGTAGTTTTGACCATCTTGCAGCTTTCTGCAACCAATGGGTATCTGGGAATGACAACAATAGAGTGAACTACAAAAGGCAAACTCCTAAGTCTCACTCTCACTCTAGTTCTAAGACTTATTTGGTCCTACAAATGTTTATGCTTCATATGGACTTATTTGGTCCTACAAATGTTAGAAGTATGCAACATAAGAGATATTGTCTAGTTATTACTGATGACTATAGTAGATTTACATGGGTTTTCTTTTTAGCTTCTAAGGATGAGACACCTAGCAGCCTTAAGACTTTCATTATAGAGATAGAAAATCTAGTAGAAAAGAAAGTAAAAGTCATTAGATGTGATAATGGGACAGAGTTCAAAAATAGAGTTATGGATGATTTCTGCAAAGAAAAGGGTATTAGAAGAGAATTTAGTGTTGCTAGAACACCACAACAGAATGGTGTTGTTGAGAGAAAGAATAGAACACTAATTGAAGCTGCTAGAACAATGTTAGCTGATTCTAAGCTACCAATAACCTTTTGGGCTGAAGCAGTCAACACTGCTTGTTATGTTCAAAATAGAGTTTTAGTTGTGCAGCCTCACAATAAGACATCATATGAACTTTTTCATGGTATAACTCCTGCAATAGGATTTCTTAGACCTTTTGGATGTCATGTGACAATTCTCAATACCTTAGACCATTTAGGAAAATTCGATGGTAAGGCAGATGAAGGTTTCTTTGTTGGATATTCTCTTAATAGCAAAGAATTTAGAGTATACAACACAAGAACTAAGATTGTAGAAGAAAACCTACATGTGGAATTTTTAGAAGATAAATCCAATGTAGAAGGTCAAGGACCAAAAAGGCTATTTGATCTTGAGTATCTAATCAAATCAATGAATTATGTGCCTGTTGTTGCAGAAACTAATGATTTTTCAGGTTCACAAGCAACAGATGAGGCAAGGTTAGAAAAGGAGATAAACCAAGATCATGTTTGGATGCCAATATGGTCAAGTACAATTGTGGAATCAACTTCAACAACCGATGAATCTTCTTCTGGCAAAGCTAAAGAAGGTGTTGAAGATGAAAGAAAAGAAGATGAAACCCAGGAACAACACAATGTTTCTGTTGCTGCTGGTAATGTATCTGTTTCTGCTGGTGATTCTGCTGCTAAGCTTACTGATTCTGCTGTTCGGCCAAATGACTCTGCTGCTGGCCCTTCAGAAACAAAAGAAGCAGAATTCTCAGATAATGAGGTGGATTTCAACAATCTTCCATCAAATTATCAAGTTCCTTCTACTCCACAAACAAGAATTCACAAAGTTCATTCCCTGGAACATGTGATTGGAGATGTACAGTCAGGTGTGAAGACAAGACATCAATTGATGTCTTCAGACCAACAAGGGCTTCTTGATGCCCTTTATGCTTCAAAATAGCATGAGCTTTCAAACTCTTGCTTGTTTGTATGTTTTCTCTCACAAGCTGAACCAAAGACCATTCTGAAAGCCCTAGATGATTCAAGCTGGTTAGAAGCTATGCAAGAAGAGCTTCTTCAGTTCAAGATTCAGAAGGTATGGGTGCTAGTTGATTTACCTAGGAATGCAAAGGTAATTGGCACTAGATGGGTTTTTAAGAACAAAAGGGATGAAAGAGGAATAGTGATTAAGAATAAGGCTAGATTAGTAGCCCAAGGGTACACACAAGAAGAAGGAATAGACTATGATGAGGTTTATGCTCCTGTAGCAAGGATTGAGGCAATTAGGCTTTTCTTAGCTTATGCTTCATTTTTAGGCTTCACAGTCTACCAAATGGATGTCAAGAGTGCATTTTTATATGGTAAAATTGAAGAAGAGGTGTATGTTTCACAACCTCCTGGCTTCATTGACCCATTACATCCAAACAAAGTGTACAGAGTAGTGAAAGCTCTATATGGCCTTCATCAGGCACCAAGAGCTTGGTATGCAACACTAGCTTCCTACTTATTAGAAAATGGATTTCAAAGAGGAAAGATTGATCAAACACTTTTCATCAAACAGCACAAGAAGGATCTTCTGTTAGTGCAGGTGTATGTGGATGACATTATCTTTGGATCTACTAGGAAGGAGATGTGTTTAGAATTTAAGAAGCTTATGAAAGATAAGTTTCAGATGAGTTCTATGGGAGCACTCACATTCTTTTTGGGTCTGCAAGTTAAGCAATCATCTGAAGGCATATTTATTAGTCAAGACAAATATGTTGCAGAGATACTTAGAAAATTTCAATTTGCTGATTCAAAAATAGCAAACACACCAATGGACTCAGAGAAGCACCTTCTGAAAGATGAAGATGGAGAGAGTGTAGATGTACACACTTACAGATCTATGATAGGCTCTTTGATGTACCTTACATCATCTAGACCTGATATCATGTTCCCTGTTTGTGTTTGTGCAAGATTTCAAGTAACTCCAAAGGTTTCTCATTTAACTGCAGTCAAGAGAATTTTTAGATATCTTAAAGGTCAACCAAGGTTGGGTATATGGTATTCTAGGGAATCTCCTTTTGACTTGGTAGCATATTCGAATAGTGATTATGCTGGTGCTAGCTTGGACAGAAAGTCAACAACTGGAGGATGTCAATTCCTTGGGTGTAGACTTGTCTCATGGCAGTGTAAGAAGCAAACAAGTGTGGCAAATTCAACAACTGAAGCTGAATATATAGCTGCTGCAAGTTGCTCTAGTCAAGTTCTATGGCTTCAAAACCAACTTCTTGATTATGGGTACAATTTCTTAAACACTGTTATTCATATTGATAATAGTAGTACAATTTGTATTATTAAAAATCCAGTGCAACATTCTAAAACAAAACACATTGAAATTAGACATCACTTTATAAGAGACTGCAATGAGAAAAGATTAATTCAAGTACTTACAATTGCTTCAAAATTCAATTTTGCAGATCTGCTAACAAAAGCTTTTGATGTTTCAAGGTTTCAGTACTTGGTAGCAAGTATTGGAATGCCTAATCTTTGAATTTTCAATATAATGTGTTTTTGTAAATAAATTTTTGTTACTGCTGCTGGATTTACAAGATACTGCTGTTATTACAAAAAGTTTGTGCTGCTAGTACAAATTTAAATTGTGTTATTCATACAGTTGGTCTTATGTTTATTCTAATGCAAGACAAGTACTTTGTACTTTGTTCTTTTGGTTTTAGACTAACAATTTCAGGTATGAACATGTGAACACAAAGGAAATTTCAAGTGAAATGGAAGCAACACAATGATGATATTGGCTGCTGCCATAATAGGTTTATGATGGACTGAGTTTGGGAATTTAAAACTCCTTAAAACTACTTTCTTGAAATCTAGTTATGATATTTCACATTGAATTGATGACTTAGTTGATCAGATAGTAACTGATGCAACTCACTTTCTATTATTTTATACTTTCAAGTATAATGTGTAAGTCTAAGGACACTTGATAGAAAGAACAGCTAGTAAAAGTGAATCTAACACTTGTGTTAGAGGTAACAATTACTATGAGCTGGAAACCCTGTCAAGAAAGCCTTTTGAATAGGTTTATCTTTACACAGGCAGTTATTTATAACTGAAAAAACATTGGTTCTCACACAACCAGAGGTTGCTTTAAACCAAAATTTTGATTAAGTGTCTGTTATACACTTGATCCCTTCAAAATGGTTGAAAGTAGTATGATTTTTCAATTCTAAAATCTTGAACATACTAATAAGTCAAATAATTTCTTAAACAAGGATTTTCAAGGATTCACAAAAACCATCCATTGATGGACCATGAATCAAATGTCCAATGATTCACCTCTCATAGGAGTTAACACACCTAGAAGTGATGAGGGCAGTAACTTAAACTCTTAAGGAATTGATGGCTTCATGTACAATATTGTCTGACAACAAGTTCTATATGATGGATCAGATGATAAGGAAAGATATATTTTGGTACATAGTGAGATCTTCCAAACAAGAGGAGGAAACAAAAGTTATTTGTATCTCAGGGGAGGTAACAATCTCAGGGGAGGAAATAATAGCCCAGAAAAGGAAGATAATCCAATAAAAGGAAGGAGAAGACAAGAGCATACAAGATGATGAGGAGGTTGAAAATGACAAGAACATTTCAAAGGAGAAAGTTCTATCTAGGTCAAACGAAGAAAAGTTTCAATTTCACTTCAAAGACATGCTGGTTAGATGATTTCACTTGTTGAAACAAGCATCCAAGATACACAACATCATTGCCTCTTATAATTCCTCCATCCAAGGAAATTGCACCATCTTTTAGTCCAAGATTGGTTCAATGTGTTGATATTGTTAAAGTCAAAGAAGAACAAAGCAGATGAATTACTGAGAAGATATTTAGTCTTGAAGACCAGAAGTGTTTGAAAGATCTTCAAACCATCATTTAATTCAGAAACATGTTGAAATGGATTCACAAGTTTAGGGGAGGATTGTTGGGAATTAAATATTCAAGAAGTTAATATCGGGTTCTAATCAAAGAAATACTCTAAGTGTAATTCTGCTGCTAGTGCATTATGGTTCCTGCTGTTAATGTTGTTCCTGCTGCTAGAACATTTGATCCTGCTGCTAGTGATAAATGATTCTGCTACTAGGCTTAGCATTCTGCTGCTGTTGATCCTGCTGCTAATGATACTTGTTCCTGCTGCTAGCGATAACTCATTGCTGCTGATAGTGAACATTCTGCTGCTAAGTGGATAAGATTGAAAAGATATTATTTGTATTTTGGTCAACAATATACGGTAGATAATATCTTACCCCATGTCCTTAGTTAACAAGTTGTGTACACAGATACATGTTGTATCTTATGTACTGACACACTCAAGAGATAAGTTAACAAAGTAAGTCGGCTAAGACTTTAAGCAATATGTAAAGATCTTCTTGGACTATAAAAGAAGATCTTAGTCAAAGTGATATAAGTGTCCATGTCCATGCATGTGTTATTATTATTAGAACTCTCATAACTGTTAAGACATAGAACAAACACAAGTATATCATTAGTTGTAAAAACTTAAGATTCAAGGTTGTAACCCTAGTGATATTTCAAGATCACTCGTATTATTATCATTAATAATATTGAATCGTTTGGTGTTAATCTCTCATTGTTCATTGTCATAGAACTAACACAACCATTCCATTTCCACAACACAAATCACCTTCTAAGTATGATTAAGTAAATTCCGCGTACTTAATCATATTAACTCAATATATCATACACACAAAGAACGTAAGGTTTAACCACCTTAACCGTGTGAACAATCCTAACAAGTGGTATCAGAGCCCAGGATGATATTATTGATTTAGAAGAAGAAGCTAAAGAAATGGATGTTGAATCTATTCAGACAAATGTTGCTGCAAAGATTCCCATGCTCAAACAGAATGAGTTTGAGATGTGGAGGCTGAGGATAGAGCAATATTTCCAAGTGCAAGACTATGCACTTTGGGAAATCATAGAAGATGGAAACTCTTACCAGCCTATCACCACTACATCAACAGTGGACGGCAAAGCTATTTCAACTCTGCAGACAAAGCCATCATCTGCAGAAGATAGAATAAAGAAGAAAAATGACTTGAAGGCAAGAAGTATGCTGATGATGACCATTCCCAATGATCAACTTCTAAACTTCAGCAAGTTCAAAGATGCCAAGTCGTTATTTGAAGCTATTATTGCCAGGTATGGTGGAAATGAAGCCACCAAGAAAACCCACAAGACACTGCTCAAGCAGCAGTTTGAAAACTTCTCATCTACATACAATGAATCTCTTGACCACATGTTTAATAGGCTTCAGAATATTGTGAGCCAACTGGCTATTCTTGGGATTGAAATGCCTCAAGAAGACTTAAACTCAAAATTTCTGAGAAGCTTACCAAAAGAGTGGGCTATACATGTTGTTGTCTGGAAGAACAAGCCAGACTTAGACATCATGGAACTGATGGACTTGTATAGCAACTTCAAGATTGTGGAGCAAGATTTGAAGAAGCATGAAGGTACTGGTTCTAATACTGGGAACAAGGCATTTATGTCAACTCCTAGTACCTCAAAATCAAGTGAAGAGGTGAAAGTTGTTGATGATGTTGGTGTTGCTAGTTCATCAAGTAGTACCATAAGTATTTTGGATGAAAAGACTTGTTGTGCCTTTCTTACAAGTCAGAATAATGGGTCCATGCTCTCCTATGAAAACCTCCAAGAGATTCATGAAGATGATCTGGAGGAAATGGATCTGAAATGGCAAATTTCTCTTCTTAGCATGAGAGCCAAGAAGTTCTATCACAAGACGGGGAAGAAGCTCATAATCAGCAACACTGATGCTGCTGGTTTTGATAAGTCAAAGATAGAGTGCTATAACTGTCACATGATGGGTCATTTCTCAAGAGATTGTAGAAGACTAAGGCAGCAAGATAGCAAGAATAGAGGTTTTGGAAGCAAATCCAAAACAGAGGAGGTTACTGAGCCAAAAGCTATGGTAGCTATTGATGGCTTAGGTTTTGATTGGAGCTTTATGGCAGATGAAGAAGAAACTCCTGCTCAGATGGCACTTATGGATTTTTCTGCAACTGAGGTACAAAATCATAAAGCTTGTTTAAATACTTGCACTGCTCTTAATGCTCTACAGGTTTTAATGAAACAATTTGATGATCAAAAGATAGAGCTAAGTAAGACTTTTCAAAACTTTATAAACTATAAGTGTGGTTTAGAGAAAGTAGAAAAGCAAATCATATACTATAAGGAAAATGAATTAGCTTTTTCTGATGACAAAGCTCTCCTAAGACAGGACATATTCTTTAGAGATGCTGAAATAAAGCTTTTGAGAGAAGCTTTTGATAGGGTCAAAAAGGAAAATGAAAACATTCACTTGACTACTGAGGCACTAGAACATGCTTCTAAAAGTGTGCAAAACATAGTAGAATGTCAGGTGATTAATAAAGCTAAGTCAGGAGTCGGATATAAGAGTGTCCCACCTCCTTATAGAGGCATCCCTAAACCCCTAGGGAGTGACCTAGGAAATTCAGGTTTACCTGAGTTTCAAGAACCGATCATGAAATATGGTTCTAAGGCTAGCAAGAGCCTTAAGGTAGAAAAAGTAAGTAAAAGTTTAGATAAAACTTTACTTTATCAGGACAAGGTGTCCTTTGCTAAGAACTTAGATGCTATAGTTGTTGAAGATTGCACAACTGATAGTGATGATGAAGAAAAATAGGTTATGTCTAAACCTGTTTTGGTTAAGAAAGAAGGAACAAGTGTTCCTAAGAAAGTCAAACACAATACTGATAGGCCTAAATCAAACATTAAGCATGTTAGGCAACCAGTTAGATATTGTGAGCAATATAGAACCACCAACAAGCCCAGAGGTAACCAAAGGAATTGGAACAACCTCAAGTCTAACCAATTAGGTGATGACTTTGCTTTTTATAACAAAGCTTGTTACACATGTGGTAGTTTTGACCATCTTGCAGCTTTCTGCAACCAATGGGTATCTGGGAATGACAACAATAGAGTGAACTACAAAAGGCAAACTCCTAAGTCTCACTCTCACTCTAGTTCTAAGACTTATTTGGTCCTACAAATGTTTATGCTTCATATGGACTTATTTGGTCCTACAAATGTTAGAAGTATGCAACATAAGAGATATTGTCTAGTTATTACTGATGACTATAGTAGATTTACATGGGTTTTCTTTTTAGCTTCTAAGGATGAGACACCTAGCAGCCTTAAGACTTTCATTATAGAGATAGAAAATCTAGTAGAAAAGAAAGTAAAAGTCATTAGATGTGATAATGGGACAGAGTTCAAAAATAGAGTTATGGATGATTTCTGCAAAGAAAAGGGTATTAGAAGAGAATTTAGTGTTGCTAGAACACCACAACAGAATGGTGTTGTTGAGAGAAAGAATAGAACACTAATTGAAGCTGCTAGAACAATGTTAGCTGATTCTAAGCTACCAATAACCTTTTGGGCTGAAGCAGTCAACACTGCTTGTTATGTTCAAAATAGAGTTTTAGTTGTGCAGCCTCACAATAAGACATCATATGAACTTTTTCATGGTATAACTCCTGCAATAGGATTTCTTAGACCTTTTGGATGTCATGTGACAATTCTCAATACCTTAGACCATTTAGGAAAATTCGATGGTAAGGCAGATGAAGGTTTCTTTGTTGGATATTCTCTTAATAGCAAAGAATTTAGAGTATACAACACAAGAACTAAGATTGTAGAAGAAAACCTACATGTGGAATTTTTAGAAGATAAATCCAATGTAGAAGGTCAAGGACCAAAAAGGCTATTTGATCTTGAGTATCTAATCAAATCAATGAATTATGTGCCTGTTGTTGCAGAAACTAATGATTTTTCAGGTTCACAAGCAACAGATGAGGCAAGGTTAGAAAAGGAGATAAACCAAGATCATGTTTAGATGCCAATATGGTCAAGTACAATTGTGGAATCAACTTCAACAACCGATGAATCTTCTTCTGGCAAAGCTAAAGAAGGTGTTGAAGATGAAAGAAAAGAAGATGAAACTCAGGAACAACACAATGTTTCTGCTGGTAGTATTTCTGTTGCTGCTGGTAGTGTATCTGTTTCTGCTGGTGATTCTGCTGCTAAGCTTACTGATTCTGCTGTTCGGCCAAATGACTCTGCTGCTGGCCCTTCAGAAACAAAAGAAGCAGAATTCTCAGATAATGAGGTGGATTTCAACAATCTTCCATCAAATTATCAAGTTCCTTCTACTCCACAAACAAGAATTCACAAAGTTCATTCCCTGGAACATGTGATTGGAGATGTACAGTCAGGTGTGAAGACAAGACATCAATTGATGTCTTCAGACCAACAAGGGCTTCTTGATGCCCTTTATGCTTCAAAATAGCATGAGCTTTCAAACTCTTGCTTGTTTGTATGTTTTCTCTCACAAGCTGAACCAAAGACCATTCTGAAAGCCCTAGATGATTCAAGCTGGTTAGAAGCTATGCAAGAAGAGCTTCTTCAGTTCAAGATTCAGAAGGTATGGGTGCTAGTTGATTTACCTAGGAATGCAAAGGTAATTGGCACTAGATGGGTTTTTAAGAACAAAAGGGATGAAAGAGGAATAGTGATTAAGAATAAGGCTAGATTAGTAGCCCAAGGGTACACACAAGAAGAAGGAATAGACTATGATGAGGTTTATGCTCCTGTAGCAAGGATTGAGGCAATTAGGCTTTTCTTAGCTTATGCTTCATTTTTAGGCTTCACAATCTACCAAATGGATGTCAAGAGTGCATTTTTATATGGTAAAATTGAAGAAGAGGTGTATGTTTCACAACCTCCTGGCTTCATTGACCCATTACATCCAAACAAAGTGTACAGAGTAGTGAAAGCTCTATATGGCCTTCATCAAGCACCAAGAGCTTGGTATGCAACACTAGCTTCCTACTTATTAGAAAATGGATTTCAAAGAGGAAAGATTGATCAAACACTTTTCATCAAACAGCACAAGAAGGATCTTCTGTTAGTGCAGGTGTATGTGGATGACATTATCTTTGGATCTACTAGGAAGGAGATGTGTTTAGAATTTGAGAAGCTTATGAAAGATAAGTTTCAGATGAGTTCTATGGGAGCACTCACATTCTTTTTGGGTCTGCAAGTTAAGCAATCATCTGAAGGCATATTTATTAGTCAAGACAAATATGTTGCAGAGATACTTAGAAAATTTCAATTTGCTGATTCAAAAATAGCAAGCACACCAATGGACTCAGAGAAGCACCTTCTGAAAGATGAAGATGGAGAGAGTGTAGATGTACACACTTACAGATCTATGATAGGCTCTTTGATGTACCTTACATCATCTAGACCTGATATCATGTTCCCTGTTTGTGTTTGTGCAAGATTTCAAGTAACTCCAAAGGTTTCTCATTTAACTGCAGTCAAGAGAATTTTTAGATATCTTAAAGGTCAACCAAGGTTGGGTATATGGTATTCTAGGGAATCTCCTTTTGACTTGGTAGCATATTCGGATAGTGATTATGCTGGTGCTAGCTTGGACAGAAAGTCAACAACTGGAGGATGTCAATTCCTTGGGTGTAGACTTGTCTCATGGCAGTGTAAGAAGCAAACAAGTGTGGCAAATTCAACAACTGAAGCTGAATATATAGCTGCTGCAAGTTGCTCTAGTCAAGTTCTATGGCTTCAAAACCGACTTCTTGATTATGGGTACAATTTCTTAAACACTGTTATTCATATTGATAATAGTAGTACAATTTGTATTATTAAAAATCCAGTGCAACATTCTAAAACAAAACACATTGAAATTAGACATCACTTTATAAGAGACTGCAATGAGAAAAGATTAATTCAAGTACTTAAAATTGCTTCAAAATTCAATTTTGCAGATCTGCTAACAAAAGCTTTTGATGTTTCAAGGTTTCAGTACTTGGTAGCAAGTATTGGAATGCTTAATCTTTGAATTTTCAATATAATGTGTTTTTGTAAATAAATTTTTGTTACTGCTGCTGGATTTACAAGATACTGCTGTTATTACAAAAAGTTTGTGCTGCTAGTACAAATTTAAATTGTGTTATTCATACAGTTGGTCTTATGTTTATTCTAATGCAAGACAAGTACTTTGTACTTTGTTCTTTTGGTTTTAGACTAACAATTTCAGGTATGAACATGTGAACACAAAGGAAATTTCAAGTGAAATGGAAGCAACACAATGATGATATTGGCTGCTGCCATAATAGGTTTATGATGGACTGAGTTTGGGAATTTAAAACTCCTTAAAACTACTTTCTTGAAATCTAGTTATGATATTTCACATTGAATTGATGACTTAGTTGATCAGATAGTAACTAATGCAACTCACTTTCTATCATTTTATACTTTCAAGTATAATGTGTAAGTCTAAGGACACTTGATAGAAAGAACAGCTAGTAAAAGTGAATCTAACACTTGTGTTAGAGGTAACAATTACTATGAGCTGGAAACCCTGTCAAGAAAGCCTTTTGAATAGGTTTATCTTTACACAGGCAGTTATTTATAACTGAAAAAACATTGGTTCTCACACAACCAGAGGTTGCTTTAAACCGAAATTTTGATTAAGTGTCTGTTATACACTTGATCCCTTCAAAATGGTTGAAAGTAGTATGATTTTTCAATTCTAAAATCATGAACATACTAATAAGTCAAATAATTTCTTAAACAAGGATTTTCAAGGATTCACAAAAACCATCCATTGATGGACCATGAATCAAATGTCCAATGATTCACCTCTCATAGGAGTTAACACACCTAGAAGTGATGAGGGCAGTAACTTAAACTCTTAAGGAATTGATGGCTTCATGTACAATATTGTCTGACAACAAGTTCTATATGATGGATCAGATGATAAGGAAAGATATATTTTGGTACATAGTGAGATCTTCCAAACAAGAGGAGGAAACAAAAGTTATTTGTATCTCAGGGGAGGTAGCAATCTCAGGGGAGGAAATAATAGCCCAGAAAAGGAAGATAATCCAATAAAAGGAAGGAGAAGACAAGAGCATACAAGATGATGAGGAGGTTGAAAATGACAAGAACATTCCAAAGGAGAAAGTTCTATCTAGGTCAAACGAAGAAAAGTTTCAATTTCACTTCAAAGACATGCTGGTTAGATGATTTCACTTGTTGAAACAAGCATCCAAGATACACAACATCATTGCCTCTTATAATTCCTCCATCCAAGGAAATTGCACCATCTTTTAGTCCAAGATTGGTTCAATGTGTTGATATTGTTAAAGTCAAAGAAGAACAAAGCAGATGAATTACTGAGAAGATATTTAGTCTTGAAGACCAGAAGTGTTTGAAAGATCTTCAAACCATCATTTAATTCAGAAACATGTTGAAATGAATTCACATGTTTAGGGGAGGATTGTTGGGAATTAAATATTCAAGAAGTTAATATCGGGTTCTAATCAAAGAAATACTCTAAGTGTAATTCTGCTGCTAGTGCATTATGGTTCCTGCTGTTAATGTTGTTCCTGCTGCTAGAACATTTGATCCTGCTGCTAGTGATAAATGATTCTGCTACTAGGCTTAGCATTCTGCTGCTGTTGATCCTGCTGCTAATGATACTTGTTCCTGCTGCTAGCGATAACTCATTGCTGCTGATAGTGAACATTCTGCTGCTAAGTGGATAAGATTGAAAAGATATTATTTGTATTTTGGTCAACAATATACGGTAGATAATATCTTACCCCATGTCCTTAGTTAACAAGTTGTGTACACAGATACATGTTGTATCTTATGTACTGACACACTCAAGAGATAAGTTAACAAAGTAAGTCGGCTAAGACTTTAAGCAATATGTAAAGATCTTCTTGGACTATAAAAGAAGATCTTAGTCAAAGTGATATAAGTGTCCATGTCCATGCATGTGTTATTATTATTAGAACTCTCATAACTGTTAAGACATAGAACAAACACAAATATATCATAAGTTGTAAAAACTTAAGATTCAAGGTTGTAACCCTAGTGATATTTCAAGATCACTCGTATTATTATCATTAATAATATTGAATCGTTTGGTGTTAATCTCTCATTGTTCATTGTCATAGAACTAACACAACCATTCCATTTCCACAACACAAATCACCTTCTAAGTGTGATTAAGTAAATTCCGCGTACTTAATCATATTAACTCAATATATCATACACACAAAGAACGTAAGGTTTAACCTCCTTAACCGTGTGAACAATCCTAACAAATAACCTGAACCGCGTTCCTTGGGAAAATCACCTAATTCTCCTCTCGTCCCTCGGGAATATCAGCTATTTCTACTACCCTCTCATAGGATAATAAACCATGTCATCATACCCTTCACCACTCTAAATCAAAACATGTACCTCACCAAATCATTGGCAAACAACTTTGGTACCCTCCCACCAACAATGAGAAAAGCACCCAACTCCAAATCAAACCTTGAAAACCAGTCACCGTACTCTTCTACCACTTTAAATCAGATCCCTCATCCTATTAAACCAACTTCAGAAATCATTGTAACCCACCAAATCACAAAAAGGGGAAAAACAAATGACAGACAACCTAGGTTCCCTCCCACCAACAAAAAGAAACCCTTGAACAGCCTAGTAAGACCCAAATCTGTTGAGAATATCAACATCTCTTCCCAGACAGCAAATCTATCGGATAACATAAACCGAAATTCGGGACGGATTTCGTGTTAAGGAGGGTAGACTGTAACCACCCGTAAATTTCCAAACATTGTTTTAATAATAAAAATTTAATTATCTTTACTTGACAATTTAATTTAGCATTTTTGAACATATTTAGCTATTTCAGAAAATTCCTTCATATTATTAACGATTAAAATTATAATTAATCTTCGGAGTCAATGATTTTGTTTTTAAATCATTTTTTTTTATATATAAAACGTTTCCAGAAATATATTTTTGTATTTTTACCAAACCGATGGACCACATTTAAAATTTAACTCAGCGGGACACGGGGTACACGGGGTATTAATAAAACAACGTTCTACCCTTCTAATAAATAAACACAAACTGCCCCTACCCTTAAAATCGTCCAAATGCATCACATATTGTTTTTATCCTTTTCCCTACCCTATCTAAATAAACCAGCCCCCTTTATCCCTTCCCACTTCTTCGACTTTCCTCTCTCTTCATAACCCAGATCTATCACCATCCTCAGTCACAGGATCACCTTGAGAATCGAAGGGATAACTAAGTTTCCTCCAACAAGACGGAACCACAATCAATGTAGCAAAAGAAGAGTCAAAGCTTTCTTCTTCCTCTCCTTTTTAAACCACTCAACGATCCACAGGAAGCCACACAACTCAAATTTTTGTTATCAAAAATCGAAGGGATAGCTGTGGTGGTTTTCTTGCTTGGATCGGGCTGGGTTTTATTCGTACTCAATGTCCCTTTTGACTTCTCCCTGTCATTCGAACCACACCACTGTAAGGTTGATTCGGATTCTTTATTGATTCATTTTTTTTGATTTTTTAATACAATGAAATCTTGAGTTTGGTTTCCTTAAGAAATCGATTAAGACATGATTTAATTCGTGGATTAAAACTCGACTGAACTTGTTCCAATTTTTATTTTCATGTGGTAATCTTGAATGGAAATGATATTTATGCGATTTTTTTGAATTCGGGTCGGGTCAATCAACCCGGAGTCGAACCAGTTCTGGTTGTGTTCATCTTCGTCGGGTCTTGGTGTTCTTGGAAGATTATTGTGGTTTTGGATTAGTTCATTTTTGGGGTTGTTAATGTGTCGATTAGTTTCTTATGAACCTTTTTCATTTCAGTTTGAATCATCAGTGTTGTTAACCCTTCAATCTAAAATGGTGTTTGTTGCTTGTTTTTGTCTTGAGTTCAAGTTCATGGGGGGTGATATGTGTCTAAATACACATATATTTAGTATTGATTAAACCCACAAAATGACCAAAAACACACAAATGACTCACAAAATGGTACAAATATCATGAAAATGTATTTTTATGTGATTCAGGTACAAAAGATTGAAAAACAAGTGAAAAACACACAAAGTTTACACAATTGTCATTTTCAGTCCCTGAAGTTTCATAATTTGGCAAAACTAGTCCCTGAAGGTTTAAAATGAATGAAAAGTCAACTTTAGTCCTTGGATAATCAAACATGTTCAAAATAATCCTTGGATGAAAGTTTTCACAAATTTGCAATTTTTACCCCTCAAGTTTCAAAAATGGCAAATTTAGTCCCTGGGTATTTAAAACTTGGAATTTAACATAAAATACCCTTGTACTATTCATAACTTACAATTTGGAACATTTTGATAACTTTTGGGAAATTTACAATTTCACCCCTCAAACTTTGGAAAATTACATAAAAGGTCCTCGGGTGTTTTAAATTGTAATAAATGCAAAATAGGTCCTTTGGTTTATCAAACTTGGCATAATTGGTCCTTGTCATAACTTTGGAATTTTAACAGGTTTAATCCCTCAAGAATTCAGAAATGACAACATTGGTCCTTGTGTTTAATAAAACCAAAATCCGGATCCAACACTAACCCCATAAAATCCAAATCCTATCCCACTAAATAACTAAACCCATTAAAACCCTACCCAACCCAAAACAGAAAACCCAAGCCCAATCCAACCATTGACCCGACTCACCTTTTCTTAAATAATATCCCAGGGTCAACACCCCAGTCAAACTTCTTATCCCTTTCCCTTTTTCCCTCCACACCACTGAGTCACAAAACCAGTGGTGGTTTTGCCACCACTTGCTTCCACATCACCCCCCAGCTCATACCTACTCCATGCCCTCCCCTATACACCTATACCAGCCCACAATCACCATAAATGCATTCCCACAACTTTCACCTCACTGCCCCATACCTTTCCCTGCTTTTTCTTTACCACTCCACCACTTGATATCAAAAGCTACCAAACGTGTCCCTTACACCTCCACAACACACCAAAATGCTTTAATTGTTCTATAACAGCCCATAGCCACGTATGGCAGTTTTGGCGCCAAAATCCATTTTGATGGCTAGGATGAATTACAAGCAATCAAGGGTCAAGATCAGCTGGGAAATGATCAGAGGTCGACATTAAAGCTTTTGGGATGTATAAAAGAGAGAAGAGAAGCAATGGAGAAGGTTGCCAAGTTTTCATGTATTAGAAGACTTTTGCCATTAGGCTAGATCATTAGTGTAATGTTTACTGCTTTCTTTAAATACTTGTCTTTTAAATGTTTTCAAAGTTGTAATCTTCCTTAAAGTAGTGTAATGGAGCTTCATTTTTAGTTTTAATGCAAGTTCTCTTTTAAAGTTCATGTCTTTCTTAATCCGTACTTCAAAAATTCAAGTCATTTAATTTCTGTTTGATCATGGTTGTTTCCTGGTTCTAATGAACACTACATAGCTATGCCAAGCTATGCAAGCTTTTAGGATTCAATAAACAGTTTTGATTTTTAAATTAGAAAATCATTAAAAAAACTAGAAAAACAATGAAAAACCAAAAATAATGAAGTGATCCTGGTGAAACTGCATGGAGCAAGGGAAATTTTGGATTGCCCTTGGGTTAGCGGCCTTGTGGAAGGCCTATAGGAGTGTTCTTTAGTTCCTTGTCCTTGGTTCCTTTGGTTTTCGGCAGGGATGCATTTGTAAGCCAATTTTTATCCATGTTTTGCATTTTATGATTCTAGTCTGTTTATGCTTAGATCTTCATGTGTATGTGTTTATTTGTTGTTTGTTAATAATTATGTAGCTTAATAATAGGATTGTATGTTTTGGATTGGTCTGTGGTTTGATTTGGCATTTTGACTGTCAATGTACTAGTTTTTGAGAAACCTAGGCCTAGACCTTTGTGACTACTGGTTTAGGCTTAAAAGGGTCCATTTTGACACCATGGTACCCCTGGAATTGATTGAATTTGTTTACACAGGCTTTTGCTTTGAAAACTTCATGACAGTCTAATTTAAAGGTTTGTTTGGATTTTCTATTGAAACTGTGTTAATGGCTGTGTATGATGTTGTTCTTGTTTGATGTACACTATGTATGGCCTATATGACTTAGTTGAAACTTAACCAAGTGGTTTAGCATGTGAGAAAGTCAATTTGACACTTGATGATCCCTATATGAGAACTGTGAGGTTGGGTGGATCCTTAAACCTTGCATACTTGTTTAAGTGTTGTTAATCTTTGTTTATTTTATGTTCTTATTGCTTAATATTACATAATCCGTCATTAGATTAGATTTAAAATTCATTTTAGTCAAACTTTTGTGTTCTTGTTAAAAGTCAAATTTTCACTTTTGTCATTTTTGAATTAACTGTTTAATTTTCTTGTGTTCTTGTTATTTAGTTTTAGTCTAAATGCTCTTAGGGTAATTAAGTGTTGTTGCTAGTCTTGCTAAAAATAATTTTGCTTACTTTTATTTGCCTTGTTTTCATGTTTATTTTAGTGCTTTTTCTTTGCCTATTTTGCCCTGCACCACTGCATAGGCAGTCCCATGGCATAAGCCTCATGGAATTGACCTATGCCTGAGGTCTTGGCTTCTTTGTGTTGCTTTTGTAGTTTATATGTTATGTTCATGTTTTAATTTTCAGTTTTTAGCTTTTAGAATAGCTTAATCACCCACCTTATTTTGTTCCAACCCAAACTCCCTAACTGAAGCAATCAGTTAGGTTGAGTTTTGTTACTAAGCTCTTAAACAGCCTCCCCATTGAGCTTGAGCTTGTGGATTTTGGTTTCTTTTGAAGCCAATCTAACCACACTCAAAGGCTAAGTGAGGTTGAGCATTTTTGAGCTCATTAGATAAGTCAAAAAGAGCTTGTGATTTGCCCATTCTCAACAGCCCATTTTTATGGACTTACACCATTACCCACAGCTCTCATAAGCTCATTAGTGGTCATAAGCTTGAGTGAATTAGTTCCCTAAGGAGCTTATCCACCTAAGTATAAGACCTAGCCCTTAAATCCTAGGTTGCAGCCCATTTACTAGGGCTGCAATAGCTTTTTGACTTATCCACTTGCCTGAGTTCATAATAAGACTCAGAAAACTAGCATTTTCATAAGCCCCTAACAAGCTCATTTGTGAACCAAAATGATTGAGCTTGGGCTTTTTGGAAAGCTAACCAAGCCAACTTGCAACTCCAACTTTCATTTTGCTTTTTGGAGCTTAACCCGTCAGTCAAATAAGCCATTCAAAAAAGTTGCAGCCCTTGGTTTGGACTGTGTGGATTGGTAAGTGCTTATTTGCTTCTTGAAAGCTTAATAGCCACATCCAGTGCATAAACTTGTTCATACATGTTCATAAAACTTGTGCACATCCTTCTTTTTCTTATTTTTCCTTTGTTAAGTTTTTTTTTCAAGCTTATCATGAGCTTATACTCCATTGTAAGCCTAAAGCTCAACTGAATGAGTGATAAGCTCATGATTTGTTTATTCCCAAGTTTGTTAGGTTTATTTTCCTTTAAACCTGTTCATATAGCATATACACATCTTTCTTTTCCTTTTGTTTCTTTTGTTAAGCTTGTTTCCTGCTTATTGAGTGCTCAAATTCCATACAGTGAGCAAAAAGCTCACTGCATAAGCTCATAAGCCCCGAATCAGCTTATTCTTATGTATGTATAGTTTTGTTTTCTTCAAATATGTTTAATATTAGTAGTAGAATGATCCAGAAAACATAAAACACAAAAAGAACCACTTTGCCACTAAGTGATAGCTTCTATTTAGAAGTTTAATTTTTGATTTTTCAGGTTTTTAGAGAATTTCTAGAATTTTTAACTTACTCATAATAAGTCCTAATAAGCTGTCCTTTTGGAATATAAAACTCACCCAGCTTGTGTACATCTATAATTTTTTTCAAGATTTTTAGAAACCATTTAAGGCACTAAATTAAGGCTGCAAAACAGCCATTTTTGCCCTGCTCATTAAGTGTATCAGCAGTCTCTTGATAAGCACAAGCTTATTGAGGGCTTTACTGGCTTATTAGCCAGCTTTTTCCAGTTCATATAGCTTAAATATACTCACCTCAGTCCACTTTAGTTTTTCCTTTTAGCTTATAACTCATTTTAAAGCCTTTAACTTAATGTGGAGGTCCTCTTCTGTTTGATACACGGTTAAGGTGGTTAAACCTTGTGTCTTTGTGTATAAGATATATTGACTTAATATGATTAAGCACGCGGAATTTACTTAACCACACTTAGAAGGTTATGTATGTTATGGAAATGGAAGAATTATATTTGTTACTTGACAATGAACAAAGAAAGTATTTCACTAAACGATTCAATATTATTCCAAATAATACGAGTGATCTTGAGTTTTTCACTAGGGTTACAAAACCTTGAATCTTATGTTACAACTTGTGATTTGTGTTTGTTCTATGTCTTAACAGTTATGAGTCTATGTTATGCATGTGTGTCTATCTATTTAAAATCCAAGTCTAAGATCTCTTTTATAGTTGCAAGAGATCTTTACAAATTTGCTAAAAGTCTTGACCGACTTACTTGTTTAACTTATGCATATTGGTGTCAGTACATAAGATACAACATGTATCTATGTATACAACTTGTTAACTAAGCACATGGAGTAAGATATTATCTACCGTATATGTTTGACCAAAATACAATAAATATCTTTTCGATCTTATCCTATGAGTCACTGATCAGCAGTACTTTGATGTAGTAGCAGTACTTTGATCATGAACTAGCAGTACTTTGATGTACGAGCAGTACCTTCAGAATATTTAATTCCCAACAATCCTCCCCTAAACATGTGAATCAATTCAAACATGTTTTCTGAATTAAATGAGGACTTGTGAAGATCTTTCAAACACTTCATGAATCTGAACTATTCTTCTATTCTGAACTCATCTGCTTTGTTCTTCTTTGACTTCAGCAATTCAAAACATTGTACCAAAAGATGGTGCAATTTCCTTGGATGGAGGAATTGTAAGAGGCAATGATTTCAACAAGTGAAATCATCTATCAGCATGCCTTTGCAAGTGATAAACAAACATAATGAACTGAAATTGAATCTTTCCTTCGTTTGATCTAGATAGAACTTTCTCCTTTAGGAATGCTTCATCCCTTCTAGATATTTGATCTGTTCTAATCATTTTCAACCTCTACATCATTATCTTGTATGCTCTTGTCTTCTCCTTCCATATATTGGTTTATTCTTCCTTTTCTGGGAAATTATTTCCTTCTCTGAGATTATAACCTCCCCTGAAGCAAATAACTTTTGTTTCCTCCCCTTGTTTGGAAGATCTCACTATGTACTGAAGAACTTCTCTTCATATCACCTGATCTATCAGTTTGAACTTATTTTCAGACAATATTGTACATGAAGCCATCAATTCCTTAAGAGTTTAAGTTGCTGTCCTCATCACTTCTAGGTGTGTTAACTCCTATGAGAGGTGAATCAGTGGACATTTTGATTCATAATCCATAAATGAATGGTTTTTCTGAATCCTTGAAAATCCTTTTAAGAAATCATTTAACTTAGTAGTATGTTCATGATTTTGAGAATTGAAAAATCATACTACTTCCAACCATTTTGAAGAAATCAAGTGTGTAACAGACACCTAATCAAAATTTCGGTTTAAAAATAACCTCTGGTTGTGTGAGAACCAATATATTTCAGTTATCACTAACTGCCTGTGAAAAGATAAATCTATTCAAAAGATTTTCTTGACAGGGTTTCCAGCTCATAGCAATTGTTACCTCCAACACAAGTGTTAGATTCACTTTTACTAGCTGTTATTTCTATCAGATGTCCTTAGACTAACTCATTATACTTGAAAGTATAAAATGATAGAAATTGAGTTGTATCAGTTACTATCTGATCAACTAAGTCATCAATTCAATGTGAAATATCATAACTAGATTTCAAGAAAGAAGTTTTAAGGAGGTTTAATTCCTAAACTCAGTCCATCATAAATCTACTATGGTCAGCAATTTGATAGGCATTCTGCTGTTCCCATTTCACTTGAAATATCCTTTGTGTTTACATATTCATACCTGAAATAGTTAGTCTAAAACCAAAAGAACAATGTACAAAGTACTTGTCTTGCATTAGATTAATCAAAAAAAAAAAAAAAAAAAAAAAAAAAAAAACCAACTGTATGAATAACACAATTCAAATTTTGATATAGCAGTACCTTATAAATCCAGCAGTACTTTTAAAAATTTATGTACAAAAACACATCATATTGAAAATTTAAAGATTAAGCATTCCAATACTTGCTATTAAGTACTGAAACCTTGAAACATCAAAAGCTTTAGTTAACAGATCTGCAAAATTATGCTCTGAAGCAATTTTAAGAACTTGAATTAATCTTTTCTCATTGCAATCTCTTATAAAGTGATGCCTAATTTCAATGTGTTTTGTTTTAGAGTGTTGTACCGGATTTTTAATAATACAAATTGTACTACTATTATCAATATAAATAACAGTGTTTAAGAAATTGTACCCATAATCAAGGAGTTGGTTTTGAAGCCATAGAACTTGACTAGAGCAACTTGCAGCAGCTATATATTCAGCTTCAGTTGTTGAATTTGCCACACTTGTTTGCTTCTTACACTGCCATGAGACAAGTCTACACCCAAGGAATTGACATCCTCCAGTTGTTGACTTTCTGTTTAAGCTAGCACCAGCATAATCACTATCCGAATATGCTACCAAATCAAAAGGAGATTCTCTAGAATACCATATACCCAACCTTGGTTGACCTTTAAGATATCTAAAAATTCTCTTGACTGCAGTTAAATGAGAAACCTTTGGAGTAACTTGAAATCTTGCACAGACACAAACAGAAAACATGATATCAGGTCTAGATGATGTAAGATACATCAAAGAGCCTATCATAGATCTGTAATTGTGTACATCTACATTTTCTCCATCTTCATCTTTCAGAAGGTGCTTCTCTGAGTCCATTGGTGTGCTTGCTATTTTTGAATCAGCAAATTGAAATTTTCTAAGTATCTCTGCAACATATTTGTCTTGACTAATAAATATGCCTTCAGATGATTGCTTAACTTGCAAACCCAAAAAGAATGTAAGTTCTCCCATAGAACTCATTTGAAACTTATCTTTCATAAGCTTCTCAAATTCTAAACACATTTCCTTCCTTGTAGATCCAAAGATAATGTCATCCACATACACCTGCACTAACAGAAGATCCTTCTTGTGCTGTTTGATGAAAAGTGTCTGATCAATCTTTCCTCTTTGAAATCCATTTTCTAATAAATAGGAAGCAAGTGTTGCATACCAAGCTCTTGGTGCCTGATGAAGGCCATAGAGAGCTTTCACTACTCTGTACACTTTGTTTGGATGTAATGGATCAATGAAGCCAGGAGGTTGTGAAACATACACCTCTCTTTCAATTTCACCATATAAAAATGCGCTTTTGACATCCATTTGGTAGACTGTGAAGCCTAAAAATGAAGCATAAGCTAGAAACAGCCTAATTGCCTCAATCCTTGCTACTGGAGCATAAACTTCATCATAATCTATTCCTTCTTCTTGTGTGTACCCTTGTGCTACTAGTCTAGCCTTATTCTTGATCACAATTCCTCTGTCATCCCTTTTGTTCTTAAAAACCCATCTAGTGCCAATTAGCTTCTCACCTGTAGGTAAATCAACTAGCACCCAAACCTTTTGAATCTTGAACTGAAGAAGCTCTTCTTGCATAGCCTCTACCCAGCTTGAATCATCTAGGGCTGTAAGAATATTCTTTGGTTCTTTTTGAGAGAGAAAACATACAAATAAACATGAGTTTGAAAGTTCATGTTGTTTTGAAGCATAAAGGGCATCAAGAATCCCTTGTTGGTCTGAAGAGACCAATTGTCTTCTTGTCTTCACACCAGATTGTATATCTCCTATCACATTATCTAGGGAATGAACTTTGTGAATTTTTGTGTGTGGTGTAGTGGGAACATGATACGATGATGAAAGATTAGTCAAATCCACTTCATCTTCTTGGAACTCTGCATCTTTTGAGTGTGAAGGACCAGCAGTACCTTCAACTGAACTAACAGTACCTTGAGAAGTACTAACAGTACCTTGCTCTGTCTCAGCAGTACTTTCAATATTCAACATATTGAGTTGTTCCTCTGTTCCAACATCTTTTCTTTGAGCCTCAACATCCTCTTTTGCTTTACCAGAAGAAGATTCATCATTGTTTGAAGCTAAATCCACACTGGTACTTGACCACAATGGCATAATGACATCAGATTGATCTTTATCTAACTCCACCTCATTTGTTGCTTGTGAACCTGAAAAATTATTAGTTTCTGCAACAATAGGTAAATAATTCATAGAGTTTGTTAGATAATCAAGATCAAATATCCATTTGGGTCCTTGACCTACTACATTGGATTTGTTTTCCTGAAACTCCACATGTAGTTCTTCTTGAACTTTCTCAGTTCTTAAGTTGTAAACTCTAAAAGCTTTGCTAACAAGAGAATATCCAACTAAGAAACCTTCATCTGCTTTACCATCAAATTTTCCTAAATGGTCTAAGGTATTGAGAATTGTCACATGACATCCAAAAGGTCTAAGAAATCCTATTGCAGGAGTTCTACCATTAAAGAGTTCATATGATGTCTTATTGTGAGGCTGTACAACTAAAACTCTATTTTGAACATAGCAAGCAGTGTTAATTGCCTCTGCCCAAAAGATTATAGGTAGCTTAGAATCAGCTAACATTGTTCTAGCAGCTTCAATTAGTGTTCTATTCTTTCTTTCAACCACTCCATTCTGTTGTGGTGTTCTAGCAACACTATATTCTCTCCTAATACCTTTTTCTTTGCAGAAATCATCCATAACTCTATTTCTAAACTCTGTCCCATTATCACTCCTAATGACTTTGACTTTCTTGCTTACTTGGTTTTCTATCAGTGTAATGAATTCCTTAAGAATGCTTGATGTCTCATCCTTAGTGGCTAAAAAGAAAACCCATGTAAATCTGCTATAGTCATCAGTTATAACAAGACAATATTTTTTATGTTGTATACTTCTTACTGAAACTGGTCCAAATAAGTCCATATGCAGCATAAACAATGACTGATTGATAGAGTTAAAAATTTTGGGCTTACAAGTGGCTTTGTGTTGTTTGCCTTTTAGACAAGCAATGCATGTTTGATCATTTTCAAATCTTTTGTGAGGTAAACCTCTTACCAAACCATTCTTAACAATTTTATTTATGGTTTTGAAGTTAATATGACCAAGCCTTCTATGCCATAACATTGATTCATCCAATGTGGCCTTTGATACAAGACAAGTTAAATCCTTTTTAGGAATGATGTTCTTCATATCAACACTATACATGTTGGCCTTTCTAGGAATTCTAAGAAGTACTTGATTTTCATCAGGCATCTTAAAATCCTTAGATAGAACAAGACATTCAGTGTCAGTAAAAAGAACATTATTCTTTTTGTCACACATTTGTGAAACACTAAAAAGATTATACTTTAACTCTTGTACATAGTACACATTTTCAAAATCTAAATTTCCGGTTTTAATAGTACCTTTACCAGAAATTTTGCCACGAAAACCACCTCCAAAGGTAACATATCCTCCATTGAATTCTTGAAAGTCTGAAAGATAAGACATGTTGCCTGTCATGTGATTGGAACATCCACTATCTGAGTATCCTTGATCTTGATGATCAATAGAATGTCCCTGCACACAAATAAGAAAGTTAGTTTTCTTTGGGGATCCAAGCCATTACTGACTTGAATCTGCCTCTTGCATCAATATAGTTTAATCTTTTAAGGACTGTTGATGCAACATTGGATTTTTGAATCCAACATGCTGAGGCCTTAACAGCATTTGCCCTATTACCCTTAGCAGCAGAGTGAGTAACATGTTCAGCAGAGTCTGCTAACTTTGAAGTCACACCCTTTGGTCTCCAAATTTGTTTGTGGACAACTGCTTTTGATTGAATGGGCCTTAGAACAGTTTTAGATGCATGTTTGAAAGTTGTTTTTGCATCCTTAGCTGTTGATTTTGGGTTAACAGTCATCAAAGGTCTAACAGTACCTTTATATTTACCAGTACCTTTAATTTGTTCTGGCAGTACCTTGTTAACAGGACCTTTTTGTCTAACAGGACCTTTGGGTCCAGACTTGTTTGAGACTGTTCTGGGTTTAATTCTATGAGTATTAGAGTGAAAAAGAGTTTGAGAAGTTTGCCTTTTGTAGTTCACCCTATTGTTTTCATACCCAGTTACCCTTTGGTTGCAGAAAGCTGCAAGATGGTCAAAACTACCACATGTATAACAAGCTTTATTGTAAAATACAAAGTCATCACCTAATTGGTTAGACTTGAGGTTGTTCCAATTCCTTTGGTTACCTCTGGGCTTGTTTGTAGTTCTATATTGTTCACAATATCTAACTGGTTTCCTAACTGTCTTAACATTTGACTTAGGCCTGTTAGTGTTGTGATTGACTATCTTAGGAAGACTTGTTCCTACTTTCTTAACCAATACAGGTTTAGACATAACCTGTTCTTCTTCACTATCACTATCAGTTGTGCAATCTTCAACAACTATAGCATCTCCTTTCTTAACAAAGGACACCTTGTCCTGATAAGATAAAGTTTTATCTAAACTTTTACTTACCTTCTCTATCTTTGGAGATTTAGTGACCTTAGAACCATATTCCATGATTGGTTCTTGAAACTCAGGTAACCCTGTGTGTGCTAAATCAATACCTGGAGGTGAATGAACACCTCTGTATGGTGGGGGTACAGACTTAAATCCAACACCAGAATTAACTTTATCAATAACTTGGGCTTCCCAAAGTATATTGAATCCTTCTGAGGAATGTGCTAATACATCCACAGAAACCTTTACATTTTCTCTTTCATTCTTATGTTTAGCTAATGATTCATTCAACTCAACAATACACTCATCTCTGATCTTAATGTCATTTTTTAGTATATTGATGTCATCAGCAAAATGAATTTCATTATTTTTAAAATGTAAAACTTGTTTTTCTAAAACACCTAGACCTCTTTTGTGATTAGCCAAATTAAACAAAGAATCAAGCAGCTCTTGTTTATGAGCTTCAAATCTTTTATTAAGGTCTTCATAAGCTTTAAGATTAGGACATGATTCAGTACAAGATGTAATATTGTTTACCTCTGAATCAGAATGAGCCATTAGAGCAAATTCATTGGCCAAAAGAGCAGCATTTGGTGGTGCATCCTCTTCAATAGTCATAGAGCTCCAATCATAACCAATACCATCAATAGCCAACATAGCCTTTGGCTCTTCAACAGTAACTTCCTTTTTCCTATCTTGCTTATACCATGTGTTTCTGTTCTCCTGCTTTCTTGGGCTTCTACACTCCTTAGCAAAGTGTCCTAACCTATGACAGTTGAAACACTCTACTTTCTTCTTATCAAACCCAGCAGTATCATTACCATTTATGGTAATCTGCTTCCCAGTTCTTTGCCAATACTTCTTAGCCCTCATGCTAAGCAAAGCAACCTGCCATTTGATATCCATAGCTTCCAAATCATCACCATCTACCTGCTCAAGGTCTTCATGGTTGAGAGGAGAGCCATTAGATTGACTGGTAATGAAAGCATAGAATGTTGAATCTCCAAGACCAGCAACATCCTTGTGAGAACTTGTAGAAGGAGCACTTTCACCTTCATCTACCTCTTCATTCTTACTAATACTAGGAACTGACAAGAGTGCCACGTTTCCAGAACTAGTACCATAAGTTCCAGACTTTCTAAGACTTTGTTCAACAATTTTGAAGTTGTTGTACAAATCATTGAGCTTCATTGTTTCAATGTCTGGTTTGTTCATCCAGACAATAACATGAGTGTGGAACTCATCAGGTAGACTTCTTAAAAACTTCATGTTGAGATCTTCCTTCTCTGTCTCAACACCCAACACAGCTAACTGACTGACAAGCTTATGTAATCTTGAGAATAGCTTATCAAGAGACTCATTACTAAAAGCAGTAAAGTTTTCAAATTGTTGCTTTAGTAGTGTCTTCTGTGTCTTTTTGGTAGTTTCATTACCACCAAAATATGCACAAATCTCTTCAAAAAGAGTTTTTGCATCAAGATACTTGTTGAATGATAGCATCTGTTCACCAGGAATGGTCATAAGCAGCAAATTTCTTGCTTTCTGATCATTTCTCTTCAGTATCTTCTCTTCATTTGACACTGGTCCAGTATTTCTTTTTCTACTTGTTTTACCTTCTAGAACAACCTCTGAGTAGCTTGGTGAAAAGGAATCACCATATATAATTATATCCCAAAGAGTATAATCTTGGACCATGAAATATTGCTCAATTCTCATCCTCCATAACTCAAACTCATTGGGTTTGATTATGGGCAACTTTGCAGCAACATTTGTTTGAACATCATGAGCTTCCATTTCTGTTTCTTCTAATTCAAATATATCAACCTCTTGCTCTGATACCAACTGTGGAGGTCCTCTTCTGTTTGATACACGGTTAAGGTGGTTAAACCTTGTGTCTTTGTGTATAAGATATATTGACTTAATATGATTAAGCACGCGGAATTTACTTAACCACACTTAGAAGGTTATGTATGTTATGGAAATGGAAGAATTATATTTGTTACTTGACAATGAACAAAGAAAGTATTTCACTAAACGATTCAATATTATTCCAAATAATACGAGTGATCTTGAGTTTTTCACTAGGGTTACAAAACCTTGAATCTTATGTTACAACTTGTGATTTGTGTTTGTTCTATGTCTTAACAGTTATGAGTCTATGTTATGCATGTGTGTCTATCTATTTAAAATCCAAGTCTAAGATCTCTTTTATAGTTGCAAGAGATCTTTACAAATTTGCTAAAAGTCTTGACCGACTTACTTGTTTAACTTATGCATATTGGTGTCAGTACATAAGATACAACATGTATCTATGTATACAACTTGTTAACTAAGCACATGGAGTAAGATATTATCTACCGTATATGTTTGACCAAAATACAATAAATATCTTTTCGATCTTATCCTATGAGTCACTGATCAGCAGTACTTTGATGTAGTAGCAGTACTTTGATCATGAACTAGCAGTACTTTGATGTACGAGCAGTACTTTGATGTACGAGCAGTACCTTCAGAATATTTAATTCCCAACACTTAATTTGTAAAATTTCTAGTTTTTAAAAAACCTTAGAAAAGCCTACTGTGTAAATAGGCTCATTATTTCTGGCTTATTTAGCTTAATTCAATTAAGTTGTCTTTTTAAAAGTTGTTTATAATTAGTTGAAAAGTTAGTTTGTAAAAAGAAAATCGAAAAAAAAAATAAATGCAAAAAACGTGGGGTGTGGGATTCGAACTCAAGACCTCTCGCTAGTATAACATGCACCCAACACCACACCCCCTTCCCATATGCTCTGGAGCACCAGTTCTGTCATAGTTTGCAACCCAATTCTATTTAACCATTGTTTTTTCCGTTTAGCTTATTTTCTATTTTCTGCTTATTATAGCTTATCCAAATAAGCTATTTTGTCATTTTTATTTTTAATAAATCAGTAATGTTGTAAAGTATTTATATAAAAATTTTCAGATTTTTTAGATTAGTGTTAGTATTTATTTCGTATTTTTATTTGTATAATAGTAATTAAATCATAATAAAAAATATAAAAGTCAAAAAAATATAATTCTTTTTTCTAAAATTTTCTTTTATCATATAGAACCTGTAAAAATTATAATTGTACCCGTAATGTTTATATTTCAATAATTTTACGTTTTTACTCGCGCACGTACATAGTTTTTAATAAAAACGCGCGTTTTCAGTTTTCTTTGTAGTTTTTAATTACGTAGACCTTAGATAATCATTTTTATTACGTTTTTAGTCGTTTTTAATTATCTTTCACATTTTTTAGATAGAACTTACATTTTAGGTTTTTAGATTTTCTAATTATTATAATAATAACTTTGTAAATATAGTTATTTATTTTATTTTCTTTTAATTTGCATTTAAGCCGTCAAGGCATGCAAATTCCCTCTTTGGGAATGTTTGTTTTTATTCGTTTTGTACGTTTACGTTTAATTTAATTTAAACGTACGTTTGTAAATCTTTCGCGTTTTTAGGTTTCTGATTGTACGTTTTTAACGATACAGCTGTGACAGAGCTATGACTATTCACATTCCTAGTGTTAGTCAATCAGATTCCTGTTTTTGTATATTCAATAAATTTCAACATCACACACAGTCGTTGTATTCAGAACGTCACACCTCATCAGGACATAATGACCCGGGGATGTAATTCTATACTCCCATGGATTTAAATTGCATTTTCTCCCGGGCTGCCAGGGCTCTTTTATTACGGTTGACCGTTCACAAGCGGTTGGCTTGCGTGATAAAACCTGACCGTTCGGGAGGAATCAGGGGGTAAGTTGGTGTCTTATTTCGATTGTGTTTGGATTCATCCTAGTTCCTAATCTCAGGGTGTTTATTTGATTCGGATATTGATACAAGTTGGGTTAAACCCATTTAGGATTCGGGTCAGACACGTCCGGGTCATGGTTTGACTTCGGATTGGATCCTGGATTCGCCTAAATACTATGGATTCAGATTGTATGTTAACAATATAATTTGGTTGAAGTGATTTTGGGTTGGTGCCTTTGTTTGCTTGATTTTCCTTTCGATCCAGTAACACAACCACGAGGGTGGTTTGTTTGGTTGCATCTTGCTCGTCAACACCCATACAGGGTGTTAGTTTACTTCGGACCAGCAGTAACACCACAAAGGTGGTCCTTGACTCGTGTCTCGGCTCAACAAGCAACACCAGGGGTGTTGGTTTGGGTTCGTTCAGTTTACATACAGTAGGTTATTAGAGTGTAAAGCTTGAGCCATATTGAATTTGGCTACTAAACTTAGATTCCTAGTAGCTTGCTCCTGAATGTTATCGCAGTCCTCATCCGGGTTTCATTGCTCTCGTTTCGTTAAACCCCAAGAGGGTGTGTTGTTGATCTTTTGTATCTCGGCTTCGGTTTGTTACTGTCATAACGAAAGAAAAAAATAAAAATAAAAAGGGGGATATATATATATATATATATATATATATATATATATATGAGTAAACTCCAAAATACATCCCTGTGGTTTGACCAATTTCGCACGATACATCCCTCCCGAAAAAGTTGCAACATACACATCCCTCTGTTAGTAAAAGTCAAACAAAATACATCCCTCCGTCCAAATAAGGACTAACGGCGCAAACCATTTCTCCGTTATCTCCCAAAGAGATAGAAAATGTTTACACCGTTAGTCCTCTGGGTTAACACTATTTGCACCGTTAGTCCTTTTTTACGTTTTCGTCCGTTTTTTTACGTTTTCGTCCTTTTTTTAACGTTTTCGTCCGCTTTTTTTACGTTTTCGTCCATTTTTTTACGTTTACGTCCGCTTTTTTACGTTTTCCTCCGTTTGGTTTCAAGGATTGACTTAATCAGCTGACTCGAATCATTTATAAAAATTCGAAAAAACTTATAAAAATTCGAAAAATTTTAAAAAATTCGAAAAAATTTATAAAAATTCTAAAAAACTTATAAAAACTCGAGAAATTTAGAAAATTTCGAAAAAAATTATAAAAATTCAAAAAAATTTATAATAATTCGAAAAAATTTATCAAAATCTGAAAAATTTATAAAAATTCAAAAAAAGTTATAAAAATTCGAAAAATTTATAAGAATTCGAAAAAATTTATAAAAATTCAAAAAATTTATAAGAATTCTAAAAATTTATAAAAATTCGAAAAATTTATGAAAATTCAAAAAAATTTATAAAAATCCGAAAAAATTTAAAAAAATTCAAAAAATTTATAAAAATTCAAAAAAATTTATAAAAATTCGAAAAGTTTATAAGGATTCGAAAAAATTTATAAAATTCGAAAAAAATTATAAAATTTCAAAAAAATTTATAAAAATTCAAAAATTTTATAAAAATTCAAAAAATCTATAAAAATACGAAAAATATATAAAAATTTGATAAATTTATAAAAATTCGAAAAATTTATAAAAACTCAAAAAAATATAAAAATTCGAAAAAATATAAAAGATTTTATAAAAATTCGAAAAATATGAAAATTCAATACTGAGAGTAGTTGTACTAGAAGTTATGCCCTGATTAATTTGTACTTGATTTTTGAAAGTCTCAAAAAATTTTGTGTGTGTACATAATCATTGCATAGCATAAGCATTCGCATTTACACACAACACACTGGCATCACAATACCTCATAAACATGAACATTCATCACAACACCTCACAAACCATAATATAACCGGCACCACTATACTTCTCCATTTATCTGAAACTCTTGTTGCTGCCGTCTGACCATGATTTGCATCAGGTCGGTTAGACCCGATGAACATCGTTTAAATTCGAGTTGCTTATTTGTAACTCCTCGAGATCGTAATAAGCCTATTTGAGCTTATTGGAGCGTTTGGGAATTGGTTTTGGCTATGTTTGAATTTGGACCTCAAACCGTAATACATCCGGCACCACTATACTTCGCCATTTATATGGAATTCCTGTTGCTGCCGTCTGCCCGTAATTTACATCGGCTCAGGCTAGACCCGATGAGCACCATTTAAATCCGAGTTGCTTATTTGTAACTCCTCGAGATCGTAATAAGCCATTTGAGCTTATTGGAGCGTTTGGAATCGGTTTTGACTATGTTTAAATCTGGATCTCATTCCGGATTTGGAATTGTCATTCAGCTTTGTTTTGTTGTGGTTTCAACCACCTCCACCTCAAACCCTACCCTCAACCGATGTTGTACTTTCCGCGTTAAGTACTAAGTACACTACTGAGATAGCCAACTGATGGCTAGTAGCAATCAATATCCTCCTTCAGAGTCGTACTCTGAACTTGCCAAACTTCTCATTCGGCGAAAATTCTATGACCGATAGAAACCTTAGGACATTAAGGAATAACCTGAACCGCGTTCCTTGGGACAATTACCTAATTCTCCTCTCTTCCCTCGGGAATATCAGCTATTTCTACTATCCTCTCATAGGATAATAAACCATCTCATCATGCCCTTCACCACTCTAAATCAAAACATGTACCTCACCAAATCACTGGCAAACAACTTTGGTACCCTCCCACCAACAATGAGAAAAGCACCCAACTCCAAATCAAACCTTGAAAACCAGTCACCGTACTCTTCTACCACTTTAAATCAGATCCCTCATCCTATTAAACCAACTTCAGAAATCATTGTAACCCACCAAATCACAGAAAGGGGAAAAACAAATGACAGACAACCTAGGTTCCCTCCCACCAACAAGAAGAAACCCTTAAATAGCCTAGTAAGACCCAAATCTGTTGAGAATATCAACATCTCTTCCCAGACACCAAATCTATCGGATAACATAAATCGGTGTTAAGGAGGGTAGAATGTAACCACCCGTAAATTTCCAAACATTGTTTTAATAAAAAAAATTTAATTATCTTTACTTGACAATTTAATTTAGCATTTTTGAACATATTTAGCTATTTCAGAAAATTCCTTCATATTATTAACGGTTAAAATTATAATTAATCTTCGGAGTCAATGATTTTGTTTTTAAATCATTTTTTTTTATATATAAAACATTTCCAGAAATATATTTTTGTATTTTTACCAAACCGATGGACCACATTTAAAATTTAACTCAGCGGGACACGGGGTACACGGGGTATTAATAAAACAACGTTCTACCCTTCTAATAAATAAACACAAACTGCCCCTACCCTTAAAATCGTCCAAATGCATCACATATTGTTTTTATCCTTTTCCCTACTGTTAGGAATTAAGCTTAAGCAGTTAGTACGACTGAATGTGGAAGTTAGTACTGCTGATGAGTTTTGAAGACAAGAACAGTTAGTACGGTTGTATGAAGAAGTTAGTACGGTTTATGTTTTTGTAAAAGATAATTATAGAAAAGATATTGTGTATATCTTATACGATTAGGTGATAGTTATCTTGTAAAGGAATCCTTAGTCTATAAAAGGATCTCTTAGGTGAAGGTTAAGAAAGATCGAGTTTTTGTTAAGATTCAAGGTTGTAAACCCTAGTACTAATTAAGAGTACTCGTATTATTCATTAATAATATTGAATCGTTAAAGTTGAATTATTGTTTTCATTGTTCATTCACTGTTACATACAAATCATACAAAACACAAACAAATAAATCTTCTAAGTGCTAGCTAGTAAATTCCGTGTGCTAGACTAGTCATCATTCAAAGTATCTATCTAACACAAGGTGTGTGTGTAGATCCGGTCATGTGATATCAGAGACAGGTTTCTGATACTTTAATTTAGAAGATCCAGACGAATTTGTTTAAGAAGAAGATGGACATGGAGACAACTACAAGTCAAACCAACATTGCTGCTAAGCTACCAATGCTTAAACCCAATGAGTTCGATATGTGGAGACTAAGAGTTGAACAATTCTTTCAAGTGCAGGATTATGCACTTTGGGAGATCATAGAAGATGGGAACTCGTTCAAACCTCCATCCACTTCCACTACAGTTGACGGTAAGACTGAGACAACTGTGCAAACCAAGCCATTGACTACTGCAGAGAAGGCTCAGCATAAGAATGATGTTAAAACAAGGAGCATGCTGCTGATGTCAATCCCCAATGATCAATTACTGAACTTCAGTAAATACAAGTGTGCTAAAACTCTCTTTGAAGCCATTGTTGCAAGATATGGTGGGAATGATGCCACCAAGAAAACTCAGAAGACTCTTCTTAAGCAACAATTTGAGAACTTTTCTGCTACAAGCAATGAGTCACTAGATCATATGTTTAATAGACTGCAGAAACTAGTGAGTCAGCTTGCTGTTCTAGGAATTGAGATGCCACAAGAAGATCTCAACTCAAAATTTCTAAGGAGTCTACCATCAGAGTGGGCTATGCATGTAGTAGTCCGGAAGAACAAGCCAGATATTGATTCTATGGATCTGATGGACCTTTATAGCAACTTCAAAATAGTAGAACAAGATGTGAAGAAGTCTGCTGGATCAAGCTCAAGCTCAAGTTCTGGAAATTTGGCCTTTGTGTCAACTCCTAGTACATCAAGTCAAGTAGATGAAGTGCAAGTTGCTGGAGCAGTTGGTATTGCTATTTCTAACAGTGGTACTGTTAGCAGTACTAATGGACTACCACTTGACCGGATCTACACACACACCTTGTGTTAGATAGATACTTTGAATGATGTCTAGTCTAGCACGCGGAATTTACTAGCTAGCACTTAGAAGATTTATTTGTTTGTGTTTTGTATGATTTGTATGTAACAATGAATGAACAATGAAAACAATAATTCAACTTTAACGATTCAATATTATTAATGAATAATACGAGTACTCTTAATTAGTACTAGGGTTTACAACCTTGAATCTTAACAAAAACTCGATCTTTCTTAACCTTCACCTAGGAGATCCTTTTATAGACTAAGGATTCCTTTACAAGATAACTATCACCTAATCGTATAAGATATACACAATATCTTTTCTATAATTATCTTTTACAAAAACATAAACCGTACTAACTTCTTCATACAACCGTACTAACTGTTCTTGTCTTCGAAACTCATCAGCAGTACTAACTTCCATATTCAGCCGTACTAACTGCTTAAGCTTAATTCCTAACAATCCTCCCCTAAACTTATGATTTCTTCCCAAATCACTAAATTTCTTCAAATTAAGCTTCATCTCCTATATGAGGGAGATTCTTCCAAACACCTTTCAAAACTGTCTCTTACTACTAATCTTTCTTTGTTCTGCAAGGTTGAAAATCTTTGTTACCAACATATCTGCCATTTCAGAATCTTCTTCAACCCTCAGTTTTATATACAACATAGACATTAAAACACTTGATCTGAGTGGATAATCCTTTTCCACTAACATATAGATTTCTATGCCATCCTTAGTAGAAACTCTGTAAACTCTACATGTATCAAATAACTTCCAAGAGACATCTTCGATTTGTGCTTGAAATCTCCACATTGATTCTCCACTATCAGGTTCATAAATCCTTTTCAGTTGCACCCATAACTCTTTATCTTTGTCTTCAAGTGGATCTTGAACTCTGAATCTTTCTTTTACTAAGCTCCACAACTGATTAAGATCTTCCCTATCAAAACCTTTTAGTAGATCTTCAAACAGCTTGTATCTCTCAGTAATACCTCCAAGTCTTATGATCTTCCATCCCATCATCCTTCCATCAGTGAAAACTTCCCAGCCAATGATAGGATATTTGACTTCTAATGGTTTGATATTTGTAGACTCTGGAACTATCACCATCATATTCTTGATTTGCTCATTGGTCAATCCTTCTTCACCAGACTTCAACTTCTTTGCAATATCAGATTCCAGAACTTGTGGTTCTCTTTTCTTTTTCCTCGTGATATCCTCCTTGATTGAAGTATTCAGTCTTGCATATGTTTCAAAGAAAGTCTTTTCAATCTCAGCATCTGACCTTCCAGTGAAGTCACTCATCTTGTAATTTGCTTGATTCTTCAAATAATGTTTCATGAAACTGACTTTTTCTTTCTTGGTAAGCAACTTTGTCTTGTATCCTGACTCTTGCCTTTCTCTAATTCTCTGCACTAAGTCATTCCAAGCAACTTCTTTGTTCTTGACAAGATAAACTCTCTGAGTTTCTCTGACTTTTCTTCTTCACTTAACTCCTTGTCTTTAAGAATCATTACAGCATGAGCTCTAACAATCAAATCAGAATCCAACAAGTATTGTAGTTGCTCATTAAACTCCTCTTGATTAACTTCTTCAGATCTTGTTCTATCCATGAATTCAGCTATATCCCTTACATCATCTGCAGCTATCTTCCTTGCTAATTCTGCATCTTGAGCTATCTGAGCTTGTTCATCAGCTAAATCCTTGTCTAGAATCTCTCTTGCTACCTCTGCATCAAAGTCTATTTGAGCCTGAGTTCTTGGTTTTGTTTTCTTGAGCCTTTCTAGTACTTGAGCAGCTTCTTCTAGTGTCATAGGCTTTTTACCCTTATCTTCCCTTTTTCTAGCATATTCCTCTTCAGCCGTAGTACCACCAGTTGGAACTGTCTCATGCTCTGTCTCAGTAGTTGGAACTGCTTCAACAGTTGGAACTTCTTCAGCTTCTTGAGTACCAGTCTGAACTGCTTCATGTGTCTCAGTAGTTTCTTCTATTTCCATATCAACATTACCAGAACCCATATCAAAATTTTCTTCTTCTTCTTCATTTTGCCTCCCCTAAGAACCTGATCCATCTCCCTTGCCTTTATCTGATTTCCTCCCCTGTTTGGGAGAATCACCATTATCACCAGCAGAATCATCTGAATCATCATCATCAGAAGAATCCAAAACTACCTTTGCCTTTTTCTTCTTTAACTGCTCTTCAAGTTTCTTCACCCTAAGAGTCAATCTGGAGTAGACCTTGGCAAAATTCTTTTTGTGAGCTTTGAGTTCCTCATTGTTCATCTTTAGCTCCTCCTTCAAAGTTTCTACCTTCTCAACTAGCTTGGTACACAATTCCATCAATTCAGTATGTGAAGTACTACCCTCATCACTTCTAGCTGTGTTACCTGCTAGGAGAGGTGAATCATGGGGAAAGGATCTAGGAATCACTCTTGGTGTTTCCCTTCTCCTATAAGTGATGTGAATTGGGGATGTTTGGGTCCTTTCAGGAGCTGAAGTAGATGTGTGATGGGGATCAGTTGGTGGTACTGAACCTTCACCCACTTCAGTTTGAAGCATCTCTGGAAACAATGGAACTACTACTCCTTGAAAAAGCCTACTAGCCATAGCCATGTTTTGAAAAACTTTTGATTGAAGGCTAGGAGTAGCAAAAGTTTCTGTTGGTTTTGTAAGCATGTATGTCTTTTTATTCAAAAGAGTTTGAACAAACCTTGGATACATTAGAAACTTGGTTTTGCTGTTTACATTTGATGCCATACCCTCAAAAATAAATTTTGAAAAGTTAAAAACCTTGTTTGTAGACAGACAAATGAGAGCAATAGCAATATTGCTACTGAACTGCTCCAAAGCAGTCTTTTTAGGACTTAAACAATGTAAAAGGGTATATATCAAAAATCTCCATTGAGGTGAGAAACATCCTTTTTGAAAAGTTAATTTGTGTTCGGATGTATCATACCCCATTTTGGCAAGTTCTTGCCATATTTCAGTGTTGTGCATAGTGTTGATACCATCTGAGTCTTTTAATTTAAGATGTCTCCTAAGTATAGACTCGGTAACAACAAAAGATACACCATCTACTTCAGAATGAATTTCTAAGTCTCCATTTTCACTAGTCAAGACAGTAGCATTCTGCCAGAACTGTGTGATGTGAGAGACATAAAGAGTAGGAGACACGGTTAGAGCATACCTTATGTGAGAGTGGTTTAGAAAGTCCACAATCTCATAAAATTTTGGTCCATCTCCTTCCCCTGTTTTCTCTAGAAACGCAACCTGATTGTGACGCTTAACAAATTCCAAATTAGCCATTTTTATTGATGAAGAGAGAAAGATTATAGCAATAAGATGATCGTTTAGAGTGGAATTGATGTTTTATGCAGCCAATTGGGTTTTTATAGATACTGTTAGGGTTTTGAGAATTTTGCGTACGAGATAAATTATCTTTGGAAAATATATTAAATCAATTTATGGTAAAAAGATAATTATCTCAAGAAAAATCCCTATAAGTATGCTTCAGAATAACGGTTTTACCCCAACGGCTAGAAATTAATTACTGACAGATTTTTACAACGGCTAGTTGAGCCGTACCAATTTTTTAACTAACAGTACAAACTACTGGAAAAAATTTATTGAGCCGTATGAACTTATTGAAAAGATTGAAAATACCATGGCTCAAATATAGTTTTTAGCAAACTATCAGCTATCAACGGATTTGATATGTCTTTACCAATAGCCGTTTGCTTTGGACTAGCCAACTCTTCACAGTTAGATATGGTGAGCTGATAACCATATAATTTTTGGTAAATTGTCAACCATCAACGGATTTGAGAAGTCTTTACCAGATACCGTTTGCTCTGGACTAGTTGGTTCTTATGTGGGTTAGACATGGTGAACCAATTACCATTTGTTGTGTGCACAGATAACACACTCAGCTCCAAATCACCATACAGTCCAAAACATATTAAGTCCTTGGTGCTTTTCATCCAAAACCTGCAAGTGTTAGTCCAAAAACAAAGAAACAAGCCACAAAGAACTTGTCTCACAATATAAAAGTATATGACTAACATTGCACTCAAAAAGAAAAATTAATTTCCTTGTGGAACCCAAGCCAAAACAGACTTAGGCTTTCCTCTTGCATCAACATAATTCATTCTTTTCAAAACAATTTTAGCACCATTGGGTTTGATGGGTCTCCAAACCCAACATGCTGATGCATTCACTCCAGTACCCATATTTCCCTTAGCAGTGTTTTTATTAACACCAGTACCAATTACTCTGCTAGCAGTTGGAACTGCTGGCTTGGTAGTTGTTACCTTAGGTTTCCAAACTTGGTTTTTCACTACTTCTCTGTGATAAAAGGTTCTGTTGCCAATCTTTTGTGCTGGTTTAAAAACTATTTGTGCACCTTGAACTGTTGGCCTTGGGTGAACAGGTCTAATAGGTCTGACAGTTTGAACTGCTGGTCTATCAGTATGAACTTCTCTTGGTTCAGACCTCAAAAGAACTGACATGGGTATCATCTTAGCATTTGTAGGGTGAGAGGGAGGTCTTACTGAGTTCACCCTAGGGGTTGAATACCTGGTTACCCATTTATCACAAAAGGCTGCAAGATGGTCAAAGCTACCACAAGAGTAACAAGCTTTCCTATAACAGACAAAATCATCACCTAGTTGGTGAGATTTGAGGTCATTCCAATTCCTTTGGTTACCACTGGGCTTGTTTGTGATTCTATACATTTCTGCATACCTAACTTTTGGTCTAAAAGTTTTAGCATTTGATCTAGGCCTAACAGTCTCAGTTTTAACCATCTTTGGAACTTTTGGTTCCTCCACCTTAACACTAATAGGCTTAACTTCAGCCTGATCATCCTCATCATCAGAAGTCCAGTCCTCAATGGTTGGAGCATCTGAGTCCTTAGCTGAGTACACCTTATCCTCAGAAAGTGAGGCATCACTTGCACTTACATACAAAGGTTTATCAACTACATTCTCTTTAGGTTGAGGACCATACTTAAGCTCAGGTAGTTGAAATTCAGGAAGTCCTGTGTGTTCTAGGTCTATGCCTGGGGGTGTTGGAATTCCTCTATAGGGAGGTGGAACTGACTTATAACCTAGGCCTGACTTAGCTTTATTGAGAATTTGACACTCAACTATCTTACTAACACCCTTAGATGCAAACTCTAATGTGTCTACACTCATCTGAATGTTTTCCTTTGCCTGCTTTATCTTTTCCAATTCATTTTTCAACACACTAATTTCAGCATCCCTAAACATTATATCTCTCTTGAGTATAGCTACAGGATCACTAAAAGTAGACTCATTTTCCTTATAGTGAACTATCTGTTCTTCTAATACAGCCAAACCTCTCTTATGATTTGCTAAATTAAAAGCAGTCTGGTTTAGCTCTATTCTCTGATTATCATACTGTTTTCTAAGTGTTTCTAATTCTTTTAATGCATCACATGATTTAGAACATTTAGAAACTTGTACCTCAGAGTCTGAGAAAGCCATAAGTGCCATCTCTGTTGATGCTTCTGCTTCCTCCTCTGCAATGTAGCTCCAATCAAACCCTAATCCATCAATGGCAACCATAGCCTTTGAGCTTGAGTCTGTAACTTCCACAACCCTTGATTTGCTTCCAAATCCTCTACTCTTGCCATCCTGTTGTCTTGGCAATCTGCACTCCCTTGAATAATGACCTTTCTTGTGGCAATTGAAACACTCAATCTTTGACTTATCATACCCAGCCACATCATTGCTGTTTATGATTATCTTCTTGCCAGTCTTCTTCAAGAATCTTTTAGCTCTCAAGCTGAGAAGAGAGAGCTGCCACTTGATGTCTATCTCTTCAATGTCATCTTCATCTATCTCTTGAAGATCTCCATGAGTCAACATAGTACCATTGTGCTGTGTAGTAAGGAAAGCACAATAAGTGTCTGAGGAAGGTTTCTTTGTTGGTTATTCTCTGAACAGTAAGGCTTTTAGGGTGTACAATACAATCACCAAGCATGTAGAAGAGAACTTGCACATAGAATTTTTGGAGAATAAGCAAAATGTTGCAGGCATTGGTCCAGATTGGATCTTTGATATTGACAGTCTTTCAGATTCCATGAATTATGTGCCTGTTGCAGGTACAAACACTAACAAAAATGCAGGTTCTGAAGATGAAGATGATGAAGATTGTCTATTGATGCCAATCATGGAAGATAGTCCACTGTATAGTTCTTCTACAAATAATGATGATATTCCATCATCAAGTGGTGTAAACAAAGAGAAGGAAGCTGATATAGGCATTGGCCTAGAGGGAAAAGAAACTAAAATTCTAACGAACAGTACAAATGGAGTCAGTACTGCCCAGTCACAAGCTTCTACTATTGAGGCTGAATATGTGGCTGCAGTAAGTTGTTGTGCTCAAGTTCTTTGGATTCAAAATCATATGCTTGATTATGGGTACAATTTCTTAAACACAATTATACACATAGACAATAGTAGTACATTATGTATTATTAAAAATCCAGTTCAACATTCAAAAACAAAACACATTGAAATTAGACATCATTTTATAAGAGACTATGTTGAAAAGAGGTTAGTAAACCCGCCCCCTTTATCCCTTCCCACTTCTTCGACTTTCCTCTCTCTTCATAACCCAGATCTATCACCATCCTCAGTCACGGGATCACCTTGAGAATCGAAGGGATAACTAAGTTTCCTCCAACAAGACGGAACCACAATCAATGTAGCAAATGAAGAGTCAAAGCTTTCTACTTCCTCTCCTTTTTAAACCACTCAATGATCCACAGGAAGCCACACAACTCAAATTTTTGTTATAAAAAATCAAAGGGATAGCTGTGGTGGTTTTCTTGCTTGGATCGGGCTGGGTTTTATTCGTACTCAATGTCCCTTTTGACTTCTCCCTGTCATTCGAACCACACCACTGTAAGGTTGATTCGGATTCTTTATTGATTCATTTTTTTTGATTTTTTAATACAATGAAATCTTGAGTTTGGTTTCCTTAAGAAATCGATTAAGACATGATTTAATTCGTGGATTAAAACTCGACTGAACTTGTTCCAATTCTTATTTTTATGTGGTAATTTTGAATAGAAATGATATTTATGCGATTGTTTTGAATTCGGGTCGGGTCAATCAACCCGGAGTCGAACCAGTTCTGGTTGTGTTCATCTTCGTCGGGTCTTGGTGTTCTTGGATGATTATTGTGGTTTTGGATTAGTTCATTTTTAGGGTTGTTAGTGTGTCGAATAGTTTCTTATGAACCTCTTTCATTTCAGTTTGAATCATCAGTGTTGTTAACCCTTCAATCTAAAATGGTGTTTGTTGCTTGTTTTTGTCTCGAGTTCAAGTTCATGGGGGGCAAGTTGGTGTCTTATTTGATTGTGTTTGGATTCAGCCTAGTTCCTAATCTCAGGGTGTTTATTTGATTCGGATATTGATACGAGTTGGGTTAAACCCGTTTAGGATTCGGGTCAGACACGTCCGGGTCATGGTTTGACTTCGGATTTGATCCTGGATTCGCCTAAATACTATGGATTCAGATTGTATGTTAACAATATAATTTGGTTGAAGTGATTTTGGGTTGGTGCCTTTGTTTGCTTGATTTTCCTTTCGATCCAGTAACACAACCACGAGGGTGGTTTGTTTGGTTGCATCTTGCTCGTCAACATCCATATAGGGTGTTAGTTTACTTCGGACCAGCAGTAACACCACAAAGGTGGTCCTTGACTCGTGTCTCGGCTCAACAAGCAACACCAGGGGTGTTGGTTTGGGTTCGTTCAGTTTACATACCGTAGGTTATTAGAGTGTAAAGCTTGAGCCATATTGAATTTGGCTACTAAACTTAGATTCCTAGTAGCTTGCTCCTGAATGTTGTCGCAGTCCTCATCCGGGTTTCATTGCTCTCGTTTCGTTAAACCCCAAGAGGGTGTGTTGTTGATCTTTTGTATCTCGGCTTCGGTTTGTTACTGTCATAACGAAAGAAAAAAATAAAAATAAAAAGGGGGATATATATATATATATATATATATATATATATATATATATATATATATATTACAAAGGGTGCGTTATTTTTTTTACTAGGAAAACACAACATGGTAAATTATATGTGAACTTGAATGTTGAACCTGCGTTAAATAGTATTCAAGTTTAGGGTGCGTTTGGCCTTATCAGTGTACTGGAAGCTTGAATTAAAAGAAGTTGGGTTAAACTAAAAATTTAGTAATTATATTTGGGCTTGTGTGATGGGCCGCAGAGGGATGTAGGCCGAGCCCATTTAGTTCATACCAAAGAGATGTATATTTAGTTTGACAGTAAATTTAAATACTAATTATTTGAGGTATCAAATCCACGCGACTAAAATAAACTAATAACGAGTCATAAAACCCGACCACTAATAAACACATTTTATCAACAACTATTCGAGTCTGATATGCGAAAATTTGATAAAGATAAAATAGGTGATTTATTAAAGGGATTGCTTAAACATGGTGTCGAAAGTTATGTTAGGTTAACACTTATGGTCGACACATATAAAACTAACTAGTTGTATTTTTGGAATATTGGTACATTTCGGTGAAACATAAATCGGATCTTAAAATTTTGATGTTAGTTAATCGGATTTGATAACTTGGACAATATAAATATGTTATACGGACACTTGAATACCAGATAAAAACAATGGACAATTTAACTACATCAAACTAATCAGACATTTTTAGACTAGACAACTAATAAATATTCTAAAAAGTATGATTAAATATTACTATCAATTTTTCTTATTAAAAACTTGTCGAGAAACATTGTTTTGAGGAAAACGAGTTTTTATTAAAATCACGACAACTTTTGAAAATTATATAAATGGACGCGTCATGTTATAAAATTTCTAAACTTGTACCTTATAATTCAAAAACCTTTTATCTCATAGAAACCCGAAAATAATCGAAACTTGTAGTCTTATTAACCTGAAAACATTACCATATAACATACTAATTTAAATTTTCTTTTAAAACTTAAATTATCTTTCTAAAACTTTATTGATTATTTTCAAACTAGTTGGGGTATTGGGTAAACACTGAAACATATTAATTAACTATTGGTTGACATTTGCCTTTGTCACTATCTCCGTTGTCTTCGTTTGTCATTTCCTTCTCGACACAAAATCCCGTCCGTACTTTTCTCGACTGTGTCGATTTCCTATTCTTTTTTGGCGTGAGTATTCTTGAGTCTATACCACCACACGAAACTTAAACACTAAATTTCTTTTACAAACTTTAATACAATTAATCCACGAAAACTAAAACTCTCGTCCTTCCAAAATTCTTTATCTTTCGAGGCGTATTTTGAGATATATTTATATATATTAGGTTGTGTCGATCCGGCACCATTGTGCCCATTCCCTCAATATCGTTGTGTTGCCCTTGATGCCAGTTGTGACTGTTGTGATGTTTTTGCACTGCTGCAAGCCAAGGTGAGTTCATGGCCCCTACCTTTTACTTGTTTTATAACTGTTTTGGGGGAGAATACATGCTTGTTTTTAAACTAAATGCATGCATATACATAAACTCATAACTTGTTTTTATCTAGAGACATGAATTATTTGATTGTTGAAGGTGTTATGTAATTGACTAATATGCATGTAAGTTATAGCTCCATTTAACCTATACTTGTTTTACAAAACTTGGGGTAAGAAACATACAAAACAATTTTATGGACCAACACTATTTTACCAAACTATTGCGTAGTTAGCCTAAGACTCTAGAACCCATTACTATGCCCGCCTTCATGCACTGTTAATTCCGGTTAGGAAGCGCGATTAATATAAATAGATCTATTGAGGTGACTCCCTCGTTCGGTTGGCCAGACGGGTCAATGCGGGCGTATATTAAGTCGGATTACGAGTGAATTGGGTTAAGCACTCGCTAAGGGCCCTATTATTATTATTGATGTGCTAGGATATAGCGCACTGAACGGTCGAGCTTCGGTTGCATGAACTTAGAGCTAGCGCAATAGAATATTATATTTTGAGACACATACCCTACCCATGGTCTACATCACTAATTTTGAGCATAAAGCATGTACTAAACTTTGATACCATAACATTTTGAGTAAAACAATGCTCATAGAACTTTTATTAAATTCATATCATCATTACTATTTTATTATAAATCTATGAACTCACCAATCTAGTATTGACCCTTTTTTAGCATGTATTTTCAGGTTTAAGGTGATAATTTAGTGGTGAAGACTTTTGACATGGCACGACATGGTCATAGAAGACTCTGATATATTTGGGACCACTTGAAAACTTTTATGGGCTTATATATCCGCACCATTTTTGAAATGTTGTAAACAAATCATTTTTTAATATGAAATATATTTTAAACGGTTAAGGTAAACCGTTCTTTATACTTTGTGTTGTGATACCAATTTAATAGCTCTCAAATATGTATGCTTCCGCTAAACCATATTTTGGGGATGTTACAGCATTCAACACCAAATTAATCATATACAATTTAGTTATAAAGTTGCTTAGTATCACATCTCATTTTTCACATTGAATAATACTCTTTTATTCAAAACCTTATAAAAAAAATACAAAAGTCAAAAACACTGTTTTTACCAAACAAAGGTCAAGAATATCTTCAATCCAAGTGAGGTGCTCTACGTGCTCTTTAACTCAATATATATCATTAATGACAACAAACACATGTACTAGTAATAGTTAACCATCTGGCCTAAGTATACAAACTCAATAAATTGTTTAATTCAAGCCGTCATCTTTTAGGACATTATTATTCTAAAATTACTTGTAATAAGAAGTTGTTTATCCAACAATACAATATAACAAAGTGGCAAAACAACATCCATCAAATTACCACAAAAAGTACTCACGCATTTATTTATCACATCAAATTGAGGTGTCCCAATTTGTTTATGGGATAATTATTAAAATGCCCCGGTTGCCCAAGGGTTAAAACTAATTGCCCCGATCTCACAAAATTCTCCCCTTACCCCAGGGCAACCGATCCGACGGACCACATGATCCCACGTCACCGACCAAATAGTGACAATACTGTTTTGTTTTTAGGGATATTTTGGTCATTTTATACCTTACTATACTCTTATACTCTTGCTGCATTCCACTGAACCAACTAATCTAAAATCTCACAGCCCTCTCCTCTCACAACTCACACCACCACAACCACCCAAAAACCCGTCGCCACCACCATCCGACGCCACCACAACCACCCAAAAACCCGTCGCCACCAGCCATGTCGGGTGTTTGGTACCGCTATTGTATTCATAAAACTGAGCCTCATTTATTATTGTTATACATACCCTCATTCACGGATCGATACAACATGGTTTGGACATTGAGATACTGGAAACTGAGGTTAGAGAAAATGCCTGTACTTCGAATCTGACTTCAATTCATGAGACGCGGAATAAAAAATTGTATATAGGTTGTATGTTGGGCTGCCAAAATGGCTAGACTCTCAATTCAAGATTTTCCCCTGGTGCTACGGTAATATAACTTGATTTTGATTAGTATGTTTCTTTACCGTATTCGTTTTGGGATTCAAAACTTACACTTTAATGTTGCAATATGCAGGTACCGACATTATATCTCCATAGAATAAGGAATATGGCTTTTATAATATTTGTAACATTCACATACACAGGTAATAACATCATGTTTTTATGCTGATTTGGTTTAACGTTTATATCGTTTTTCTAGGTATCATATAAAGGTGAATTTGATTGGATTTGTATTCTGTGTGCTAGAAAGCTCTTTGGATGTTTGCTCAGGCTAAGGAGATGTTAAATCACCTAGAATGTGTCTTGGCAAACGAATCTGTTGCTGTAAAAAATGGGCGATATACTGCTGAAGTCAAACCTCAGGTTTGCCATTTATTTGGTTCAACTTATAATCTTATAATCTTATAATCTTGTATGGGACTTGTAATGACTTAAACATAAATAAGCGCAGAGAGGATATATATGTAGTATTAGGAATAGAGGGAGGGAGTGCTGGTGGTCTGCTTGTAGCAATAAAGAATCTAAGATGAGTGCCCTGAGTTTTGATTTGCGTCTTGCTTCGGTGGCTCTGGGTGGTTGGTTCAGGTATTCCGGTAGCTCATGATGTGCCAGGTCAGGAACCTGCAGGGTCTGCACAACCTGCACTAATTGATCTCGACGATTTCGATGATACAACAACAACAATACCCAATCCCGCCGGAGCGGGGTATGGGGACGATTTCGATGATGATCTCATTATTTCCTCCCCCCGAGCATTTGAAGAAGTATATTTTTATGTCCCCAGGAAATAATTTTTTGGCTAATATATTATTTTTATTTCATATTAATAAATCTGTATTTTGTTTCAGGCTAAAAACAAATCACAAAGAATTCGTAGGACTCGTGCGGTGGCGGTTGTTGATGTTGAATCTGGTAAAGTCCCCCAACTTTTACTCTTGCACTTGTGTTATCTCTTAATTTGCAGAAGTTACAATTTCATGATTCATGTTATGTCATCTTGTCTACTTCTTGTTATTTCTACATCGTAGGCCTATTCTATATCCTTTTTTTTCCTAACATGGTTCATCATCGCGGTAAATATATGTTCGTACACATAGAAATCAGTAACATATTTAAGAAGGAAGTAGTGACTATCGAAACCTAAAATATGTTCTGTTTCACTGGCATTCCTTTAGCAAATGTGGTCAGGTTAGTTAGGTAAATAGGTAGTGTAATCCATTGCTAAATTTTCTTTTTGAATATCATTATACGGCTCAATTGGGTATTTAATGAAAAATAGAAAGTAGTGTTATGCATAGAAGTTGATCTGGTGTGATTGTTTAGTCAAGGCTAGTTACGTGTTATCTCTATTTTTCATTTTCAATCTGGTGTGAGTGTTTTGTTACATAATTTTCTCAACACAAAATTGTATGGTCGTTTTGATAGTAATCATTTTAGAAGTGATCTGGAGCAATGGATGCCAAAGTGCTCTGGAGAAAATACAATAGATGCCCAATCATATTAGTAAATGGATCAAAACTGTCACCTATGTGCACAGGAGTATAACACCCTACTGCTCACATGTGTTGTCTTGCTTCTCTTAAATTGAAACTACAGAAGGTGCTATTTTCTTCACACTGCTGAAGGGGTGGCTGGTACTCTGAGGCCATACTGGTCTGAAGCAACAATGGGCCGGGCATCTGTTGTCCAAGCACAGCCTGATATGCTTGAAATTGTGCCTGACTCCTAGTATATCTACAACTCGCCAATAAGTTATCCGCGACTAATGATCGTATTGCAAATATACCAAGTTATCATTGCAAACCCGAGATACTATATGCACCAAGTTCTAAAAGGTATGTGAAATGTTGCAACTTTCACATAACATATACAAAAGAAAATGAATTGTTCTTTGAATTTTTTTAACTCTTGGCTAGATACTTCACTAATAGCTAGATACTTCACTTATGACACCAAGTTTTATCATAATCATTTGCATCTAAAGCATACAAAAGAGCTTAACTGGCTTGTTTTGGATTTTATTTATATGAAAGAAAAGTAATCTATCCTTTTATTATCTTTTTGTTTGTTGAATTTATTTTGTATAGACAAAATTAATTACTAAAGAAATAAAAGATAAGTTAAAGTGTTGTTTTGCCATAAATCTAGTAGACAAGAAGACTACCTTCTGAACCCAACATACAATTCGGTCTCCTTTTTGGCTCACAATTCATCCATTCTAAGCCCATATCATATATATGATTAATCTATCTATATCTATAGATCTTTGACACTTTTTTAACATACATTATGCATTTTGACATAGGAAACACAGATGATTTTCTTTGTTGTGAATACTCCCCATCCGTCCTAGTTCTATTGTCCATCTTACCATTTTGGTGTATCTCGAAGTAATGGTCTATTGTGAAACGTAGATGAGTGTAATTTTTGTATACCAATTCTGAACCCCAACGTGATGAGTTTGACGTACCAGTATGGTCATAAACCTACTCTATGAAAGTACTTAACATAAAGTTTTGATGTAGGAACACTCTGATGCTCTACGAAGTGAATTTAGAAGCGAGATTGAGTTACTTCCTCAAATAAGGGAAGTTGTAGATGAGAAGATCTTCAAGAAGATGATGAATTTGGCGTTCCAATGTGCTGCCCCCACACGAGCCGATCGACCGGATATGAAGACGGTGGGAGAGCAGTTGTGGGCCATTCGAATAGTTTATGTAACATTTCATAGTTTAGTTTGTGATGAAACCACTAGTTGCTGTTCTATTTAGTTGATATGAAATTTAACTTTGAGATAGTTTGTTGTTTACTCATCTATTTATAATGAAGTTGGACTTATTGATCTGTCATGATATATTGATATTCTGATCAATATCACATGGGTTTCTTATCTATTGGTGTTGGTCAAAGTTGGAGCAGATCAGTATTCAGAATTTGTAACTGCTGCTACGCTATTTTGATTCTGTTGCTGCATTCATTGCTGCTGGTAGTGACACCATTGCTGCTGGTGATCCTGCTGGTCGCTCATTCATTGCTGCTGGTAGTGACACCATTGCTGCTGCATTCATTATTCTGCTGCTCTCAGTAAAAAAAAAAAATTCTTGTTTTAAATTTTTCATCTTTTTCATTTTCTTTCTTTATTTTATTTTTATTTAGCTAAAAAAGAAAAAAAAAAAAAAAAAAAAAAAAAAAAAAAAAAAAAAAAAAAAAAACCGGGGTGATCCTGCTGGTCGCTCATTCATTGCTGCTGGTAGTGACACCATTGCTGCTGCATTCATTATGCTGCTCTCGGTAAAAATACAAATGTTGCCCAAAAAATTCAATAGTTGCCCAAAACATACACAAGTTGCCCAAAAAATTCATTAGTTGCCCAAAAAATACAATTAGTTGCCCAAAAAATACAAAAGTTGCCCAAAAAATATACAAGTTGCCCAAAAAATACACAAGTTGTCCCAAAAAATACAAAAGTTGCCCAAAAAATACAATTAGTTGCCCAAAATACAAAAGTTTCCCAAAAAAATACACAAGTTGCCCAAAAAAGTAGTCAGAAAATGACACTTGTCACTTGCAGAAAAGTGACGCTTGGCAGTTGCCTAAAAGTAACAGGGTTACAATATATTAATACGGTTACTCAAAGGTAACAGGGTTACAAAAACCTTGAAGTGATTCTTTAAATGACTTACAACGTTTTCGGCATAATTTTTGCAGCTACACATTCGGTTTAAAATGGAAATTTGTAATTCGAGTAAACATATTAACTTGTAAAACAACCAAAATGCATTTCTCAAGCTATATTATTGCTCTAATACATAGCAAAGATTCGCGATCATGTACATAGACAAATAACCAAACTCCAATAGATAACATTAGTTTTCCCCGCTTTTCAAACTCAAATTCCCCTCTTTGAGAAGGGTTGCGCACAGGTCTCCCTCTCAGCCTTAACCAAATTCTTGAAATATGGATCGGAGAGAGCCTAATTACAACACGTACCACAATCAGCATTCTTTTAGTTAAGTAAATTATTTCAAATCGAGAAAGTTTTATTATATAGATAAAATATTACCTCCTCAACTGTAGGGCGATCCTTAGCCTCAAAAGCAAGCATTCTTTCTAATAAACGAAGAGCTAGTGGATCTGCATTTGGGAACTTTTTGGAGAAGGAAATAGGCTTCTTTTTTTTCATGCTGCTCAAGTATTTCCTAGGCTTCTCATGTCGTATCTGCTAGTGTTGAATTCAAAATTAATATGCAATAGAGCAAAAGCAAATAAACTTGATATATCCATAATGATATGTTACTCTATCTATAGCTTCGAGTGATGGTGTTCCCAAAAGATTAGTCATCAGGTCCAACTGATGCAACAAACTTTTTCCTGGGAAAAGAGGTTTTCCGGTTAAAATTTCCGCAAAAATACAACCAATGCTCCATATGTCAATGGCCTATGTGTACTACAAAAGAAAAGATTAACCTTTAATAGATAAAATGATGTTGCAATTAGGTAACACTGTGGTGCAAAGGAAAATAACAAACTGTGCTCAACAAGTTGGTATAAATACCCTACAGTTGAGTCAATCAAAGCAATACAACTAGCAATGGACTTTACCTCAACAAGTTGGTCCTCGGTTAAAGCTGATAAACTAAGTAAAATTGGAAAACGTCCTATAAACTCCGGAATGAGTCCATAAGCTATAAGATCACTACTTTCAACCTGGATATTACCAAAAGCAATCAATAATTATTAATGGCATACAACAAGAAAAAGGTAACAACTTGGATATCTCAGCAATAGAAGCTTACATATTCAAGTAAAGAAGAAGTGACCGCAGCGTTAGTCAATTATACCGTTTACAGGCGGGTAACTTGGGTAGCCACATTCATCGTTAGGAGACGACTTCCCCACCTGTGTCAGCTTCATGACTCACACCAATACCAACACTACCACCACTAATAGCAAAACTAGGACCATTCCGCCCTTGAATTGTGGAAGTATCAGTGTTCAGTACTTCTTCATCATTGGTGCTGCTAACACCCATCTCACCTGTGACATGAACCGCAGGCGGGTACACACTTTTCTGAGCCTGAATACTAACGTTTAAATCAGAATTATCATTGACATCTGGGCTTTTGACTCCTGACCCAGATGGGTAATTGACCTCATCAATAAAACCCGGATGATTTTCGACACTTTCCATAGAATCGTTATCATCACTATGACAAACTGTATCCATTGCTATAACAGATGAAGCTCGGCCCGTCAGTTCATTGCCTTGACTTGAAGGACCCGCTCTTCCAATATCGAAATATAATGTTTGGCTAGGGCCCGCACCAGACGATGGTTCAAAGTGTTCAAAGGCATGAGACTCACGTGCACGTTTAGATGGGCCCGGGGACATCTTGCTATCAGTGACTTCATCACCATCACGGTCAATAACAACACCTTCAACACTATCCGCCTGACGAATTATCCCTAGTCGCCTATCGACAGTAGACCCGCCTTCATCCATGTTCCTTTTAAAAGTAGTAGGACCTCGGGATTCAAATGATTATGCCCGATCGCCGACCATGTTCCTTCATGAGTACACAAATCTGAAATCATTACTTATCATTTGGCGTTTTCATCCTTCATCTGATTAAGCTCTTCGGTATTTGGAATCTGAAACTGATCTTGCCTAGCAAGGTATATCTTCTGTTTACCATATTCTTTGAACGTAATCTTACCACTCTCAGCGAGACTATCGAGAGCCTTCTGAATTGCCGTCTTTTTCAGATTAAACTTTTGCAAGAAGTCAGCAACAACTTGAGAATTCAGTGGTCTATTTTGCTGTAAAAAGCAAAACCATGAAATTAGATTAGATACAGAACGACAGATTTTTAACTCTTTGATAACCATAAAGAAGTACAACTGCAAGCCAAACAAACTCCATATGAACAGATGGAAATCATAGCACACATTACATTCCAAACACAGTAGCTCTAAAACTCACTTGTTCTTCACACGAGATATTAGATGTACCTATAAATAAACAGAATAAATGATAGGAAACTAGCAAATATCTCTTATCCTCATAATTTCATGACAAATTTAGCTGAATTCAAGCCATAAAAAATAACACATCTTACAAGTGTCAAGTTCCTCTTTTACGAATCCATTATCTAAAATCACCACGGTCCTTCAGCATTTTACACCAAATTTTGGCGCCGCTGCCGGGGAGGTGTGCTGCGACAGTTGTGTAAGTTTTAGCGATTAGTGATCTGAGACCCTTCTATCAGAAGTTCCTATTTCCCAAAAACAATATAAAATACCAAAAATATTTTTCTTTTCTTTTCTATATATATATTATTATTATTATCATATAAAAAATAAAAAACACCAAAAATAATTTCCGTTTTCTTTGTTAATAATAAATAACAATAAATAAAATTTACCATCAAGAACCAAGACAGAGTACTACCTAACTGGGGGTACGACCATAATAAGTTCCCAAACCAAAGATTTAAAACTTTACCTCTGTATCACTTGCGAATATCGGCTCACCTTTGATTGATAAACAAACTCTAACGGAGGTTCTAGGATAGTCTGACATTAAATTGTCGGACTGAAAGAAGCGGGTTTTTAAGGAGCGTAATTGCCCACCTTTGCTTCTCCGCCACTCTGTGCGTTTATCATTTAGAGAGCTACCGTACGCTTGTTGATTGTTGGTATAAGTTCACTTGTGTTTTGCTTCTGTCTTGTTTTAATTGGAATATTTTACTTAGTGCATGCGCACTCGTTCTTCCACGTCATCAAGCCCTTTACGTGAACTCGTAGAAATTCCGAGAAGACGTAATCGTAGACGTGCTGCCCAAATAGTCGAACCCGAGATTCGTACTGTTCTCACTGATAATATGGCAGACGAACGCACCATGGCTGAAATGCTCCAGGCACCCACCGAGGGTTATGGAGATGCCATCGTTTTACCAGTCATCGATTCTAATCATTTTGAACTAAAAACACATCTGATTCAGCTCGTGTCTACAAACCAATTCCACGGGTTTGAACGAGAGGATCCTTATGCACACATTCGTTGGTTCAACAAACTGACCTCTACAATCAATTACAAGAATGTGCCACAAACAGTGATCAAATTGATGCTATTTCCATTCTCACTTGAGGGGGCAGCCCGGATTTGGCTGGATAAAGAACCCCCTCGATCCATTGAAACCTGGGAAGATCTTGTTAAGAAATTTGTAAATTATTTCTTCCCTCCATCAAAGACGACTAACCTAAAAAATGAAATTGTTGGTTTTCGTCAAGGTTTTGATGAAAATTTCGGAGAGGCATGGGACAGATTTAAAGATCTCCTAAGAAAATACCCACATCACGACTTCAATGTGTTACAACAGATAAATACGTTTTATAATGGGTTGACCCAAAACGATCAAGATGCACTTAACGCAGCCTCTGGTGGCAATATCTTGAATCGTAAACCCAGAGAGGTGGTTGAAATTTGTGAAAATAAATCAAAAGTTCCTATTTCTAGAAACAAAGTGAATGTTCCTGTCACTCCTGCTTCTTCTTCATCCGGTAACTCCTCAGAGTTAGCCTTTTTAACGGATTCAATGCGTTGTATGATGAAAGAAATGAAAGAATTAAAAAGTGAAGTTCATAAACCGGAACAAATCAAAGCAATAAACAAAGTGTGTGAAACTTGTGGTGGCCCACATGCGTATTTTGATTGTCAAGCAACCGATGCTTCTCTTTACCCAGCTCCCGTAGCTGCAGTAAACCCAAATCAATATCGTCCGCATGCTGAGACTCAGTACCGAGCACAGAATGCTATGGTCCCACCTGGTTTTCCACCCGTGCCAAATCAGAATAATCAAAATCGCTTTGTTCAAAATCAGGGACAAAATTTCCACAATTCCCAAAATTTCAATCAAAACCGAGGTCAGAATCAGGGTAATTTTAACCAAAACCGTGGTCAAAATTTTAATCAAAACCAAGGTTCAAACCGAAATCAGACATCCTCAGATGAGTTGCTTATGCAATTCATGAAAACCCAAGAGGAAACAAATAAGACACAACGTGAGACAAACCAGTTATTGGTTGCCCAATTAAACCAGATCAAAAAGTCTTTAACTGATATACCTTCTACCTCGGGAAGTCTCCCAAGTAACACTGTTGTCAACCCTAGGGGTGAACTCAAAGCTGTCAGTACACATAGTGGTAAATCTCATGTTGGATTCAAGGTGATAAAGGACCCGGTACTTCCCACTAACAATGGAAGTGCTAAATACGTCCAACCTTCGGTCATCCAACCTTCTGTCATCCAAAAATCTACACCCACAATTGCTCCTCAGCCGTCTAGAATCGATCCTACTCTTTCACGATTTACGGTAAAAAGTTTGTCAACCAAACTTAGTGAGCAAAGGTCAGCCAGATATTATTCCGAAATGCTCAATGCTGTTCCTGTCAGTGTACTTGATGACAGTGATGATGATGAAGATACCACTTTCGTCAAAGCTATCACCACTCGGAGTGGTGCTTCTTATAAGGGGCCAGCTGGCCCTATTCCTCCTCCGTTATTTGAAATGGAAAAAGAGACGGAGGATACAACGGACAAAGTGCCAATTCCAAGCCCACAAAGTACAGCACAAGTCCAGCCTCCGATTGTCCAGAAAAAGAAATCCAATCCAGGAGTTGTCTTTGAATCTGTTAAGACTCCTGAAGTGATTGTCCCTAAATCCAAACCTCATATTCCTTACCCATCGCGCTTAAATGAGCAAAAGCTCCGTGAGAAGGCTAGTCAACAAATGGACAAATTCTTTCAAATCTTTAGAGAATTACATTTTGACATAAGTCTTGCGGATGCTATCATTCTGATGCCCAAGTTTGCATCATCAATCAAACACTTGTTAAGCAACAAGGAAAAACTGATTGAAATGGCTAAAACTCCAGTAAATGAGAACTGCTCAGCGGTTATCTTGAAAAAGCTTCCGGAGAAGCTTGGAGATCCTGGAAAGTTTCTACTACCTTGTGTCTTTCCAGGAATGGTTGAATGTTATGCCTTAGCAGATCTAGGTGCGAGCATCAACCTGATGCCTCATTCAGTATGGAAGAAACTCTCTCTTCCGGCTCTTACTCCTACCTGCATGACTCTTGAGCTTGCAGATCGAACCATAACTCATCCCTGCGGCATTGCCGAAGATGTATTTGTGAAAATAGGAAAGTTCCATTTTCCAGCTGACTTTGTGGTTGTTGATTTCGATGCTGATCAAAAGGTTCCTCTAATTCTTGGAAGAGGATTCCTAAAAACGGGCCATGCTCTTATTGATGTATTTAAGCATGAAATCACCTTGCGTGTGGATAAGGAAGCTGTTACTTTTAACCATGATCAAACATCGAAGTACTCCTCCAATTTTGATTCTGCTTCGGTTAACCGAATCGATGTCATTGACATTACTTCAAAGGAGTACTCTCAAGAAAATCTTGGTTATTTTCATAATTCTGTGGATCCCACCACATCTTCTCAACATATCATAGCCGACTCTTCCCCTTCTCTCACTTCGGTTGAGGGAAGTGATCCCTTTTGGGATGAAGTCGATGCTTTTCTCGCTGTAGATAGTTCACCTCCGAATGAGGTTGATGATAACTATCTTGATCCAGAGGGGGATATTCTTTTTCTAGAAAATTTGTTAAACGAAGATTCATTTTCCCCTCTTCCACCAAAACAACTTCATAAAAAGAAAATCAAGTCAGTTGAAAAAACTGATAAATGTCCTGAGATCCAGTTTAAGGACTTGCCTCCTCCACTTGCAATTCTTGAGGAGGAAGTTCTTGTCTTAATTGCTATTCAGATCTCTCTTCTTCCCTTCACCTACCCGGTGATTTCCCCTATCTTTCACTCATTCGGGAGTGAGGATATTACTTTTGACCCCGGCATTGTCCATCTAACATTGGTTTAAATGCCGGATTTCCTGGTCTCTTACTTCCCCATAAACTTTTAAATTGTTTTTTCTCCCGGTCTGTTCAGGAACCCTTTGTTACAGTTGACCGTTCACAAGCGGTTAGCTTGCGTGATAAACCTGACTGTTCGGGAGAAATCAACTCAATTCGGGGTCGAGTCAAGCTAGCGACTCGGTTAATAAAAACAGTAGCAAAATATGGGTTTTCACCCATGTCTCACCTTAGTGTGGGGGAGATTCCCCACATGTTGTAAATATGTCAAAAAAAAAAAAAGAGGGAATTTGCATGCCTTAACGGCTTAAATGCAAATTAAATAAAAATAAAATAAATAAGTATATAAAAATAATGGCTATTAGTATTTCCCTTTCACATTCTAAGTGTTGGTTTAACAACCGGTTCTTTGAATATTGAGGGCAATATTCAGTTCTAAGTGTGGGGGGGAATTCTTGCGAATTTGACCAAATGTACCATCTAGTACCCCCATTTTAGCCAAAATTTTAAAATTTTTTCTCACTTAGAACTCAAAAAAATGGTTATCAGTCCGCCATGTCTAACCCACATAAGGATTGGCTAATCCAGGAGCAAACGGCTCTTGGTAAAGATATATCAAATCCGTTGATGGCTTGCAATTTGCCGAAAATTGTATGGTATTCGACTCACCATATCTTTATAAGTGAAGAGTTGGCTAGCCCGCAAGGTTATGGCTTGTGGTAAAGGCAAGTGAAAAACCATGATTGGTAATCAGCTCACCAAAGATAATATTAATAATTTATCTAAGAGTTGGCTAGTCCAGAAGCAAACGGCTTTTGGTAAAGACAAATCAAAACCGTTGACAGCTTGTGATTTGCTCAAAATCACTTGGTTATCATTGTACCAAAGTTCTTACTTGAACTAAAACATTTGGCTACTCCAGAAGTAATGGCTTTTGGTAAAGAGATAAAATCCATTAAAACTTCATAAAAGATTGCTAGGGACTAGCAATAGTTTAGTGTGGGGGATTTGATATGTGTCTAAAAACACATATGTATTACCTTGTTTAAACCCACAAAACAGTCAAAAACACTTTGAAAAGTCAAATAATACTGAAATTATCATAAAATGTGTTTTTATATGACTCAGGAACAAAAAGACTGAAAACAAGTGAAAAACGAACAAAGTTTGCTTAATTGTCACTTTCAGTCCCTGGAGTTTCACAAATTGGCAAATCTAGTCCCTTGTTATTCAAAACTTGTAAAATATCATAAAAGGTCCTTGGAGATTCACAAGTTGTCAAATTAAATCCTTTAAAGTTAAAAATAGCAAAATGGCAACTTTGGTCCCCCAAGTTTGAAAACTGTCAAAAATGGTCCTTAAGGTTTTAAAATTGGAAAATTATTAAAAGTAAACCTTGTACTATTCATTTATGGCATAATTGGTCCTTGTGATATCTATTAGGAATTTACAGGTTCAGCCCTTCAAGTTTCAGAGAATTACAAAAATGGTCCCTAGGATTATCTAATTAACTAAATCCGAATCACTAAACCCTTAACCCAAATAATTACCCCTCCCATTTACCCAGCCTAAACTAAATAACCCATTACCCATTTACCCAATCCATACCCAAGCCCAAATAAAAAGCCCAACCATTATCTGAGTTTAAACCACTCAGTCAAACCAAACGTTGACCCGTCTTCCTTATACCGCCAAAAACACCAATACCAGACAGTCACCCCCCAGCTCACCCAAAACCACTAACCCAGTCATCCCCCCTCCTCCTACACGCCACCTAACACATCCAAAACCAATTAATGCATCCCTCCCACTCCCCACTAGCAAAATCAGAGATAATCATCAAAGTCCAATTTTCCCGCCAATTTTACAAATGGACAGTGAAGATCAAATTGAGCTAATTCAATGATGGGGATGTATTCAGGATGTCGACAATAGATTATCCCAGCTTTAATTTATGTATATATAGTGTGTAATGTAGCTAAAAATAAAAAAGTGGAAAAGTAGAATAATCTTAGTGTAATCGTATTTCCATCTTCAGTAGTTTAAATTGTAATTTCAAGCTTCAATCAATCAATACAAAGTAATTTTAGTGTATTTATTGTTGTTTCTTTGATCATTGTCAGTAGTTAATAATTTATGCCAATGTTCTGATTTTCATTGACACTGAGAATTAGATTATTGTTAAGTAGTATATAAAACAACTTCTCAGTTGTTTTTAATAGCTTATATAAGCTTTACATAGCTTATTATAAGTCTATTATAGTGTAACTTGTTCTGAATTCCAAGAATTGAAGACAGTCAACAAAAGTCAACTGAAGTGGAATAAGCTGATTAATGGGTATAAAAATTAAGCTGGATGGTTTTTCTGGTTCTTAGCTTATTGACAACAAGCTAAGAGTGGGTTTTAGTCCTTGGTCTCTTGTTCTATAAGCTGTTTCAATTGTAAGCTTTTTCTCAATTTTTGGCATTATTTATCTAAGTACTATACTAGTGCTTATTTTCAGCTGATCTTTGTTCTTATTTGCTACTTGTTAGTTTCTAAGTGTAGTTGATCAGCCTTGTCAGTAGTGTGATATCATTTTATTTACTTTGCTCAAAAATCTTATAAAAAAGCCAAAAATAGTCATCAGTAGTATAGCTTATAAGTGTGCTTAATTTTGTTATAAAATTTGTTCATCAGTAGTAATATAAGTTAGTTATTCAATAATAATTAGACTTTTAGTTTGAAACTTTGAATTTCCTTTGTAAATCCAAATCAGTCAATCCTTAAGGACTGTTTGGATTTTTAATCAGTCAATAGTTAAATAGCTGTGTACTGTACATTTGCATAAGTCCCAACTTTGCATCAGCTTATTGTAGCCATAGGAAGCTGTTTTCAAAATCTCTTAAGCAATTTAGACAGATTTAGCTATTTTGCCTTGTCTGTGTGAATTGTGGGCTGTCATAAGCTCAGTTCAGCCATTTTGAGCCATAAGCTCATTTGGTGCTATTCCTTGGCTGTTTTGAGTTCAATATAGTCTATATAGAGTAATCATATTAGCTGCTTTAGTCCCTTTTGCTCTGTGCTAAGTTTTGTGCAAAGTCTGCACAAACAGAACATAGGCAGTCTGCTGTGTTTTTCTCAGCTCTTTTAATAGCTTATTCCCTTAAGCTATTGGGCTGATTTTTAGTTTGTGAGTAGTTAACCTAGTAGTGTTTAAGATTTTGTTCACAGATTCCATATCACAACTTATTTTATAGCTTAAATCAGTCTGCACAATTTCCACAATTTTTGCCCTGAACCTGAATCAGCTCATAGCTGATTCCAGCCACCTGAACTAGGGTTCAATTGGACTTCAATTGGTGTTATTGTGATAGGGCTTTTGTGCTTTTTAGATAGCCAGTAGTTCTAGCTTGCTTTTGCCCCCCTTAGGTTGCCTTTTAGACAGCTTATTGTGTGCTTAAAATAGTCTGAAAGTCTGCTGTTTATCTGAGTATTTTCTGTGTATAGTTTGAATCAGCCAAGTGCTTATCAGCTTATATTCTTGTGCTTATTTGTATTTCTAAGTTGTTCTGTGCTTAATATTGTTGTTTAATCCATTCCTGAGCTTTTGGGAATTTTTGGATATCATTTAGCTTATTTTGGGCTTATTAGCGTATTGCTTATCTGCCCAAAACTGCCTTATAAGCTTAGATAACTTTTCATTTTATTTTTCCTATCTTCTTAATTATATTTTAGAATTATCTGTAAATTTTCATAATTTTCTGAACAGTTTTTATATTTTTAATCATTTTAATTAGTTTTTAATAGTATTTAAATCATAATAAATAGAATAATAATCAGAAAAATATAATTCCAATTTTCATAATTTTCTTTTGTCATTTTTAATCTAGGAAAAATATAATTTCATTATTCGGCCTTAATAAAAACCAAAAATAGAAATAAAGTGATAGCTTCTATTTAATAGAATTTATCTTTTTAAATTTTAATTAAGTAATTTTCATTTTTATAATTTTCTTAGTTTCTATTTACTTAGTAATATTTTTAGAAAAAGTTTTAGATTTTTCTTTGTCCATTTAGTATTTTTTATAAATTTAAATAGTTTAATAAGTAATTAAATAATTAATAATTAATAATAATTAGATAAAAAGTGTAGAAAAATATAATTTAAGTTTTTAAATAAGTTTTAAGTCATTTTACATTTTTAGGATTTAAATTTCATAAATTTTAGTTTTAGTCCCATTTTAGCTTTCTCGTTGCGCGTTTGTAGTTTAAATCGCGTTTACTTTTCATTTGTATATTTGTTTTAATTTGTTAGTAGAATTGTTAAAAAAGCAAAATCCAAAAATATCTGAATCATCAATCACTTTAATCCTAGCTTTGCACAGTTTTCCATTCACATCTCGTTGGGAAACGATCCGGGTGATCACTTGCCTGGTTTCACACACTACACACGAGTATCCTGTTCTGAGACTACATTTGTTTAATTATAAGTGTTGTTTCGGGACGGACCAATAGGGTTAAAAGCAAGTCATCAGTTCACCGATTCCAACACTAAACAAACCTACGCTAATATTTTACATATATTATTTTAACCGTACCACATCATCTTTTAACTAACTCTCTCCCACTAACTTTCATGGCTAGGGACGCAACAACGGAAGGTCACAAGACATCCATGGATTTTATTACGTAGCTCAAACTTTTAGTAAAACAGCTCGATTTTTCTTAAATACACCCGGTCCAAAAAATTATATTTCTCATCTTGTTCCGTCCCTACTACAAAGCCTTATGTTAAATTCGCATTAATTCGGAATCAATGAACCAGTACCTTCATCCATGGCTTCTTCCAAGCTTATATCTGTCCCATATATGCTTGGCTCAAAATTGGTAACAACTTCCCTGCCATTACATTTGATGGCAGCTTTGTCATACGCCCTGATTTCAAAAGATACAAATTGCAAATGTTGTTAGATGTGTCCTCAATGCCTTTATTCACTAAGTTTCATGAGTATGTTATTATAAAATTACAAGAATGGTACCTTCTTGTTTGAGATTTTTATTAACTGGCATTTCCTCAAACACCTTTTGTGCATTATAATCTTTTTCATCAAATCTTTTCAAAATCACCTCTTTGTAATTCACCCAAGGCAGATTTCCACGAATTATGCTTTGAAGCTGCTTATGCCACTTCAAAGCCATGTCATATAAGTGTATAGAAACGATGCTTACCTTGTTCTCATCAGGGATTTTGTTCAGTTGCTATGTGGTGGTGGAGTCCGGTGGAGGTGGCGTCAGGTGGTGGTGGCGTCGGATGGTGGTGGCGACGGGTTTTTAGGTGGTTGTGGTGGTGTGAGTTGTGAGAGGAGAGGGTTGTGAGATTTTAGATTAGTTGGTTCAGTGGAATGCAGCAAGAGTATAAGAGTATAGTAAGGTATAAAATGACCAAAATATCCCTAAAAACAAAACAGTATTGTCACTATTTAGTCGGTGACGTGGTATCATGTGGTCCGTCGGATCGGTTGCCCTGGGGTAAGGGGAGAATTTTGTGAGATCAGGGCAATTAGTCTTAGCCCTTGGGCAACCGGGGCAATTTAATAATTATCCCTTTGTTTATTTATATTCATCTATTGTGGTGAAGTATATAATACCAGAAATGTGTTTATAAATCATGACCCAATAATACCCACGTAATGAAACAAAATAGTTAACGACTCACTTTTCTTGAGAGAAACAAATAGCAAATATTTTCAACTTATCATGTCTCGTTGTTTCAGCCTCTAATAGCAAGATAGTCTGTCTTAAGATTGTAGGTAATATGTGTATATATTGCTACTAGAGACAAATAAACTATAACATAAAACCATAAAAGTGTAAAGAAACGATACCATAAATCTTTGAATGTGAAGACTCAATAAAAAAATAAAAAAATAATAATAATAAAAAAAAAAGGAAAATGTTGAAGCCTGTGATGCTCACAGTTTTCTTAAGGCATATTCGTCCTCTCCACGGTGCTTGAGAATCGTGAACGTCTATCTCCCAGTATACAACAACAACGGATAATTCCGTTAGCACAAACGGGTTATCAAGGCGAACCAAAACTGTGTCTTCCCTCTATTACGAACCGGATACACAAAAAATATGAATGGTAACACAAAAAGGAGAGGAGTGAAGAGTTGTGTATTTTTTTTAGGTATATTAAAATGAGAGATTAAGTCTCAATTTATAGGGAGTAAGAATGGAGGAAAAACGGTCACATTCATTATCAAAATTAATCTCACTAATGCCTCATGAATACAAAATTAACCTTACATTAATTTTATTCTTAATAACATTAGTATGTTTCATGACGCAATCAATTGTCATTCAACACCTTATTTGACCAAATTTTCCAACACTTTATCCTTATCATTTCTACATCTTAAAAGGACGAGTTGATCGTTAAATTTCTCATTAAAAAACTATCTTTTCACGCATATATATTTCGACATATATGAAATATTTTGGGGAAAATTGTATCATTATGTTTGTGTGGTTTATTTGGTTACATAAAAGGGTAAAAAGGGTATTTGGTATAGCTTATTCGGTCATATAGCTTATTAGCTTATTTTCGGCTTATTGGCTTATTTTGGTATTATTATGGTAATAAAACATCGGGTATAGCTTATTTGATCTTATATGAATTAAAGTTTGGAACTTTGATGTCAAGTTAGCTAATTTGAGCTTATTATTGAATAAAGTTGGAATCTTTGGTGTCGTATTAGCTTATTAGAGCTTATTATGGGATAAAGTTTGAATCTTTGGTTTCGTGTCAAACTTATTTGGTTTGGTTTATTTGTTGGAAAATGGTCGTTTTTGTAAGACTTGGCAAAGTAAGAATAAGCAAATAGGTCATGCCCAATTTTCGTTAGAATTTTACACTTACAAATATTAATTAAACCTATCTTTTAAAAATATTTAAAAAGTCCAATTTGCGGCCACTTTGGCTTATTTTGATGGTAAATGTTTAAAAAGTCTAATCCGCGGCCTCTGCGGCTTATTATTGAATTTGGATTGTGTTGAGCTTATTAAGAGTTATAATGGATTTTTTGTTTCTTGTTAAGCTTATTTGGGTAAATTTTGGTCGTTGGTTTAGTGTTTGGCACTTTGAGCTTATTAAGGTTGTCGTTGTCATTTTTGCAAAATATTGTTGAAACAAATTGGTTAAAATGATTATTTGGTTAAAATGGTCGTTTCAAAAGATATAGTTGCTGATAGGAATTGTTTGGACATAAAACGGACATATAACGAAAAAAAGATATGGCGACTCAAAGTTTTTGACGAAAACTATATTATTTACTAAAAATCTCATTTTTCCGGAAACTTTAGCAATTATTTTATCGGGTAACATTATAGTCGTTTTTTAGCGTTTTAGAATCCGAAAAACACTTAGAGTCTTAAGGGATCATTTTAGTATTATTTTCATTTAGTCGAGAGTCTTTACAAAATAATACATGTCGTGTGAGTTATATATTTCTTTGAGCCAAAAACTTGGAGTTTATATATACATACAAATGGAATACTTTGTCGTAAAGCTTATTTTGTCATATAAAGCTACCACACAAACGTACAATGGTGATACAAACTTTTACAAAATGCATATGCATCATTTCATTTGCACATAGCATATTTCTAAGTCACGTTATTACTTATTAGGTCGTGGCCCGGTACCGTTGCACTTTATTTCGTGATCATTTATTTCCGTAACATTCCATTCACTAAAGGTGAGTTCATGACCTTTACTTTACTTGTTTTATACTATTTTGGGTGAGAATACATACACACTTTACTTACTCGTTTTACTTAAATTCATTACTCGTTTGACTTAAACACAAGATTTGTTTACTCAAAACGTTACTTGCTTTACTTAAATACTTATTCGGTTACTCGAACACATTACTCATTTACTCGTTACATACTCTGTTATTTTCTCATGGACACAACTACTTAAAACATTTATGTGAGTTTATAGCCCCACATTTTCTCTTTTGATACTGGTTTATAAACTCGGGGTGAGAAACATGCTTGCTTTTTCTTGGACACGTGTACTTATTTTAAACTGTTACGGATTAGCCTAAGTACCCCTTTAACCTTATGCCCACTATCATGAACCGTTAGTTTTTGCGAAAAGCGTGAGTGTTATAAATAGATATATTGGGGTGACTCCCCGTCCGGGTTGGTCGCGCCAGCCAGACGGACGTATACCATGTCGGATTTCAGGTGTGACGGGTTACACACCTGTTGGGCCAACTTACTTGTGCATTATTTGCATACAACTGTGTCGTAGCTTCGGTGTCATGAGCTTAGTGCAATCGTAATACTTTTTGTATGACATTATATTCGTTGTAATGTGCATATTGGTATTGTGAGTGAAGCAGTAGTCACTTAAATCTTTTCTTGATACTATGAGTGAAGCAGTAGCCACTTAAATCTTCTCTGGTACTGTGAGTGAAGCAGTAGCCACTTAAACTTTTCATGGTACTGTGAGTGAAGCAGTAACCACTTAAACTTTTCATGGTACTGTGAGTGAAGCAGTAGTCAAAAAAAAAAAAAAAAAAAAAAAAAAAAAAAAAAAAAAAAAAAAAAAAAAAAAAAACCTTTTGATCCACATTACTTTTACTCCAGGATATTATTTATATAAACCAATTGTTGGGTTTTATATTTTCATAGATTTGATGATCACAGAACAAGAAGAATGAAACATGAAGAATACTGAAATGATAAGCAAAATACACCAAGTAGATTCTACTGCTAGGCATAAAACATTCTACTGCTAGTGTATTTTATCCTACTGCTGGTGCAGAGCATTCTACTGCTAGTACAAAGAAGCTGCTGCTGATCAGTGAGTCATACTACTGCTGGATGGATATGTTTGAAAATGATATTTTGTATATGAGTCAATTATATACGGTAGATAATATCTAGATATGTTATCAGTCAACAAGTTGTAAACAAAGATACATGTTGTATCTTAATGACTGTCATACACAAGCAAGTAGTAGACAAGACTTATCATATTGTAAAAGATCTCCTTGGTGCTATAAAAGGAGATCTTACCCTTAGATAAAATGCATGCTTCACAGTGAAATAATGTGAACATCAAAGGGTGGTTAGAAGTTAATCACCAAGGTGCTTCGTATTTACAAATTACAACAACACCAAGTGTGTTAAAATATAAAGCACCAAAACAGTGAGTGTGTGGGAACATCAGACAAGGGGTCTGATGTTGTTAGTGTTTTTTAGCCTCAAGGATCTTTGATCCCTGATTAGAGTGTAATCGTGCTATATTTGATCACATAGCATTGGGGCTGATTTTATAACAAGGAGAAATTGGAAAAACCTTATTGTGATAGTATTGATTCTTTCATTTGAATATTCCGCCAATATTATTATTATGCTCATCATAGTTTACCCTAGATCAAGGTCTAAACAACCTAGAGCCTATAAACGATCAGAAAACTTATATTAAGTGTGCAATCAATCGTTGTTTAAAGTTTTCAACAAATGGTATCAGAGCGAGGGGATCTCGATCTAGGATGTTACAAGGTTTTTGTTAAAAAGGGAAGAAAGAAGAAAAATTCGTTTTTGCTTAATTTTTCAAAACTGCTGCAGAAACAGTTGAGGTATGAATTTTTGGTTTTTTTTCTTGGTTTACACACACAAAGGGGAAGAACATACATTCAGAAGGAAGATTGTTGGGTTATGTTCTTAAAAGTTTAAAGGCTTGTTTTTATTTTCATTGGCGAAGAAGGTTATTTGTTACTTATTTGCAGATGAAGTAGAATTTTTTAAGGTTGTGTTCTTATCATATCTTAAACGGCTCCATTTCGTTTAAAGATAACTTGTACGTGCTTCAATAATTGTGACGAAGACTTGTTAAATCTAGTTTTCATAGGTCAAGGGGTGGATGGACGAAGACCTAGTTAACTATCACTTAAAGGAGTTACTTTGTAGTGCTCAGTGTCTCATTGAAGATGAGGATTTAGTCAAGAGATTGCGGTCTACTTATATGGTGTTAGTATAAGTTCAAAGTCAGTTTTAGTACAAGACATAAGACACAAGGTTGGTTTATTCTGTTTCATCATCAAGATAGTAATGATTGGTTTTCTTCATCAGTCACAAAAGCCTACAGAATTGGAGATTCAAATAGTTAACATATGGGTTTCAGGGGAAGCTTAAATGTTCAGATGTTTAACCATTTATTATGTTTGTGCATCACCACAGGGGAAGTTGTTGATCCTTACTACTGTTGATTAGTATTACTACTGATGGTTTAGATTTTTACTATCTCAAGTTCATTTTTAGTGCGAAAAACTTAATGGAGGATAATTTGAGACATTGGAAGGATGAATTGGATGTGTAGTATTAGTTCGTAGTTGTAAAGATCATATTTGTATACATTCTCTATTTGTTGATAACAAAAGGGGGAAGAGATATTGTGGTGGATAGCATAGATTAAGGGGAAGACAATATGATTTCATTCAAGGTAAGATTTAGTTATCTCAATTTCTCTACTTCGTCTAGGGAAATTCGTACAAGAATGTGTTTGTTTTGTAATCATCAAATAGGGGAAGATTGTTGGGTTTTATATTTTCATAGATTTGATGATCACAGAACAAGAAGAATGAAACATGAAGAATACTGAAATGATAAGCAAAATACACCAAGTAGATTCTACTGCTAGGCATAAAACATTCTACTGCTAGTGTATTTTATCCTACTGCTGGTGCAGAGCATTCTACTGCTAGTACAAAGAAGCTGCTGCTGATCAGTGAGTCATACTACTGCTGGATGGATATGTTTGAAAATGATATTTTGTATATGAGTCAATTATATACGGTAGATAATATCTAGATATGTTATCAGTCAACAAGTTGTAAACAAAGATACATGTTGTATCTTAATGACTGTCATACACAAGCAAGTAGTAGACAAGACTTATCATATTGTAAAAGATCTCCTTGGTGCTATAAAAGGAGATCTTACCCTTAGATAAAATGCATGCTTCACAGTGAAATAATGTGAACATCAAAGGGTGGTTAGAAGTTAATCACCAAGGTGCTTCGTATTTACAAATTACAACAACACCAAGTGTGTTAAAATGTAAAGCACCAAAACAGTGAGTGTGTGGGAACATCAGAAAAAGGGTCTGATGTTGTTAGTGTTTTTTAGCCTCAAGGATATTTGATCCCTGATTAGAGTGTAATCGTGTTATATTTGATCACATAGCATTGGGGCTGATTTTATAACAAGGAGAAATTGGAAAAACCTTATTGTGATAGTATTGATTCTTTCATTTGAATATCCCACCAATATTATCATTATGCTCATCATAGTTTACCCTAGATCAAGGTCTAAACAACCTAGAGCCCATAAACGATCAGAAAACTTTTATTAAGTGTGCAATCATTCGTTGTTTAAAGTTTTCAACACCTATGAACTCACCAACTTTATGTTGACACTTTTAGCATGTATTTCTCAAGCCTATAAGGCGATAGCTTGCATTTGGAGCATTTGAGTCGCATGACATTTTGAAGACTTTGAAGCATTATATTACCATTCGATAATGTTTTACAAATGTTTATGTAACTTAACACTTTGGGGCCTCTTGTTGTAACTTAAATTTCATTTATCCAATGGTAACTTTTTAAATCATCTCATATAGAGTCGTTCAATATAACTTGTAACCTTGTACTATGAAGTAGCACCCTAGTGACATTATCTTCTGCTACGATCCATTTTTGGGGGTTTTACAGCCCCTTTTTCATGCGTTGAACGAAGGCCCTCCACATCCAATTAACGACTCTCTAAGCCCCACCCCATCTGAACCACGAGCTTCAAGCACCTCAAACACAATCCTTCACTCCAATGAAACTTGAACCTTGGTTCACATTCTCAACATGGTGTGGATATAAACATTTTGAGCAAAAATGTCTTTTATAAGTTAAGTCTGTAATTATTCAAAACGATTCATGAGTGTATTACACATTAACATTTATGTATAATTGTAGCTATGTAGGCCATCTATTGACGGGCTAGTTTAATTTGTTAAATATATAAGTTCTTGCAAACCGGCTCCAACAGGTTGTTCACTCGGTTGTTAGTGAAGTCCAAATGGCCTTTGTAAAAGGTAGACAAATCATCGATGGGCCCCTCAGAATCAACGAAATTATTTCATGGGCAACAAAAAAATAAAGAAAGGCTTTTTCTCTTAAAAGTTGACTTCGAGAAAGCGTTTGACTATCTTTTTTTTTGAACGGCGGCTTTCATTTTTTGAATTGGAGTCGCACTCGCCACATCGGCAGGCCCTCATCCACCACGTACCCAGACTATGTTGTCTGAGCCGGGTCCACGCTGGCGTAGTGGGGACTCTTAACGGCGTCTGCCCGAAAACCGTACCGCCTCCACACGAGTTTCCTCGCTGGAGTAACGACCGGATGAAAACCGGGGCCGGCTTGGATTCGAACCTGCGCAACATTGGCTCACAGGCTCTCCTCTTCATTGCCTAATACCAATAGAGATTTGAAGCCCTCATGTGAGAACTTCCTGGCAGGTCACCCAAACTGGTACTACTCTCACACGAGCACGCTTAACCACCAAAGTGATTACCGCTAGACCACAAAGCGTTTGACTCTCTTGATTGGAACTTCCTTGATCATACAATGGAACAAATGGGTTTCACTCTTAAATGGCGATGTTGGATTCAAGAATGTCTCAATTCAGCCTACGGATCGGTTCTTGTCAATGGGTCCCCAACAAAAGAATTTAAGATTCAAAAAGGTTTACGGCATGCAACTCTCTTTCTCCCTTCCTTTTTATCTTAGCAATGGAAGCACTTCATGTCACTCTCGAAGAAGCAAAGCCTAAGAGCATATTTGAAGGGGTTAAAGTAGGTTCCAACAAAGTTGATATCTCACATCGTGGATGACGCCCTCTTAATGGGTAAATGGTTACTTACTAATGCGTATAACTTTTGCTGCATTTTAAATTGCTTCCATTTGGATTCCGGTTTAAAAATCAACTTCTCCAAAAGTAATTTTTTTGGAATTGGTGTCACTGCAAACGAGACCAGGCACTTTGCCTCCATCCTTTGTTGTGCACCATCCACCCTCCCTTGTTCATATCTAGGTTTATCCAATCGGTGCTAATATGAATAAGGCTTGCAATTGGAAACCCGTCATCGAAATATTCCATAAAAGATTATCTTCTTGGAAAGCTCGTACTCTCTCTTATGGCGGTAGACTAACTCTCATAAAATCGGTTCTTGGTGCACTCGCTTGAAGATGGAATTATATACATATATATACTAAAACCCAAAATTTAACGGGATCATTAGCATTTTGTTAAGGACTCCGTTATTTTGTAATCCGGACTCCTATTGGTCCAATTTTACTAAAATACGTGCCCAAAGCACACACTCCTAGGTAATGGATAGTGTGGCGAAATTTCATTGGTGTATTTGTGGTGGCCTTTCCACTGTTCATCACCTGTTTCCCGTAATTACTCTGTCATGGCAGAAGTTAGAGGTTTAACACCTCCTAGAAATTTCCAGGGCCTCTCATTCTTCTTCTCCCAAACTAAAATATCTTCGCCAAAAAAAACGCACACAAATTTCATCAACAAAACCCAAAAACGTTCCCACGACAACACAAATCCAAACACCCATGAATCAATTGAATCTTGAACGCCAAAATAAGCGGCGTCGTCATTAACAGCTTTGCAGCAGGTATATAAACCTTCATAAAATGAAAGATTTGATTAACAAAATTAATTAAGTGCGCTGATTCAAAAACCAGGTATGAAAACAAAGAATTTGGGTTTTTTATTTATTCATTTATTTTTGTTCTTATGCAATTAAGATGATTTGATGTTGTGGTATTGATTGGTTTTAGTAATTAGGTGCAGGATGATTTGAGGTGCAAATGGTTTACTGTCTCTCAAGATATTGACAAGCTGAGACTATTCCTGAATTTGCTAGATTGGATCATGATGATCTTTATAGAGCCATTGATATTTATCTCAAGGTATACCATTTTCTACCATTTCTACTTTTAACTTAAACATGTTGGAAAAAGGATATGTATTGATTTTTGAAGGTCAAGCGTTGTGTTATGGATCAGTTGCACTCGGACATTTAATCACGGGGCGTTCATGACTGCAAATGAAATGGATTTTGGTGTTTCGATGAGCTGCAAAATTCTAAACCACAGGTGCAATTACTGTTTTGCTAATACACATTAGTTATTGTTATTGATTTAGTTCATCTATATGTATGTGTTTACAAGCCCGCCCCCGTGTGTTTATCTCAGAATTTCATAATTGATTTTCTGATAAGCAGTTAGGGTACTTGCTTATATCAAGTGTTTATTATGACATTTTGGTGTAAGTTAGTCATGTTATGGTGATGAATGAATTATCAGGGAGCTTATCGTGATGATAACGGGAAGCCGGTGGTTAAGGATTGTGTTATAAAATCAGAGAGACGGATTGCTGGAAACCTTAATATGTAAGTTATATTACCTCTTTATACTTTTTTAAGCCTCATTAGAGATATATGGTGTTTGGATTATGTAATGATTAAAAATAAAGTGGGGGTGCAACATATGGTGTTTGGATGTGCTTACTATGTTTAAAGTTGTGATAATTGTATCTGTTTGAGTATTTGGCAAATAAGTTTCGTTGCAGCTACACTTAAACTTATTATTGCAAATAACTATTTAAGAGGATTCGATACACTATAAGGTTGTTAGACCTTTGTTTCTTTGTGTATGTGATATGTTGAGTTAATATGATCAAGTATGCGGAATCTACTTAATCACACTTAGAAGGTTATTTTGGTTATGGAAATGGAGCAGTTATGTTTGTTAATTAACAAAGAACAATGAAAGCTTATCACCAAACGATTCAATATTATTCAAGATAATACGAGTGATCTTCACTATCACTAGGGTTACAAAAACCTTGAATCTTATGTTTCTATGACTTATGATATTGTTCTAGATTTTATTGTTCTAAGCATATGAATTAAGCACATACAATTTCACTCAATTAGACATATACTATCTAAGTCTAAGATCTTTCTTTTATAGCACAAGAAAGATCATTACAAAGTTGATAAGACAAGTCAAACACATGCAAACTTATCTTATGTGTGTCAGTAACTTAGATACAACATGTATCTGAATATACAACTTGTTACTGAACACTTTGTCTAAAGATATTATCTACCGTGTATTGTTGACTTTAATACACATAATATCTTTGAATACTTATCTACTCAGCAGTAGAATACTTCGAAAGTTATTCACTTTGCAGTAGAAAGTTCTTCACCAGCAGCAGAATCATTCAGCAGTAGAATGTTTAACGCTAGCAGTAGAATCAAATGCACTAGCAGTAGAATGATACTTAAGAGTATTTCTTGAGCAGAACCCGATATTAATCTTCTTGAATATTTAATTCCCAACAATCCTCCCCTAAACATGTGAATCCTTTTCAACATGTTTCTTCTGAATTAAATCATGATTGTGAGGATCTTGCAAACATTTCATAGTCAGATTCTTGATCTGAGCTTTTCTTTGTTCTTCAAGATTAACTATCTTTCTGTCTAACTCATCTGCTTTCTGTGAATCTTTTTCAGCAATAACGTCGTCTTTCTTTGAATTGAAAACAAACAATACCTTGAATAAAATATGGTGCAATTTCCTTGGATGGAGGAATTATAAGAAGCAATGATGCTGTGTATCTTGGATGCTTGTTTCAACAAGTGAAATCATCTATCAGGATGCCTTTGCAAGTGATGAACAAACGTAGTGAACTGAAATTGAAACTTTTTCTCCGTTTGACCTAGATAGAACTTTCTCCTTTTGAATGCTTCATCCCTTCTGAATATACATAATACTCTAGAATCTTGTTCATGAAGAAGAGATTATCAGCTCTATTCTTGTCATTTTCAACCTCTATGTCATCATCTTGTATGCTCTTGTCTTTTCCTCCCTTTCATTGGTTAATCTTCCTTCTTTGGGTGGTTTGCAAATATCATTTCATCCCCTGAGATTAGAAGATCTCTCACCATCTACCAAAATATTTCATCCCTTGGGGCAAAGAACCTTTCCTTCCTCCCCTGTTTGGAAGATCTCTCACTATCATCTGATCTACCAATTAGAACTTGTTATCAGACAATGTTGTACATGTAGCCATCAATTCCTTAAGAGTTTAATTTGCTGCCCTTATCACTTCTAGGTGTGTTAACTCCTATGAGAGGTGATTCATGGGGCAATAACTCATAATCCATCGTTTGATGGGATTTTGAGCCATTTTTATTCCAAAAATTTTCTTTTAAGAAACTTTTGCCTTAGCAGTATGTAATTGATTTTATTATGAAAAACCATACTGCTTTCAACCATTTTAAAGGGATTAAGTGTGTAACAGACACTCAATCAAGATTTCGGTTTAAAGCAACCTCTGGTTGTGTGAGAACCAATGTTTTTCAGTTATAAATAACTGCCTGTGTAAAGATAAACCTATTCAAAAGGCTTTCTTGACAGGGTTTCCAGCTCATAGCAATTGTTACCTCTAACACAAGTGTTAGATTCACTGTTACTAGCTGTTCTTTCTATCAGATGTCCTTAGACTTGCTCATTATACTTAAAAGTATAAAATGATAGAAAGTGAGTTGTATCAGTTACTTTCTGACCAACTAAACCATCAATTCAATGTGAAATTTCATTATCAGATTTCAAGAAAGAAGTTTTAAGGAGGTGTAAATTCCCAAACTCTTTCTATCATGAACCTATTATGTCAGCAACTAGTATCATCATTCTGCTGCTCACACATTTCACTTGAAACATCCTTTGTGTTCAAATATTCATACCTGAAATTGTTGGTCTAAAACCAAAAGAACAAAGTACAAAGTACTTGTCTCATATTAGAATAAACACATGACTAACTGTATGAATAACACAATTTAAATTTGTACTAGCAGCACAAACTTTTGTAATAGCATCATTAACTTATAAAGTTAGCAATACAACCAAAAATTTACATACAAAAACACATTAGATTGAAAAATTCAAAGATTAAGCATTCCAATACTTGCTTCCAAGTACTGAAACCTTCCAACATCAAAAGCTTTTGTTAGCAGATCTGCAAAGTTGTGTTCTGAAGCAATTTTAAGAACTTGAATTAATCTTTTCTCATTGCAGTCTCTTATAAAGTGATGTCTAATTTCAATGTGTTTTGTTTTAGAATGTTGTACTGGATTTTAATTATGCAAATAGTACTACTATTATCAATATGAATAACAGTGTTCATGAAATTGTACCCATAGTCAAGAAGTTGGTTTTGAAGCCATAGGACTTGAGCACAACAACTTGCAAAAGCTACATATTCAGCTTCAGTTGTTGATGTAGCCACAATTGTTTGCTTCTTACACTGCCATGAGATAAGTCTACACCCAAGGAATTGACATCCTCCAGTTGTTGACTTTCTGTCCAAGCTAGCACCAGCATAATCACTATCCGAAAATGCTACCAATTCAAAAGGTGACTCTCTAGAATACCATAGTCCCAAACTAGATTGACCCTTGAGATATCTAAAAATCCTCTTGACTGCTGTTAAATGAGAAACCTTTGGAGTTACTTGAAATCTTGCACAAGCACAAACAGAGAACATGATATCAGGTCTTGATGATGTAAGATACATCAAAGAACCTATCATAGATCTGTAAGTGTGTACATCTACATTGTCTCCATCTAAATCTTTAAGATGTGGCTTCTCAGAGTCCATTGGTGTGCTTTCTATTTTTGAATCAGCAAAGTTAAACTTCATAAGTATCTCAGCAACATATTTATCTTGACTAATAAATATGCCTTCATATGACTGTTTAACTTGCAAACCTAAAAAGAATGTAAGTTCTCCCATAGAACTCATCTGAAACTTATCATGCATAAGTTTCTCAAACTCCAAACACATCTCCTTCCTTGTAGATCCAAAGATAATGTCATCCACATAAACCTGCACTAACAGAAGATCCTTCTTGTGCTGTTTGATGAAAAGTGTCTGATCAATCTTTCCTCTTTGAAATCCATTTCCAATTAAGTAGGAAGCCAGTGTTTCATACCATGCTCTAGGTGCCTGATGAAGGCCATATAGAGCTTTTACTACTCTGTACACTTTGTCTGGATGGTCAGGATCAATGAAACCAGGAGGTTGTGAGACATATACCTCCTCTTCAATAGTACCATATAAAAATGCACTCTTGACATCCATTTGATAAACTGTGAAGTTCATAAATGAAGCATAAGCTAAGAAAAGCCTAATTCCCTCAAGTCTTGCTACTGGAGCAAAAACCTCATCATAGTCTATACCTTCTTCTTGTGTGTACCCTTGGGCTGCTAATCTAGCCTTATTCCTAATCACTATTCCCCTTTCATCCCTTTTATTCTTGAAAACCCATCTAGTGCCAATTACCTTTTCATCCTTAGGTAAATCAACTAGCACCCATACCTTCTGAATCTTGAACTGAAGAAGCTCCTCTTGCATAGCTTCCACCCAGCTTGAATCATCTAAGGCTTTCAGAATGTTCTTTGGTTCATCTTGTGAGAGAAAACATACAAACAAGCAAGAGTTTGAAAACTCATGCTGTTTTGAAGCATAAAGGGCATCAAGAAGCCCTTGTTGGTCTGAAGACATCAGTTGTTGTCTTGTATTCACACCTGATTGTACATCTCCAATCACATTTTCCAGGGAGTGGACTTTGTGAATCCTTGTGTGTGGAGTAGAAGGAACTTGATAGTTAGGTGTGATATTGCTCAAATCCACCTCTTTATATGAGAAATCTGCTTCATTTGAGTCTGAAGGGCCAGCAGTAGAATCATTTGGCCTAGCAGCAGAATAATTAGGCCTAGCAGTAGAATGCTCTATCTCAGCAGTACTATCATCAGCAGAAACATTTTGTTGTTCCTTTGTTCCATCTTCCTTGTGTTCATCTTCAACATCTTCTTTAGCTTTATCAGAAGAAGATTCATCATTTGTTGAAGTTGAAGCCACACTGGTACTTATTGGCATCCATACATGATCTTGATTTGTCTCCTTGTCTAACCCTGCCTCATTTGTTGTTTGTGAACCTGAAAAATCATTAGTTTCTGCAACAACAGGCACATAATTCATTGAATGGGTTAGAGTCTCAAGATCAAATAGCCATTTCGGTCCTTGACCTTCTACATTGGATTTATGCTCTAAAAATTCCACATGCAGATTTTCCTCTACTTTCTTAGTTCTTAAGTTGTATACTCTAAATGCTTTACTGTTGAGAGAATATCCAACTAAGAATCCTTCATCTGCTTTACCATCAAATTTTCCTAAATGGTCTAAGGTATTCAGAATTGTCACATGACATCCAAAAGGTCTAAGAAATCCTATTGCAGGAGTTCTACCTCTAAAAAGCTCATATGATGTCTTATTGTGAGGCTTGACAACTAAAACTCTATTCTGGACATAGCAAGCAGTGTTGACTGCTTCAGCCCAAAAAGTTATAGGTAGCTTAGAGTCAGCTAACATAGTTCTAGCAGCTTCTATGAGTGTTCTATTTTCCTCTCAGCAACACCATTCTGTTGTGGAGTTCTAGCAACACTAAATTCTCTCCTAATACCTTTTTCTTTGCAGAAATCATCCATAACTCTATTCTTAAACTCTGTCCCATTATCACATCTAATGACTTTGACATTCTTGTCTACTAGGTTTTCTATCTCAGTAATGAAAGTCTTAAGGATGCTAGGTGTCTCATCCTTAGAGCTTAAAAAGAAAACCCATGTAAATCTACTATAGTCATCAGTAATAACTAGACAATATCTCTTATGCTGCATACTTCTAACATTTGTAGGACCAAATAAGTCCATATGAAGCATAAACAATGATTGATTGATAGAGTTAAAAATCTTGGGCTTACAAGTGGCCTTGTGTTGTTTGCCTTTAAGACAAGCAATGCATGTTTGATCATTTTCAAATCGTTTTTGAGGTAAACCTCTTACCAAACCATTCTTAACAATTTGATTTATGGTTTTGAAATTAATATGACCAAGCCTCCTATGCCATAACATTGATTCATCCAATGTGGCCTTTGCAACAAGACAAGTTAAAGCCTTTTTAGGAACAATGTTCTTCATATCAACACTGTACATATTGCCCTTTCTAGGAATTTTAAGAAGTACTTGACTTTCATCAGGCATCTTAAAATCAGGAGAAAGCACAAGACATTCAGTGTCACAGAAAAGAACTTTGTTCTTTTTATCACACATTTGTGAGACACTAAAAAGATTATAATTTAGCTCTTGTACATAGTACACATCTTCAAAATCTAAATTTCCAGTTTTAATTGTACCTTTACCGGAAATTTTGCCACCAATACCTCCTCCAAAGGTAACATAGCCACCATCTAATGTTTGAAAATCAGAAAGATAGGACTTGTTGCCTGTCATGTGCCTTGAACATCCACTATCTGAGTATCCTTGATCCTCTTGTTTATCAGTTGAATGTTCCTGCACAAAAAAAATGAGGAATATTAGTTTCCTTTGGGGACCCAAGCCATTACTGACTTGGACCTGCCTCTTGCATCAATGTAATTTAATCTCTTGAGAACAGTTGATGCAACATTGGATTTAAGAACCCAACATGTTGAGGCCTTAACAACATTTGCCTTGTTTTTCCAAGCAGTAGTATGAACAACATGCTTAGCAGCAGAAACTGCTAGCTTTGTAGTTGTTCCCTTTGGTTTCCAAACTTGTTTTTGGACCACTGCTCTTGTTTTAATGGGCCTTTGAACAGTTTTTGATGCATTTTTATAAAAAGATTTTGCATATTTAACTGTTGGTCTTGGGTTAACAGTCATGAATGGTCTAGCAGTAGAAACTGCTTTTGTAACTGCTCTGGGTTTTGTTCTCTTAGACTTAGAGTGAAAGTGAGTTTGAGGAGTTTGCCTTTTGAAATTCACCCTATTGTTTTCATACCCAGATACCCATTTGTTACAGAAAGCTGCAAGATGATCAAAACTACCACATGTGTAACAAGCTTTATTATAAAAGAAAAAGTCATCACCTAATTGGTTAGACTTGAGGCCATTCCAATTTCTTTGGTTACCTCTGGGCTTGCTAGTGGATCTATATTGTTCACAATATTTAACTGGTTGCCTAACATGTTTAATGTTTGTTCTAGGCTTAACAGTATCCTTTTTGATCACTTTAGGAACCCTTGTTCCTGCTTTCTTAACTACTTCAGGTTTAGACATAACCTGTTCATCTTCATCATCATCAGATACCCAGTCTTCAACAACTATAGCATCTGATTTCCTAATAGAAGACACCTTGTCTTCTTGAAGTGAAGTTTTACATAAACTCTCACTTAACTTCTTAGGCTCATCAACAACTACATTGGTTTTTGGTTGTACACCATATTGTAAGTTTGGTAGTTGAAATTCAGGTAAGCCTGAGTGTTCTAGGTCAATCCCTGGGGGTTTAGGGATACCTCTGTATGGAGGTGGGACACTCTTATATCCTATTCCTGACTTACCTCTGTTGATCACTTGACATTCTATTATATTGGTTACACCTCTAGAAGCATGTTCTAGTGTTTGTGTAGTCAAGTGAATGTTTCTATTTTCCTTTTTGACCCTATCAAAAGCCTCTCTTAAAAGCTTAATTTCAGCATCTCTAAAGAATATGTCCTGTTTAAGAAGAGCTTTGTCATCAGAAAAAGCAAGTTCATTTTCTTTGTAGAATAGGATCTGCTTTTCTACTGATTCTAAACCACACTTATAATTTACTAAGTCTTGATGAGTGTTGCTTAGCTCTTTCTTTTGGTTATCATAATGTTTGATTAAAGTTTGTAGTTCTTTAAGAGCTGTGCAAGAATTAGAACAAACTTTATGATTTTGTACCTCAGTAGAGAAAGCCATGAGTGCCATCTGTGAAGAATCTTCTTCTTCATCAGCCATGAAACTCCAATCAAAACCTAGCCCATCAATAGCTACCATAGCTTTTGAGTTTGGCTCAGAAACCTCCCTCGTTTTGGATGTGCTTCCAAAACCTTTGTTCTTGCTATCCTGCTGCCTTGGCCTTCTACATTCTCTTGAGAAGTGCCCCATCATGTGGCAGTTATAGCACTCTATCTTTGACTTGTCAAAACCAGCAGTATCAGTGTTGCTGATTAAGAGCTTCTTCCCCGTCCTTTGATAGAACTTCTTGGCTCTCATGCTAAGAAGAGAAATTTTCCATTTTAGGTCCATTTACTCTAGATCATCATAATTGATCTCTTGGAGGTCTTCATAAGTGAGCATGGACCCATCATTTCGACTTGTAAGAAATGCACAACAAGTCTTCTCATCCAAAATACCCATGGTACTGCTTGATGAACTAGCAGCACCAACACCATCAACAACTTTCACCTCTTCACTTGATTTTGAGGTACTAGGAGTTGACATAAATGCCATGTTCCCAGTATTAGAACTAGTACCTCCATTTTTCTTCAAATCTTGCTCCACAATCTTAAAGTTGCTATACAAATCTATCAATTCCATTGTATCAAGGTCTGGCTTATTCTTCCAGACAACAACATGCATAGCCCACTCTTCTAGTAAGCTTCTCAGAAATTTTGAGTTTAAATCTTCTTGAGGTATTTCAACCCCAAGAATAGCGAGTTGGCTCACAATATTTTGAAGCCTATTAAACATATGGTCAATAGATTCATTGTTGGTAGAGGAGAAGTTTTCAAACTGCTGCTTGAGCAGTGTCTTGTGGGTTTTCTTGGTGGCTTCATTCCCACCATACCTTGCAATAATGGCCTCAAATAATGACTTGGCATCTTTGAACTTGCTGAAGTTTAAAAGTTGATCATTGGGAATGGTCATCATCAGCATGCTTCTTGCCTTTAAGTCATTTTTCTTCTTTATTCTGTCTTCTGCAGATGTTGGCTTTGTCTGCAGAGTTGTCACCACTTTGCTGTCCACTGTTGATGTAGTGGTTGTAGGCTGGTAAGAGTTTCCATCTTCAATGATTTCCCAAAGTGCATAGTCTTGCACTTGGAAATATTGCTCTATTCTCAGCCTCCACATCTCAAACTCATTCTGTTTGAGCATGGGTAGTTTTGCAGCAACATTTGTCGGAATAGATTCAACGTCCATTTCTTCTTCTTCTTCTTCTAAATCAACTATATCAGCCTTGCTCTGATACCAATTGAGAGGATTCGATACACTATAAGGTTGTTAGACCTTTGTTGCTTTGTGTATGTGATATGTTGAGTTAATATGATCAAGTATGCGGAATCTACTTAATCACACTTAGAAGGTTATTTTGGTTATGGAAATGGAGCAGTTATGTTTGTTAATTAACAAAGAACAATGAAAGCTTATCACCAAAAGATTCAATATTATTCAAGATAATACGAGTGATCTTCACTATCACTAGGGTTACAAAAACCTTGAATCTTATGTTTCTATGACTTATGATATTGTTCTAGTTTTTGTTATTCTAAGCATATGAATTAAGAACATACAATTTCACTCAATTAGACATATACTATCTAAGTCTAAGATCTTTCTTTTATAGTACAAGAAAGATCTTTACAAAGTTGATAAGACAAGTCGAACACATGCAAACTTATCTTATGTGTGTCAGTAACTTAGATACAACATGTATCTGAATATACAACTTGTTACTGAACACTTTGTCTAAATATATTATCTACCGTGTATTGTTGACTTTAATACACATAATATCTTTGAATACTTATCTACTCAGCAGTAGAATACTTCGACAGTTATTCACTTAGCAGTAGAAAGTTCTTCACCAGCAGCAGAATCATTCAGCAGTAGAATGTTTAACGCTAGCAGTAGAATCAAATGCACTAACAGTAGAATGATACTTAAGAGTATTTCTTGAGCAGAACCCGATATTAATCTTCTTGAATATTTAATTCCCAACACTATTTGACCCCTTGATAAATAGTAAAAATTGGTCTCATTGTACCCAAACAACCCCTCAAGAACAATTCTAATATTGGGTTGGGAACATGTTAAAAATACAAATACAATATAGTTTCACACACTTGATTTACAGGTGGTGAGCATGTAAACAGAAGGTCTATAATTGGTAAATTCTTATGGCTTATTGATTAAAGAAAGCTACTAAAAAAATATTGGATTAATATTTGTTACAACCGATAAATGAAATCAATATATTTTGTTAAAATATACCTGAGCCCGTCCAATCAATATATTCCACTATGCGAACCAAAATTGAAAATATTTTGATCAATGTAACGATTTATTTGGCTTTGTGTGTAGTGCATAATCTGTATAGGGTTTTATACTGTCAAAAAGGTCGTTTTGGCTCCTGTTGTACTGCTCCAACAAAGGGCGTTCGTTTGCTGCAACAGGGCCATTTGGTATTGACTTGCAGAAGGTAGCTGCATCGAAGAGGGATTTAGGATTGCTTATTGTTTCTGCTAATCTAACGGTGCCTACACTTGGAATGGCAAGGTAGGATTTTGATCATAGTTTTTGTTATTATTGATGATGAAATAAATATGCGTTTACAAAATGTTTCAACCATATATTGGTGTCAAATTCTTACAGGGCAAAGTATGACTCAACTGTTACTGTGCAACGGCTAAATGACATAAGTGGTTGGATATGAGGTTCTGTATCTGTTGTGAGTGGTAGTAGAGGTTCTGTATCTGATGTGGGGAACAGTTCATCAGGAAAAAACTCGATATCTGCTTCAACTGAATCTTCAATGAAACAGGGTATAAAAGGATCCGGTTATTCGTTTCTAGGATCAGTTAGCTCTGGTGAACCATTCATTGGTTTGAAACTTGGTAAAAGAACGTACTTTGAGAACGGTTACGCCAAGAACAATACCAACAAAACCTATTCTCAATTGGTTGTTCCTGCATCAACGATATCAACAAGGAACAAAGTTAAATCAACATACCAAACTACATCAGTCGTCCAGTATCAAGTTGAAGGATGCAACATTGATCTCTTGGAGAAAATGAGGGAGGTACCAAAAGTGCTCAACCCCAAATTTGTAAAATTGTTGTCTGTGATACGAGGTATCTTTATCATTCCAATGCATATTATGGAATTCTACATATCTTTTGAATTTAACTACATTCTTAGTTTGTTACAAAAATATAGAGATTTGAAATTGAGGATTTCATTCTGGGGAAAGTTGGCTTTGAAATAAGTATAACACCTCATAGGGTTTTCAATCATCTAACACACAGATGACATGATCTGGTCTCAAAACGATACAAATATCATCGTTATACTGACATCTTGCAAGGTTCGCCGTTATGGAGGTATGTATTGTTTTAAGCATTTAAACCAAACAGCCCCTTTAACATGTATGTGTCCAAACAGTCCCTTAAACCAAATCTGTCCAAACAACCCCTTAACCATGTTTGTGTCCAAACAGCCCCTTCGTTCATATTTGACGGATTTTCTGTGCATGTTGTAATTGTTGGAATTTAAATATCTTGACATTCAAATGAATAAATAAACATCAAAGCATGTAATAGCGGAAGCAGGATCATTATTTAACATGTATAAAGTATTACCAAATATTAAATAGGAACGTACCGTTATGATCCTAGCAAGAACAAGGATCTACTCTTATCTTCACTTCACTTGAACAATGAATAGGATTAACGTGGAACCCCTTACCTTTTGTTTCACAATCCAAGATTAATATCTAAAATCAGATATTACTGAGCTCTCGAACACACGTACTATTACTCGATCAAAGGTTGATGCTAGTGAATGAACACGATTATTAAACAAAAACAATTTTGTTCAATAAACCTTGAATCTATTATTCAAGAAGGAAGTAAATAATATACATATATATACATACTGTACGATACATATGTATATCTCATATGTAATTATCATGCATAGTACGATCTATATCCTACAAAGTCAAACATATCAAACTGTAATATAATAGATATGTATAGCTTAGATTGTACTACACATATCATACAAAGATATCATATGCATAGCGTACAGTAACATCTAACATAAGTCAAATCTACTGTACGATGCATGGATAATAAAGTCGATAGACTTTGAATATATATTATTTCTCCATAGCTTGTCTAACAACCGGAGAATATAATAGGTTTGATATTATATGTATCGTACGACATTAGGTTATTATTTTTTTGTGTCGTCCGTTTGAAAGGTTTTGAGGGTGTATATATAGCCTCTAAACTTGTTCTCCAAGTTTGAGTCTAATACATCCTCAAGTTCCAAAACTCGACACTCAACCCCCTCCTTTATTTACTAACGGTCATTAGTCAATTCCGTTAATTACTTTAACGTCCGTTATCTGAGCAAACATCTGTATAGCTACCAGTAGTATTAAACTTGTTCTCCAAACTTGTTCTCCAAGATTGAGCAAACATCTTGTCAACCCTACGAGGGGCCCAGCAGTATTAAACTTTAAACAATTTGAAGGAACAAATTCTATCTTGACTACGAGCATAACTCATGCACTTCGCAACGCTTCCCAAAACAATCCGTATAGCTACCAGTTACGTATAGCGTTAAATTGAATCAAAGAAATGCACTACATGCATGACAGTTATCTGGCATCTCAAGTCTGAGGATAATTATATACTCATGATTTACTTGATGACGAGATCCATAAAGTAAACTCATGTGGCGGGATTAAGTCCTATATTCAAACAATTTGAATATCATGTGAAATTGGTATGACAACGCATCAATATACTTTAAGTATATTCTACCAATACTCAGATTTACCTTAATTTAATGATATTCCCATATCATTAACTGGCAACGGACAGTTTAGAATATATAAATATATTCAAGGATATAAATATGCAAATATAGGATATATTATTAAGAAAATGATAAATAAACATAACCATTATTTTATTTCATTAAAATAATAACAGGTCAAAACATCAAATTATCCAAACACTAAAATAGATCAATGCATGATAATTCTAATTAATGAATTATGCCTCAAGTCATGTCAAACATACTTGTTGACAAGGCATAAATCAACTAATTTTGATCTATGTGAATTTTGAGAATACTTATTTCAAGAATTCAATTAATGAAGTTCTTGTATTTGTGCTATCAATTATCTTGATAATGCCACATAATATTTCATAAAATACGTGACATCCTGAACCACGAATTTATGACAAGCAAACTATCAAACCTTTTATAGTTTAAACCTTTTATATAGCAATCACTAAACGCAGCTTTGGATATTGTTAAACATAACTTGTGCAAGCTTCTATTCTTTTCTGATATGGTTTCAGGAACAGTCGACAAGGAGCTTTTTAATCAAGTTACATTTATCGTGGAATATACGTTCCTGTTATTCTTTTCATGCAATGCAAATCAGTTATATGAAGAGTTGTATGGTTTTTACTGTTCTGATTTGGTTGGCAGAAGATTACAAAAGTGAGGGGAAGATCATCTTTCATTGGTCGTTGGTTTTGCCATATCAACTAGGGGAAGATTGTTAGGAATTAAATATGAGTTGATATTGACAAAAGATGAAAGATGATGGAGAGTGGACGAAGACAAAGATAAGGGACTTATTATGTATTATTTAAATATCTTTGTAACCCTAATCTCTATTATATAAAGAGATTAGAGGCGTTCATTATTATGTATAGGAGTCAAGATGTAACTCCATTAAAAAAGTGTGTGTGTAAACCTAGGCGTATGGTTCTTGTTTAGACGCCTAGGGTTAGGGATTTGTGATAAGCCTCAAGGATCTTATGATTCCTGTTAGAGTGTAACCGTGCTACACTTGATCACGTAGCATTGACGCTTTTGGTGTTTGTATTGTTAGTTGGTAGAGATGATGACGAACCAAACTTTGTAGCAATAACATTTGATTCTTTAATTGAATATTCCGCCTTTTGTTATTGTTATCCCTAGATGAGATCTAACCAATCTCGAGCTAAACGATCTTCTCAATTGGTATCAGAGCCTAGGGGCTCGTGATCGTGAGATTCACAAGGTTTTGTTTGTCGAAGATAGATGAAAATAAGAAAATTCGTAACTGGTTCGTATTTTCGTAACTCACTGCAGAGCTGTTTTCAAACGGCGATAACTCCTTCGTTAACCGTTGGATCGTGCTGAAATTTTTACTGGAGATACTTCATATATCAAGGAAGATTTTCATTGGAGGGATCTTTGATCTGAGCTCTAGATTGAAAGTTATGGTTCGTTAAAAACTGATGCAGAATCAGTTCAGGTATGATCGAATTTTTCAAGATTTTTAGGGTTTCAATTTTTTATTGGTTTCTAGGGTTTCATTAAAGATGGAGGGTTTGAATCTCATTGGTTTTATCATGTTTCACTCAATAAAAACCCTAGTTCACCATGTGCAAACCCTAGTTCCCACACATATTGTTCTGGTCTTCATTGGTTATGGATCTTAGGGTTTTGAAAACCCTAAGTTAATTGTGTTCTTGTTGGTTTGATGCTATGGTTCTGTGGAAAGCTCGTTTTAGACCGACTCACATCAACTAAAACAAGCTACGCTAGACTTTTGTAGGCTCTAGGCTGTTAAGCCTTTGATCTAGGATTATGTCTATTACTAGCACAATGATAATATTGACGGAATATTCTAACAAAGAATACAATACTATCACAACAAGGTTTTTCCAAGTTCACCGTTTGTTATTCCAACTAGCCCCAATGTTACATGATCAATATAACACGATTACTATCTAATCAGGGATCGAAGATCCTTGAGGCTAAACAAACCTAAACAACATTAGACCCCATGTCTAACGTTCCCACACACACTCTTTAAGTGCTCTTACATTTTAACACAACTTTGTGTTGTTGTAATTTGAGAGTACGAAGCACTTTGGTGTTGATTGTTTCAATCACAACCAAGACACGCTTTTATCTAAGGGGTATGATCTTCCTTTTATAACATAAGGAGATCATTACAAACTTGATAAGTCTTTAGTCATCCACTTGCTTTTACATGTGTCAAGTCAATAAGATACAACTTGTATCTTGAGTGTTCAACTTGATGACTTGATAAAATATCTAGATATTATATTTGTATAAACATGACTCATACAAAATAATATCTTCTTCGTTCTTATCTTTGTAGCAGCAGAGTGACTCATTGATTCAGCAGCACCTTCGTTTGAACTAGCAGCAGGTTGTTACACTAGCAGCAGTCTCATTTTGTACTAGCAGTACCTTGTTGTACTAGCAGTACCTTTGTGTTGAACTAGCAGTACCTTTGAGTTTGTACTGGTAGTACCTTGCTTGTGAATCAGCAGTACCTTGTTGGTCTAGCAGTACCTTGCTCTTGGCACCCACAGTACCATAAAATACACTAACAGTACCTTTCTTGAACTGGCAGTACCATGTATTTTGCTTATCATTCAGTATTCTATATGTTTCATTCTTCTTGTTTCTGATCATCAAATCTATGGAATATTTAATTCCTTACAATCTTCCCCTATTTGATGATTACAAAACAAACACTTTCTTGTACGAATTTCCCTAGACGAAGTAGAGAAATTGAGATAACTAAATCTCACCATGAATGAAACTATACTGTCTTCCCCTTAATCTATGCTATCCACCACTTCTCTTCCCCTTTTTGTTATCAACAAATAGAGAATATTACAAATATGATTTTTACAACTACAAACTAATATTGCAAATCAAATCTATCCTTCTAATATCTCAAATTACCCTCCATTAAGCTTTCCGCGCTAAAAATGAACTTGAGACATCAAAATTTTAAACCATCAGTAGCAATACTAATTAACAATAATAAGAATCAATAACTTTCTCTTGTGGTGTTGCACAATTACAATAAATGGTTATACATCTTTAACATTGAAGCTTCTCCTGAAACTAATATATTAACCATTCGAATCTCCATTTTGTAGGCTTTTATGACTGATGAAGAAAAACCAACCATTACCAACTTGTTGATGAAGAAGAATAAACCAATCTTGTGTCCTATATCTTGTACTAAAACTGACTTTGAATCTTGACTAAATCCTCATTTCCTATGAGACACTGAGCGCGACAAAGCAACTCCTTTAAGTGATAGTTAACTAGGTCTTCGTCCATCCTCCCCTTGACCTATGAAAACTAGATTTAACAAGTCGTAATCATATGAAATTGTAGCACAAACAAGTTATCTTTTCTTCCAAAGATATGACAAAACACAATCTTGAAAAATACAACCTCAACTTCAAATAAGCAACAAATAACCTTTTTCACCAATAATAAATTGATAAACAAGCCTTTATATCTTTTAAGAACCAACTCTCTTCTGTGTGTGATTCTTCCCCTATGTGTGTGTAAACCAAGAAAGAAAAACCAAAAATTCGATAATACCTCAACTGTTTCTGCAGCAGTTTTCAACGATGCATATCTTGCAACTTAAGGCTCAGATTGAAGATCCCTCCGGTGAGAATCTACCTTGATATACCAAGAACCTTCAACAAAAATTTCAGCCCGATCCAACGGTTAACGAAGGAGTTATCGCCTTTTGAAAACAGCCCTGCAGTGAGTTACGAAAATACGAACCAGATCCGAATTTTTCTTCTTTCTTTAGCTAAAACCTTTTCTTTTCCTAGTTCCAGAGCCACCCTCTCTGATACCAACTGTGGAAAGCTCGTTTTAGACCGAATCACATCAACTAAAACAAGCTTCGCTAGACTTTTGTAGGCTCTAGGCTGTTAAGCCTTTGATCTAGGATTATGTCTATTACTAGCACAATGATAATATTGATGGAATATTCTAACAAAGAATACAATACTATCACAACAAGGTTTTTCCAAGTTCACCGTTTGTTATTCCAACTAGCCCCAATGTTACATGATCAATATAACACGATTACTATCTAATCAGGGATCGAAGATCCATTAGACCACATGTCTAACGTTCCCACACACACTCTTTAAGTGCTCTTACATTTTAACACAACTTTGTGTTGTTGTAATTTGAGAGTACGAAGCACTTTGGTGTTGATTGTTTCAATCACAACCAAGACACACTTTTATCTAAGGGGTATGATCTTCCTTTTATAACATAAGGAGATCATTACAAACTTGATAAGTCTTTAGTCATCCACTTGCTTTTACATGTGTCAAGTCAATAAGATACAACTTGTATCTTGAGTGTTCAACTTGATGACTTGATAAAATATCTAGATATTATATTTGTATAAACATGACTCATACAAAATAATATCTTCTTCGTTCTTATCTTTGTAGCAGCAGAGTGACTCATTGATTCAGCAGCACCTTCGTTTGAACTAGCAGCAGGTTGTTACACTAGCAGCAGTCTCATTTTGTACTAGCAGTACCTTGTTGTACTAGCAGTACCTTTGTGTTGAACTAGCAGTACCTTTGAGTTTGTACTGGCAGTACCTTGCTTGTAAATCAGCAGTACCTTGTTGGTCTAGCAGTACCTTGCTCTTGGACCAGCAGTACCATAAAATACACTAACAGTACCTTTCTTGAACTGGCAGTACCATGTATTTTGCTTATCATTCAGTATTCTATATGTTTCATTCTTCTTGTTTCTGATCATCAAATCTATGGAATATTTAATTCCTTACAGGTTCTATGATGATTTACACTGATGTTGCTAATGATTATGGATACAAGCTGAAAAAGAACGGTTTAGGGTTTGGATTATAGAACCTGGTTGCGATCAGCATATGGTTATGCCCGAGGTTTATTAACATGACTGAGTTTTTGATACTGCTATGGCGTGAATGAGTTCGTACTGGTGATTTTATAACTTTGTACTGCTACGATGGAGAATGGTTCATATGCTCTCTCAATAACAGTTGGTACAGCCTTCGGTCTTGTTAGTACTGCCGTTGTCGACTTTGTACTGCTTGGTTTTCGAGTTCGTACTGCTTTCAATATTGGTTTGTACTGTTATCACTTTCACATTCATACTATTCGACATTTGTACTGCTCGTCTTCTAAGTTTGTACTGCCGGTGTTATCTTAACTTTGTACTGCCACCGTTACATTCGTACTGCTCGCGATATCAAGTTTTTCCTGCCATGTTTGAAGTTACATTCTGATCGAAAGTTTGTCACATTGAAATTCATTATGGAAGCTTACTGGATCAACAACAAACGCGTTTTGCTTTTTATTCTGGCAGGTTACATGCATGCGTTATATATGAAGTAGGGAACGATTAAGGGTTGGTCGATTTTATTATGCATAGAATACATGAACCGGCACATGTCAACTGAATACTTATCTTATGCATGTTACTGGTTGGTTTTCCTTATTGAAGTTTGTACTGTTCGCGAAGGAGAGTTAGTACTGTTCGCGAAGAAGAGTTAGTACTGTTCGAAGGGTGTTCGAAGTTACTTAGTACTGCTCACTTTATACGTTTGTACTGTTCAAAATATGCTCAACACACTTTGTACTGTTCGAGGGTTTCTCATATTACAGCTATGGCACTTTACTGAATCGACAAGTGAAGGGTATTGGATGATACTGATTTTCATTGGTTTTTGCCATATCATGGGACGGTTCAATCAGATGTGATGGCAATTGGAAGGTGATTCTCACATGTAGTGGGACGGTTAGTGAACTTTTCCTTATCATGGATTGGTTTTGAATTTTATAATACGTGAACAGTGCATGGTTGAAAAAATTGGATTTTCTTCTCATGGGTTTCTAATACGTGACATTAAAGATTTCTAGAACTTTGGATTTTTGGTGATGTCGGGTAAGAGACACACATATGGGATGTTGAAGAAACACACACAGCAGAAGAGATTTTGGATTTTTGGTCTCTGTTCGTTAAAGATTTATGGCTCGAATTTATTTTCTTATTGGCGAAGTGGATTAGTTATTACTCATTTGACGGTGAAGTGGAATTTTTCAAGTTTGTGTTTTATTATACCTTTTAGCAGGAGGTAACTTGTTCATTCGTTCAAGAGACTACGAATTGACAAACACTTGAAGGAGTTACGTTATTGTGCTCAGTGATTATTGTCAAGGGATTGCGATCTCCTTATACGTTAAGTATACGTTCGAAGTCGTATTTAGTACAAGATATAGGACACAAGGTTGGTTTATTCTACTTCAGCATCGAGTTAGTAATGGTTAGTTTTCTTCTTCAATACATACAGTCTACAGAATTGAAGATTCAAGGAATGGTTAACATATGGGTTTCAGGGGAAGCTTATTGTTCAAATGTGTAACCATTTATATGCTACATCGAGGTGAAGGTTTTTACTACTGCTGATTGGTATTACTACTGCTAGTTTTGATTTCTACTGTTTCAAGTTCATTTTTAGTGCGGAAAACTTAATGGTGGGTAATTTGAGACATTGGAAAGATGGATTGGACGTGTAATATTGATTTGTGGTTGTAAAGATCAAGGTTGCTTACTTTTTGTTCCCTATTTGATGATGACAAAAAGGGGAAGAATATTTAGAAGATTGCAGCTTGAAGATCCTTGATGATATGCATGGTTTAAGGGGAAGACGAAATCTTTCATACTAGGCTTTGTCATTATCAACTAGGGGAAGATTGTTGGGAATTATAATTTGAGTTGATATTGACAAAATATGAAAGATGATGGAGAGTGGACAAAGACAAAGATAAGGGACTTATTATGTATTATTTAAATATCTTTGTAACCCTAATCTCTATTATATAAAGAGATTAGAGGCGTTCATTATTATGTACAGGAGTCAAGATTTAACTCCATTAAAAAAGTGTGTGTGTGTAAACCTAGGCATATGGTTCTTGTTTAGATGCCTAGGGTTAGGGATTTGTGATAAGCCTCAAGGATCTTATGATTCCTGTTAGAGTGTAACCGTGCTACACTTGATCACGTAGCATTGGGGCTTTTGGTGTTTGTATTGTTAGTTGGTAGAGATGATGACGAAAGAAACCTTGTAGCAATAACATTTGATTCTTTAATTGAATATTCCGCCTTTTGTTATTGTTATCCCTAGATGAGATCTAACCAATCTCGAGCTAAACGATCTTCTCAGTATTCTAATTCTTTAATGTAAAATGCAACTATGCTTGCAGTAAAGCATAACTAGTCCACATGGCCATTAACTAGGATGAAATCCTACCATGAATAGTATTGAGTGTCATCTCAATCTTATTAGCATCATTGTATGCAAACAACAATATGCTCTTTAAAATCCTGTAAACTTTAATATCCAATTGTGTAATCTTTGATACCTTCAAATCTTTCCAGATTTGTTGGCTATGACAATTACGCAACAATTTGCCATATGGTTCATATTTAGAATTCAGGAGCTATTCCAGGATGAGGATGTTAATTCTAAATCTAACCATATCCATTACACTTAGTTATCTAATAACTTTCAATTAGATATTAATGTTGTCAAATCATCTTTCATCAAGCATGATACAACAAACAACATGATGTACATGAAAAATCCTTGCGTCAAACTTAGATTTATTCACGTCATATCTTTTTAAAGATATGTATCTATCTAGACTTTTTAATAGTATAATCATGTTTATTATAATCAATTATTTTACCGCTTATGTTTATAACAATAAACATATATTCAAGGCTGTATGTTTATTTTCTAAATTTCCACAATGAAGTTTCATTCCAGACTAAGACTTAACATTTAATGTTAATGGAATGCTACTTCCTATATGTTATGCAACATATATGAAATAAGAAAATAAATATAACACTCCCACTAGCTTTTAGGAATATTAAGAGATTATCTTATTTTAATTATAAATCAAAACTTGAATTTAATAATCAAACATAAGTATATCTCCTAGATGCATGCATTAATCCATTCATAAATGATTGCACTTTGTATACTTCCAAAGATTATTTGAATTCAAATACTCCTTTCAATTACTTATCGTCCTCGCACAAGTAATTACACAAGAAAGAGTATTGATATTCCATTGTTAATTTCATATAAATGAAACTAAGAATGACAATCATAATCTTTATACATTTAATGTGCTTAGAAAGAATTTCAATCACAGTTAATTGCTTAAGTGTGTCTGATAATCTTTCCATACATTAAATATGTATACAGAATTGTCCATTATGATTTCTACACAGGAATTTAAATCTCTAGGATTTTTATTCCTTTTGAGAAACTCATCATTATTCTATAGTGTAACTATAGAGTTCAAGATTAATTAAGTTTCCAAAACTAATTATCTTTATGGACTGCATCTAATCATTCATAATATGAGTGACTTGCCAAATTCAATATTTGCAATTCAATAACAGGTTTACCATAATCCTGTAACTCATAAGCCTCAACATATTATACAAATATTTGAGATATCCTTGGGAATCTATGAATGAGAATTCCATCATCTTGAGATTTAACATTAACATGTTTAATCCTCAGCATGACATTTGATAATGTATTTTTTAGAAGATCATGTATCTTGTAATTTTATCTTTTCAAGATAAAACTCCCACTTGCCTTTAGCAATTTATAGACTATCTATAAATACTTTAGCAAGTACAGCAACACAAAATTGTTCTCTTTCGGGACATTACAAATATACATTGACAGTTCCTTACATGAAATTTGTTAATAACCTACTCAAAATAGTTTTAACAATTCAGAACTTCAATTTTAAGACTTAATGTGATTCATCACATTCCATAATAAATGGTGTCTTATTAATCTTCTAGGTTGGAGTCTAATCAACCACCTATATAAAACAAGGTTTCACTATGGAAACTCCCCACTCAAATTCACAAGATAATTACACGTGGTATTATTTTGCATCCAATGGACCATATGCATTCCAGCCTTTAGCAATAAATGTAAACAAAAAAAACACCGCCTCTCACTCTAACGGAAGATCAAAACACAAGTTTAACACCAAACAAGAAAACCCCCAAATAATTTCTCAATAATTTATCCAAACTCCAAACATAATTCGGAACAACATACATCCATGATAACCAAAATCATGATGTAAATTAATGACAACCACAATATTCATATATACATAACATAAAACCGTCTCCATAATCGCCCAAGAATCACCAATTTTTGTCATCGGATCATGATAGAAATCATGAACAGACGAATTAAATTATCCACCTATAAACCGTCTCAATAATCAAAGAAAAATATTGGGGTTGATTCATATCTAACCCTAACTATTGTGGCAACATGAAGTTAGTGAAAATCGTACATCGACAAATCAAGAAAAATATTGGGCTTGATTCATATCAAACAGGTTATTTAGTTATGTTTCAGTTAGCAATTTTTTGAGCTTTTAGCCATTTGTATTGTTTCTATCATTTATGTTCATTTTTAGTTTACTCAAAAGAAGTTTGTAATCTAAATATTTTGTTAGAGCTATTATCCGAACACTAATTGTTAGGTTTCAGAGTACAAATTGTTTGACATAAGATATAGTGCAAAATATTAAAAATAAAATGTTTGTAAATATTGTGATAGTGTGTTAATTATAAATAGTTTGAATTTTGTATATATTGTGAATTAAGATAATGTGTTAATGTGAGAAAGTTTACATTTATAAAACGAATTTTGTATATATGGCGGATTAAGTTTTAACTTATAAAACGCGTTTTCTTAACAATGATGTAATAGAATCACTGATTTTCAGTGAAAAAATTAAAAATTATAATCATTTCCTTACTTATCAACATTGAATTCAAAATTTGAAAATTATTTTAACCTAATCAATCTCCTATAAATTAATGAGAAACAAACAGAGATCATCACAATCAAAATTCAACTTTCTCATGTTTCATTTTTGTTTATAGCAAAAGTTAATAGGTAATTTATGTTATGCAAATTAATATTGATCCTTTGTTTGTTTGATGTTTTATCTCACATCATTTATTGAATTATGGTTTTGAATTAAACAGGATGGAACAGAACATCATTATGCTTTGTGACGTTGATCCTATGTTGGATGATCTTAAAGTTTTGGCACGCTGCATAAGTAAATGGGTATCCCATCCTGTTGGAAACCCTACGGATGTTTGGAGCTTGGATTTTGTTTTCCAAGATACTCAGGTTTGGAATATACAAATTTTAGCTACAATATCAATTTATAATAACATTTAGACAACATTAGTTTACACAAATATAAATAATGATCTATGTTTCAGGGAAATTGCATCCAAGCCACTGTTAAAAAGGATCATATAACTAAGTTTCAGTTGTTGATTGATGAAGGATCCTGTTACCGCATAAGTAACTTTGGGGTGGGTGAGAATGGAGGCAGGTTTCCATTACTGAATCACCGATTCAAAATGAATCTGTTTAAAAACACTTCTGTTACCAGGCTTGCAAGCTTTGACAGCAACACATGTGGATTTAAGTTTGAGCCTTTCCCAAACTTTACCACCAGACGTTTCAAAGAGTCTGAGTTGGTTGGTAAGTTATTATTTGTTTACTATTTATATTGTAATAATACTTCCATACACATATATTTAATGAATTCAGCTACGAATTCTCACCCCTGTATGAATACACAGATGTTATTGGAACTGTTATATCCATTTCAGACCCCATCCCTTTTAACAAATTTGGTGTTGACAAGATAAGGAGAACTGTCGTACTTGAGGATGTCGAGTAAGTTTTTGACTGATCAACCTTACCATTTGTTGATATGTTATTTTTTATTGTACTGATGCTTTTTTTTTAACAGTGGTGGAAGGTTGGAGTGTTGCTTCTTTGATGCTTGGGCCGAGAAGTTTTCTAAGTTGGCTGAAATTAGTGACAAAGTTGGGCATGCTGTGTTGATTCTCCAGCTGGCTAAAGTGACATACTACGACGGTAATTATTTAAAATTTCTACATTTTACAGATATATTCATATTCATTTTACTAAATGTAATATATCAAATCAATACTGCAGACAAACCGTCTGTAACAAATGCTATATGGTCTACAAAGATTTACATCAATGAGGATCTCCCTGAAATTGCAGCCTTTAAGCAGAGGTAACACAATATCACAATTTATTTTTATCGTCCAATGCTACATATATGTATAAAAAAACATCCTCAAATACCAAATTCATATACAATGTTATAGGTTTGCAAACATTGATGGGTATGATCCCAAAAATAATACCATTACCGTGTTTTCTCCTGCTAAAAAGATTTTGACTCCTGAAGAATTTTTCGAACGAGCTGTAAAGAAGTATGTGGGCAGTATACGTGACACTGAGCGCGTAAGTGAATACTATATTCACTATTTAAATAAATAATGATTTATTTTTTATGTTATATAATTTATGTAATGCTGTGCTGGAAATCACTGTCTTTGTCAGCCATGTTTCTGTATTGTGTATGCTAAGATACACAAAATTCATCGTGAGCACGGATGGGCATACCTGGCGTGTAAAAGGTGTGGAAGTGCTGCAAAAGAAGTTGACAATCCGAAGAGTTCATCGAGCATTTCTAAGTCCAAGAAACAACAACTTTGGACTTGCAAGAAATGCAAAGAAATAACTACAGTTGGAATGAAGTATGTCGAAACTTTATCCTTTTATAATGCTTTTCCAATTTTTCTCTAAAATTAATGTACGACAAAGAATTTTGAAACTGTTGTTTATTTCTACGCGATATAGGTTTAAAGTGATAGTCCGTGTGATAGATGACTCTGGCTCAGCTTCCCTTTTGTTGTTTGATGACATGGTATTCAAATTGTGTGACGTGCAATGTCACACATTGATCAAGCAGTACGGACCACATCATGAGGACTATTTCCCTTCTGAGCTAAATGTTATGGTAGGGAAAAAAATGTTGTTTCGCTTTGAATATACTTCATTCAATATGAACAACAACAACCACGTCTACCAAGTCAAGATGATGTCTGGAGAAGCAGCAATGATTGAAATGTTTGAAAAGGATTTCATCATCAAGGTTTTTTTATATCTACTCCATTATTCATTATTTGATGCTATTATGTTATTATTCCACAATTACATATACAAATGACACACAACATATTCACTCTTGCAGGACGCTGCTGATCAATCGCAAACTCCTAAAGTTACGACTGCTGACTCTAGCAAATTTGCTGTTTCGGAACATGTCCCTTTCAACATTGAAGATACTCCAAACAATGGCAGAGGGATGGAAGGTTCTGGTGGGTCTTCAGGAAATGGTGGAAATGGCAAGCGTACGGTCATTGATTTGGACGAGTACGAAGAAGGGGATCAGGAACCCAAAAGGGGAAAGAATGAGTTGGTTCAAATCAAAATAGAGCCTGAGGAGTGATCTACCTTCATCATATATCATCTTCATTGTGTTTTGTCATTTTTTATCTTTGGATTGTTTATCATTTGGTTGTTTAGACATTTGTCAAGTTGCATTTTCATTGCATTTGGATAATTGTGCATGTTTATGCACTTAAACTTATTTTATATCATGGAGATGATATATATGTTGAAATTTAAGTTAAATTTGAATTGTTTATGCTTAGATTGTTAAAACTGTATTTGTTCCCAGTTGTGTAGTCATTACTGATTTAAACATTCCCCTAAACAAGATGGAATTACTCAGTTGTGTTATATAAGGTTTTCTTGAAAAAGCTATCTATAGTTTCTTATTAAAATAAATTCATTATCATATCGTATGTAAATTTTCACAACCACTTAAACATGCCATTCTTTTTATCTTTTTTGTTTAAACAAGATAAATATTTTTTAAATGATGAATATAAATTCGAATATATGATACCCCAACTTTACAACAAAAAACACTTAGTCAACATACTCATCAACCATATTAATATTAGGTTACAATTGCAATTTAGTAGTAATTATTCAAACAAATATCAATCAAATTAAAATTACTAAATTTAAGCAAACCATATCGTGGTTTCTTAACTTAGCTTCCTAAACTTTTGTTTTCTCCCAATTAATGATAACATGAAATTCAAAACATATCAAATATACATTTAAACTATATTATTTGTTATATCCTTTCCTAAAAAAATGTTTATAAACAGTAAATTCAAAACAAAATCAAATCATATTACATATTTATTTAAAATATATTGTCGGTTATATCCTTACCTAATTTCATAACAAAAGCCAACTATATAAATTCAATACTTAATCACAACCATCATAAACAAAAATCATCTATTATCAAAATGTCTAGCACAAATTCACCAAATGCAAGCAATGAAGAAGACACTAATAAAGTTGTGTTTGAATAATAAGTTGTGTTTGAATAATTTTTTGTTTTTTATTATAAACTTTCAATTTTTAAATACTAATCATTTTGCCTAATCACTTAAGTATTATTTTTTAATAAAGTAGTTTAAATCACTCCATGGTTTATACACAATAATGTTTCAAGTAAATTTAAATGCATGTCACTTATAAGTCAATTATATTCAAACTATAAGCCCAAGTAAAATGCAACCACTAACCCACTTTATGATTTAGCCAATATGGGTTATAGTTAGAGCCCACCAAACTAAATAACCTAGAATCCACATGGCTGTGTCCCTTAAATAGAATAAAATCTATGTCATGTTCACTAAATAACTTGGAATCCACACTCATGTCTTAACATGATTGTATAAATGTAGAAATAATTACTAAACATATAGCAGTAAACTTTGAAGGAGTAGAATTTAGCTTTCAACAAAAACATATGTTAACGATAATACTGCCCACTACTGGAAAACAAATTGACGTTTACAACTACTTAATTATTAAACCTTCAAGGAGTTCGGATTAACAAAAGTATTATTTTAAGATAAATCCGGCTACCATAACTTACAATCTTCTAATAACAAACAATAGTTAGTCATTTCCATACGATTTGATAGTCAAGTTGAAGTATGTGCCGTAATGATGGTTTTGTAGGTTTTAGACTCTTAAGATATTTTTTTTGCATGTAAATGCCCCTACCTGTGTAGCTACATCAAAACCGGGTATCAAAAACTTGGGCTCCATCACATATGAAAATAATTATGGGCCTATGTGATTCTAAACGTTAATTAAAATGTACACATTGTGATATATGATGGCCCTCATTAACTATTTTTACCCAATTCAATAGCTAAATTTAAGGTAACAAAATTTTAGAAAATATTGTCATTAACTATTTTTTAGCTTACTGTTTTGTTTAAAACAAATCATCAATAAATCGTATTAGGTTTTTTTAAATCATTCTTACCTATAATCATTTAGCATCAGTACATGTGGTTATAGATGAATAACAAAAGGAAAAAACAACCTTTAAATTCCAATATTGAAGAGGAGCATGGTAATAGTAGTAACATGATCAACCATGTTAATGGAGATCTTTGGCTTCAAGAAAAGAATTCAAATAATCAAATATCTCCATCCAATGTTGTTTGTTCAAGTTCTATGAATTCCAAAATTCATGATCAAGATTTTTTATCTCATGGTAAACAATTTGTTTTATCGTTTCATATTTTATATTCATCCTCATTCTTCAAGATGTTATGTAACATGTAGATAAATCACACTTTCATTTATTTACTTTTTCAATCAAAATATATGCAGATCTTCGTGACACAAGAAACAAAAGAAAGTCTTCTAATATAGATAAACAATTAAACCTTAATGTGCTATCTTTCAATGATTTGCCATTTGTGGAATTGAATCATTCAGCCAAACGTAAACATGTTTCGTATCAAACACCAACTGCGAAAACTACAAGTATTGAACCATGTCAATTAACAGGTAATGCCACATCATTTAAAAAGATGAACATTACTAATTACTATTACTATATATGCATTCCCCTTTTTAATCTAAATAGTTTATATCTAATACGAGGACGGAAGGTGCTTATGGTTGTAACAATAATGTCCTGAATTATCATCCTAAAGCTACAATCCATCCACAAAGATATCCTCTCTCCGATATTACTTCAAGTAAGAATTATTAATAAGTTTTTTTGTAATACGTTATATTTACTATGTAAACCTTTTTTTTGAAGATTTATTAAGTATATGTTTGTTATTTAGGTACATTGTCTGCCAACAATCAATCATTAAACAACTCAACTTATGGTAACTATCTCTTCACAAAAAAACAACATCACATTGTTGTATAAAGTACTTTTAATTTAACACCACAATTAAGGCGTCCTGTACGGCCACGCAAGACTCTTTCTGATTCACCAAAGTTAACTAATACAAAATTTTCAAGTTTTAAAAACACAGAAAAACAACAACCTTCAACAAATACTAAAGATGTAGCTACACAGTCCACTGTTGTTAGCCCAATTCTTAATTATCAGCCCATCTATATACCTAGAACATATGACTCTCCATCTAACCAAACAAAATCTGTTGATACTCCAACAAAAAACCTCCAAGTAGTAACACCTGCAAGTTTTTTTAAACCTAATGCTACGATCATTTCAACTGTTCGATCAAAAGCTGAAACCTTGGCACCACCACTAAGGCGGCCAGGACGCCCACGTAAGAGTCATGCTGATACAGCGGCACTGGCTAATAAAAGTATTGGAGTTTTACAAAACAAGGAAAATCAAATTCCTTCAATAAGTAATAGACATGTAGCAACGGTTACAGATGTTGATAACCCGATACCAGGGGCCAATATACAAAGAATTCCATTATCGGCCATTACATCAGGTAATATTTTAGAGCTATTATTTATTTGTTCATTTTATTCTCTTTTATTAAACCATGTAATTTCAATATAAATTCCTTTCATAATGTGGTTGTAGGTTCAGTGTCATTCACAAACCAAACATTAATCAACTCACGTTATGGGAACAATTTTGCAACTCAAACTCCGATTGTTTCTCACAATGCAACATGTAAAAATATTGCAACACCTTTTAAGCGAGTTGGACGCCCCTATAATACTCTTGTAACAGTTCGGACTACATCAATTAATGCCAATTTTGATCCATCACAGCCTGTTATAGAAAAACAACATAAACTAGTTGGACGTCCCCGGAAAAGACCTCAACAAAATGGTAACTTTTTTGTCATGCAGTCATTGTTAGTTTACTTTTTATATACATTCTTTTACGGTAAAATGGTCATGTTATCCATGTGAAAATATCTAATAAAATGTTTTGATAGTAGTTGTGGAATCAATACCAACAAAGAATACCTTTCAATCTTCATGTGAAACTCCAATTAACCATGCCCCTTCGTTTGATCCAAATATTGGCTCCTGCATTACCAAAGGTAATTGCTTATATCTTATAATCAATTTGTTTCTCAATGATGTATATATGTATACATGTGTATTGCCTATAAGTTAACACTGACATACATTATTTATTGTGTTACATTGAATAGATCATGACACACACCGTACCATACAACAACATGTTCCAAACACCCCTTTCAGCATTGGTGTTGGATCATCATCTCCTGTTTTTCAAACTCCTGATGTTACAAATAGAAAACAACATATTCACCACACTTCTACAAGTATGTTTTTTTTTAGAATTATGAATTGCTATACACCAACATCTTTATATCATATTCACAACTCATAGCATTATTCATTACAGGTAAACCTTCAACGACTAATAATAGAACAATATTCAAAAACAGGACCCCTGTACAATTTGACATTGGTAAGATATACTAATAATTGGTTTTTATTAACTATATTCAGTCTTGAGGATATAACTAACCTTATATACAATACAGGTAGTCCTTCAATTATACCATCAAGTAGTTTAACGGATCCTACTGTTGAATCATCATCTGAAGTTAGCACAAGTAAAAAAGGCAAGTCAATTGCAAGTATTACTCCATTTGATTTGTCAGACCAAGATACTGAAGATGAATATGGATATACGGATCGTATATTAGGCATTTCTAAAGGTGCATCTCATATTCAATATTAATACAAAATATTCCTTATTGTGTATGTTTTTTAGCACTTCATTAAAATACATTTATTAAATTTTCAATAGAGTATTTTGACCACGGTGATCCGACTGAACAATGCGACAAATGTGGTGCGTTGTTGTGGCTTGCTGAAAGTAAAAGGGGAGCTACTAATGCAGCTAACGATGATGGATATTCTATTTGTTGTGGTCGAGGTAAAGTTAAACTACCAGTGGCATTGAAGAATCCTCCAAGTTTGTTAACTCGACTTTTAAAATCAGAACACCCTAACAGCAACACTTATTTGGAAAACATACGACGTTATAATTCCATGTTTGCTTTTACATGGATGTCTGGTAAACAAGATAAGACGGTTAATACTGGACGCGGTCCATATTGTTTTAGAATACAAGGGGAAAACAACCACGTAATGGGGGATTTGTTACCAAAAAAAGGCGAACCACCTAAGTTTGGACAGCTTTACATATATGATCCAGCAAACGAGGTTCAAAACCGCATTAATGTTGTTAGGTTAGTATTTTTGTTCATATAATTTAAAACTTATATTTGCATATTATCATTATGCATATTCTAATTATTACACTTCACTTTTGTTTTTGTTCAAGCCATAATGCATCTTCGTCAACAACAAAAACCATAGACCCGCAACTCACAAAAGACATTAAAAACATGATGGATCTTAACAACCCTTTGGTTCAGAAGTATAGGTATGCTGGACGAAAATTGGCGGAAGGTGAATCAAATGTCAGGATCAGGCTTATAGGTAGACGTCCACATGATGGTAGGCAATACGACCTACCAACTTCAAATGAAGTTGCAGCCCTCATTGTTGGTGATTTTGATTCAATGGCTAATGAAAGAGACATCATTGTCCACAAAAATAGTGGAAAGATGAAAACAATTAGCGAGCTCCACGTGTCATTCCTTCCATTACAGTATCCGTTGTTGTTCCCATACGCGGAAGATGGATATCGTACAGACGTTTACCATTATGGTATTACCGATGCTACACCAGATGCAAAAAAAAAAATATGTGACCATGCGTGAATGGTTTGCATATCGCATTCAAGACCGGCCAAACGTTTTTTCAACAATTTTGAATGGAAGAAGGTTATTTCAACAATTTTTGGTTGACGGTTATACTATGGTGGAGGCTGAAAGGATGCGATACGTACGTAAACAGCAAAAGGAACTTAGGTGTGAAACGTATACAAGATTAGCACAAGCAGCGGAGTCACACAACCAACCAAATAAAAAACGTGGATCCAAAGTTATTTTACCGTCATCATACACCGGTAGTCCACGTTACATGTTACAAAACTATTTGGATGCGATGGCAATGTGCAAGTTCTATGGATATCCTGATTTGTTTATTACATTTACATGTAATCCGAAGTGGCCTGAAATTACAAGGTTTCTCAAAGAAAGGGGTTTGAAATATGAAGATCGACCAGACACTACAACAAGGGTATTTAAAATGAAGCTTGATCAATTGTTAAAGGATATAAAAGAGAGAAAAATCTTTGGACGAGTTCGAGCAGGTAAATTCCTTTCTATATTAACATCCATTAAACACAAATATTAATAATGAATGAAATAGTTTGTGTATTTTTGATTAATTACTAAATGTGTCTTAATCTTTTAACAGAAGTATATACGATAGAGTTTCAGAAGCGTGGTTTGCCTCATTGTCATCTTTGTGTATGGTTGGAATCAGCTGATAAGTTGAGATTACCGGCTGACATAGATAGGTGCATATCCGCTGAAATACCAGATAAAGATCAAGACCCCGAGCTACACCAATTGGTCAATGAATTTATGATGCACGACCCATGTGGTCCCGAACATAGAAACTGCCCATGCATGGTTGAGAATAAGTGTTCTAAGAATTTCCCAAAGAAATTCAATGAGTCCACTTTCATTGATGAGAGTGGATATGCCATATACAAAAGAAGTGATAATGGCAGAAGTGTTAGAAAACAAGGAGCTGATCTTGATGGTGGCTTTGTTGTCCCGTACAACCCTACTTTATTGAAAAGGTACTAAAAATATATATGAATCTGTTTTCATACTTCTGCCAAAGTATTCTTTATGAAATTTTATTTTATATTGTTTTTAGATACCAAGCTCACATCAACGTAGAATGGTGCAATCAGTTTGGATCGATTAAGTACCTTTTTAAGTACATAAACAAGGGTCCAGATAGAGTTACTGCGGCTGTTGAAGATGAAGAAAAGGATGAGATTAAGGATTACTACGATTGTCGCTACTTATCTTCATGTGAGGCTGCGTGGAGAATTTTCAAGTTTGATATTCATCACAGATTTCCCGCTGTTGAACGATTACCATTCCACTTGCCAAACCAACAATCTGTTGTGTTTGATCCCACTGAAAGTATCGACTTTCAACTTGAGAAGAATTCAGCAAATACTTCTAAGTTCTTAGCTTGGATGGATCTTAATAAAACAGATACAGATGCTCAACAACTTTTGTACGTCGAAATTCCAAAATACTATGTTTGGAATAAAACTGATAGAATTTGGACAAAAAGAAAGCAAGGTACATCTATAGATCAAACAAACTTTTTAACTTCATGCAACATAAGTATTTTCAATGCTATTATATATTTTCCTCATTAATGCTGGACTATAAACATTTGTTTCCTTTCCATAGGTAAAAGCATTGGACGGATACACCATGTTCCTCCTTCTTGGGGGGATCTCTTTTATTTACGTAGGCTTTTAAACCATGTGAAAGGTGCTCGAGAGTGGGAAGATTTTAGGGAGTTTGATGGTGTAGTGTATCCTACATGCAAAGATGCATGCTTTGCACGTGGATTGCTGGATGATGACAAGGAGTACATCGATGGACTTATTGAAGCAAGTCAATGGGGAATGGGAGATTACTTGCGAAATTATTTTGTAAGTTTAATATTAACTGATACTATGTCGAGGCCTGAGATTGTTTGGGAGAAGTCTTGGAAACTGTTGGCGGAAGATGTGTTAGAATTAGAAAGGAAGAAACGAAACCATCCAGGTAATAAATCATTTTACATTTATACTAAATTTTCACCTATATCAACGTAATATATTTCGATTAAAAATGTTTATAAAAAGCAATTTTTTTTTTACAGATCTAGAGCTAAGTGATAGTCAGCGATACAATATATGTTTAACATACATTGAGGAAAAGTTACTTAGCTGTGGTAAGAGCTTGAAAAATATAGTTAGCATGCCTTACCCTGAATCCGAGTTTACAATGGAAGGATACAACCGGTTGATTTATGATGAATTGGACTATAAAATACCGGAACTTATTTTACAACATGAATCCCTATATAACAGTTTGACTAACGAGCAGAAAGGAATTTACGAGACTATTATTGATGCATGCAATAATAACAGTGGGGGTATGTTTTTCGTCTATGGCTACGGAGGCACTGGTAAGACCTTTTTGTACAAGAATTTGACGGCAGCTTTAAGGTCTAAAGGTGAGATTGTTCTAAATGTGGCATCAAGTGGTATCGCGTCACTTTTGCTTGATGGTGGAAGAACAACCCATTCTCGGTTTGCAATACCCATTAATCTTGTGGAGGATTCTATGTGTACAATTAAGGCAGATGGAGACTTTGCTGATTTGATAAGGCAAACAAAGTTAATGATTTGGGACGAAGCTCCAATGACTAATAAACTTGCCTATGAAGCTTTTGACAGAACATTGAGAGACATATCTTTAGACATAGGAGTTGATGACAAGGTCTTTGGTGGTAAAGTTGTTGTTTTTGGTGGTGATTTTCGACAAATCTTACCGGTCATTCCAAATGGAAGTAGGCAAGATGTTGTACACGCTTCGTTGAACATGTCATATTTATGGAGGTATTGCACTGTTTTAAAACTTACAAAAAACATGAGGCTTAGAGTCGGGTGCAATCCAGACGACGCAGCAGAAATAAATGAATTTGCGGAATGGATATTGAATATAGGCGAAGGGAAAATAGGTGGTAAAAACGACGGTCATGCGGAGGTTGAGTTCCCTGAAGAAATGTTAATACCTAACTCGGACGATCATGTTGATGCTATTATAAAGGAAACGTATGGTAATTAGGAGCAAAATTTGTGGGATCCGACATATTTCCAGGACAGAGCTATTCTTGCACCCACTCATGAACAGGTGGACAAAATTAACGAACGCATGATGTCCAAACTATCTGGTAGGGAGAAGGTTTGCTATAGTTCAGATTCTGTGTCGGATATAGACGTAGATTTTAACTACGATGAGTCGATGTATACCACAGAATTTTTAAACACAATAAGAATGTCCGGCATTCCACATCATAAGTTAGTTCTCAAGATCGGTGCTCCGATAATGTGTTTGCACAACATAGACCAAAGAGGTGGTCTATGTAATGGTACAAGGTTACAAATTGTTAGGATGGGGATCAATAATATTGAGGCAAAGATCATATCTGGTGGTCAATTAGGGACAGTTGTCGCTATTCCTCGCATGAACATTAGCCCGTCTGACAAGAAGATGCCTTTTCAGCTTAACAGAAGACAATTCCCGATATCTATTTGTTTTGCCATGACAATTAACAAAAGTCAAGGGCAAACATTATCCAAGGTCGGTCTTTACCTGGAACGTCCAGTCTTTTCGCACGGACAATTATATGTGGCTGTATCAAGAGTGAAAAGCAAGAAAGGTCTAAAAGTATTATGTTGTGATAAAGACGGCAACTATTGCAATTACACAACAAATGTTGTGTATAAAGAAGTACTTCATAGTCTTTAGTTTTATTTAACTTTTCTGAATGTAGATGTGTTTAATCCTTATAAATAAGACACTCAATGTTATTTACCTTCACTCAGTTTTTTTTTTTTTTTTTTTTTTTTTTTTTTTTTTTTTGAGAAATCTCAATTTGTATGACAAATTTTATGACGGTCAAGATTATGCATTTCCGCATTATATATATATTCTTTTTATAGAATACATGTAACACATTTATATTTTCGAATAATAAAACTTAATGCTAGCGCCCCATCGGGGCGGGCCTAAGGCTAGTTTAGTATATACTACTCAATTTTCCAAGCCAATTGCATGCTATATAACATAAGTACCTTTAACCAAGTCACTTCATGTCCATGCCTTAACAAGAAGACATAAACTGTTATAATCTAAATCTACGTTGTAAATCATTGATCAACTCAATGACTTCATGTATATATCTTAATTAAAACATAACAAGTTAACGTCTTACTTTATTATAAGACTTGTAACAATTAAAAGACTTCATATTTATATCTTTACAATAAAATATAAATATGCATAACTAAAGTAATCATGAACACCACAATTTGGTTTCAATAGTATTTCAAGTTAATTTATTACTTCATATATTTATGATATTCCAAGAATACATAAACATTAAATTTGAAGTAGCATTAGATTACTTCATTTATATATGTCATTTCAATAATACATAAATATTTAGTTTGAAGTAATCTCATTATCATATTGACACTTGTTCTAATAAGAATCTAATTTAGAACTTGCAAATTAACATAATTTCATTACATCAGTTGATCTGCTAGTAATGAAAGTATGTAATCTACCTTGTTATTAATATCTATGTCAAGGTCTCACTTACGCTAGATATTAATTCCAAGTGTTCTATTTATTAGATGTGAATAAATCACATTAGAACATTAATTCTCTTACCTTGCAGTCAAGAGAATCCTTTAAATCATATTCCTTTGTGTTGTTGCTTGCACACAATTAAGATTTCTCCCACTTGTGCATGGAACAACATCATGTATCAGATAAACAACTCGTCAATCGTTTGTTTATGTGATCAATATGATTGTGTCATAGATATTCGTAGATATAGAACCACCTTGTCTAGTAAGGAAACGCACATGACTATCCTTAAACCCACAAGTGTCTACAATTGGAAAGTAATTATCTCAAGACTTCTAGAGATAATTTGGGTTACTACCAAGATAACAAGCTCGTAGCTCCCACTGAATTAGAGATCATTACATTAATATATGTTATTCAGTAACTACATCACAATGCTCCCACTGGATTTAACAACATTATAAGTGTTTCATAACCAGTAAAAGCAAATAGTGTGCTATTTACTTTCCTACACCTTTGAGTAATCCCAAACGTAACAATTACTTAGGTACTAAAGAATGTATTCTACTTTGTAAATGATGGACTATCCATCAATTCAATTAACTTGGAAATAATTGGGTATGCAATTTCTTCCTTAATTTGACTACCATCCCCACAATGGTATGTAGCATCTAAAAGTGGTCAAAGCACAACAACTAGACAAAGTGTGCCAGTTTGCCTTTTACCAATTTTGCGGTAACTAGTCTAGCTTCTAATTTAATAACTCATAAAATGTGCAATTTTCTTAACTATTAAAATTTTGCTATGAGTTATTTCTTAGAATTTAGACAATTCTAATTTTCCCATTATACCCTTCTCATTCATGAAAAGGTATATGGTTTACGTCTCACTCTTCTCAAAGAAAGTAGACTTGGTTTATTCTTTTAGTAAAGTTGACTCTAACCAAAAACCCTACGGGTGTAGATCAATTTTCCACTAAAAGAATGCCCCACGTTTACGGTTTTTAACGTTGCATTAATACATTAAATGAATTTACAAAATTCAATTTCAGTATTTTCGATAATAATTTTTCAAGAAAAGAAAATTACCCAGAAATATACATCCATTTAATTTTCTTGAAAACTAGGATCCACTTTCCATAGTTCCACCACATCAGTTGATCTGCTCAGTGAAAGTACAATAATGGTAACTTGTCGTACAATAATCGCGAAACAATTTCCAACTCCTAAATTTATGGAATTACATTTGCCAAAAAAAATTGCAATGTAAGCATGTTTCTTCCCATCTCATGCTTTAAGCTCAAGGTCTCACTTATAACTTAAATTAAGTCGTCTAATTTAGAAACTTGTTAAATTCACATAATTTTATTACACTCAGTTGATCTGCTGGCAATAAAAATATGTAATTTACCTTGTCATTAATATCTGTGTCAAGGTCTCACTTACGCCAGATATTAACTTCAAGTGTCTCTTATAATTAGATAGCATGGACTTAAATTTTATAGGGTATTTATTTTGATGTTATAATCAAAATATGTATAAAGATGCATGCACTCATCTTTGTATCATAGGTTTTCAAAACTATTTTAATTACCAATTTGCTAAGAGTTAAATCAACAAAGTTTTAATTGAGGCGTTGAGTAACTTACAACTTTGCCTTAAGATGCTTCGTACATATAATAGTGTACTTGGTAAGTCTAATTTGACGCATAGGCGAGCGGAGAGACAGAATGGAGTCTCTTTAAGGCCACAATTTAATGCGAAACCAACCTTATACCCACTTTATAGTTTGTCTAATTAGGTCCGCCGCTTCGACCATTTGTACAGTTGCATCAATCAATTAAAAGTTTATGATTCTAAGTCTTATAAAATTATGTTGTAAATTATTAAATTGCTAGTCTCGCCTGGGAGCAAATTACCGTGCGAAGCGAACCACTGTCGGCACATAAGACTTGGCAATAAATAATTTACCACATCAAGGTTCCATAGTTATTAGGTCCATTTAATTTTTATACCAAAAATCACCCTCTTTTTGCTTACAATTCAAGAACAATTTAAACAAATAAGACAAGTAATTTTCACAAAAATTAAATAAACACAAACAACGTATATAATCTTAACAATTAAATCATATAGCCACATGCAAACCTTTTGATAAATCCTATTAATAATCTATATGTGTAATTATTATGTATATAATTAATAAAACTCCCATTGGTTTTCGAGCGCATTGTACCCAATGGACCACAGATGCCAACAATTGACCGCGTAAGTTTTAATAATAATATACCACGTTGCACATAACTGATTCATTAATTTAATAGATTAGGTCTTCCCTAATTTTAGATTTATCTAAACATGTAGCACATAAAACAAAACCCTAATTCATAATTCCTTGCATGAAGAATTATGGATTAGCCAGGAACGTAACCCTTATTCAAATAAACACATAAACATGTCCTAATTTAGGGTTACAAAACTAACTTTTTAACTAAAAGAAGGGTCGACCCCCCCCCCCCCAAATTATGTACGATTTATATTTTTATGTTCTAAACTAAACACAAATCGCTAACATGTAAATCCAAATCTTGATTTGATTTTCATTATGTGTTTAGGTAATAACAATTACATGTTAAATTGGCTCGTGATGCCACTGTTGGAATTTAAATATCTTAACATTCAAAGAAGTAAATAAACATCAAAACACGTAATAGCGGAAGCAGGATCATTATTTAACATGTATAAAGTATTACCGAATATTAAATAGGAACGTACCGTTATGATCCTAGCAAGAACAATGATCTACTCTTATCTTCACTTCACTTGAACAATGAATAGGATTAACGTGGAACCCCTTACCTTTTGTTCCACAATCCAAGATTAATATCTAAAGTAAGATATTACTGAGCTCTCGAACACACGTACTATTACTCGATCAAAGGTTGATGCTAGGGAATGAACACGATTATTAAACCAAAACTATTTTGTTCAATAAACCTTGAATCTATTATTCAAGAAGGAAGTAAATAATATACATATATATACATACTGTACGATACATATGTATATCTCATATGTAATTATCATGCATAGTACGATCTATATCCTACAAAGTCAAACATATCAAACTGTAATATAATAGATATGTATAGCTTAGATTGTACTACACATATCATACAAAGATATCATATGCATAGCGTACAGTAACATCTAACATAAGTCAAATCTACTGTACGATGCATGGATAATAAAGTCGATAGACTTTGAATGTATATTATTTCTCCATAGCTTGTCTAACAACCGGAGAATATAATAGGTTTGATATTATATGTATCGTACGACATTAGGTTATTATTTTTTTGTGTCGTCCGTTTGAAAGGTTTTGAAGGTGTATATATAGCCTCCAAACTTGTTCTCTAAGTTTGAGTCTAATACATCCTCAAGTTCCAAAACTCGACACTCAACCCTCTCCTTTATTTACTAACGGTCATTAGTCAATTCCGTTAATTACTTTAACGTCCGTTAGTCCATATTTCGTGTCCAAATAATTAAAATATATAATAATATATATATTAATTATTCCTTTGATCATTCATACGTAAAGTGTGCAATCTCTCAGTCCCGGGTTCGATTCTAGTCATACACGATTTAATATTTTTTCCAAAACTCTAACAGTAATAGCACACAAGAGTATTTTTTCATGGGATAATTTATTTACCAAAGTGCATCAGTTACTAATAGTTAAATTATGTATTGAATAGTCTAGCACACATCAGTAGTAATTAGGAAACAAAAAAGAAGTATTCTACCGGTAATCTTATGTATTTTAGTTCGTTGTATGTCGTTAAGGGAAGTCGTAAGACGTTGCTGATATTATGTGTCATTCTTAGACATAACACTATGTCCACACCACCTGGTCATTCACTTAATGCAGCACTATGTCCACACCACCTGGTTATTCACAAACGCTTTCTTTTTGCGCTGCATTTTTTCCACCTTTTTAGTGTCTTCATTTATCCACACCACCTGGTCATTCATGCATTGTTTATAATGTATTGTTTATCTGATATAGATGGCTTTGTTTAGGTGGGCTGCAAAAACAAAAGGTATGTATATTATCTTAATGTTTATTGACGTACTTATGATACAAATTTGTGTTCAATTATAAAAAGTAATTATAATTCTTACTTTTCTGTTGTGATTTAATAGGCCAATTCAACCCGTTGACTTTCCATCCAATGTTCCTAAATCCAATGTTCTTACAACTGAGGAGATCAATAATGGCGTTAATGTGGTAATTGACATTATATATAATCTTGATGTTCCCAACAAAATGTTTTCTTTTATATTAGCGTGTTACTATTATCGGTTGAAAGACAAAACTGATAGTCATAATGACAGGAAAAGAAGGCCATAGATGGTCTCTAATCATGTACCATTAGTTTCGCCTACGTATTTATGTAACCGAGTGATACTACCTCATGATGAGAATGAAAACTTGAAAACTTGAATTGCAGTAAACATCATGCAGCATGTAGAATAATTGTTTAAATGCATTAAATTTTTCTATTTAAATGTTTGTCATTTTACCATAACGTACATGAATTTTTTTTGTAGTAGTTAACACAATGCGTTTATTAAGCCGTACAAAACCTACCGTTTGTGGCAAAAGACATAATTGCTTACTCCAAAACGCGTTAACATAATTGTAATAAACACAAACATGGCCGCCGAGCAGCAACCCGTGGGCTTTTTTGCTCGTTCTTCCTATTTATGGAATTCCTCCTAGTCGCTTGAAGAGTCGAACGCTGGACCAACAATACTTTTCATTCAACTATAGTTTCAAAGTTATCTGGTTGCATGCTATCAAGTCTTCAAATACCACTTTAGTAGTTTGGTTAGTCGACCCGTGGTTTTTAAAGTTTTTCTTTTAGAATGTGACACAGTCTGTCGATCCATTTCTTAGGTTAAATATGTCTTGATACATTTCAATGTTTTTGGAACAACAAACTTATGATGTAAAGTAAAGGCAAAAACGAATTTGAGTTGCTAGATGTTGTATGACTTTTTGTTTTTAGTTAACTTAATTCATATATAGGGGAAATGGAGCCGTGTTAAATAAGTGCGAAGTCACCTTCGTCGCCGAATCATCATATACAAACGATGTGGTTTGCTGCCCGGCCCCTTTTCTTTGAAGTGTGGATAGAGTCGGAAAGAGAGAAAATACGACTTTGTTTGTGTGGTCTAGGAGAAGATTTATTTCTTTTCTTGGCAATGAAGTACTTGCATACATTTATTTTTTTTTTTCGAATTTTGTTGTGTGTTCGAACTTACAAACTTTAAATCGGTGGGGTCATTTCACTACAAAAAACTAGTTGAATTCTTCACATTTTAAGAGCCAAATTGCCGCGTTTAAAAATGTGTAAAATTATTGAGTCCACACTTTCTCATGTGTGGTAATAATGGGTGTGACAAATTTTTCTACACATATAAGTGTGGAGATATTATCCAAATTTCTATGGTTAAAAGTGTGGAAATATTTTTTAAATGTCCACACCTAAAAGTGTGGCAAAATTGCAAAAAATGTTTATAATAAAAAGTGTGGAAACATTTGCTACACATATAAGTGTAGCTTTATTATAATTGTACACACTTATATATGCGGATTATTATTTTTTAAATATTTGTGACACTTATAAATGTAGCAAAATTATTATCCATATAAAAAAAGTCCACAGTTGACCATACCGTGGCAAAATAAGTGTGAAGAATAGCACTATTTTTTGTAGTTTTGTAATTTTGTATCACTATTCAAAAAAATTTATGCTTGCTAAAAGAGATATGTATACACATATCTTTAAGAGAAAATTACGGATCTGAACCTTTTATAATTGTATATTACGAAACGAAATGACTTGTTTATTAATGGTATCTCATGTTGTGTGAAAAGCATCCCAACCAAATAGTTACTACAAAAAACTAGTTGAATTCTCCACATTTTAAAGACCAAATGGCCACGTTTAAAAATATGTAAAATTATTGAGTCCACACTTTCTCATGTGTGGTAAACTGGTAATAATGGGTGTGACAAATTTTTTTACACATATAAGTGTAGAGATATTATTCAAATTTCTATATTTAAAAGTGTGGAAATATTTTTTGAATGTCCACACCTAAAAGTGTGGCAAAATTGCAAAAAATGTTTATAATAAAAAGTGTGGAAACATTTGTTACATATATAAGTGTAGCTTTATTATAATTGTACACACTTATATATGTGGATTATTTTTCTGAATTCGCAAAGACTCCTTCCTCTTTTAAGTTCAGTGAGGAACTCGCCTATTTTTTGTGCATGTTGTAATAGCACACTAACAGTATTTTTTCATGGGATAATTCATTTACCAAAGTGCATTAGTTGCTAATAGTTAAATTATGTATTGAATAGTCTAGCACACATCAGTAGTAATTAGGAAACAAAAAACAAGTATTCTACCAGTAATCTTATGTATTTTAGTTCGTTGCATGTCGTTAAGGGAAGTCGTAAGACGTTGCTGATGTTATGTGTCATTCTTAGACATAACACTATGTCCACACCACCTGGTCATTCACTTAATGCAGCACTATGTCCACACCACCTGGTCATTCACAAACGCTTTCTTTTTACGCTGCATTTTTTCCACCTTTTTAGTGTCTTCATTTATCCACACCACCTGGTCATTCATGCATTGTTTATAATGTATTGTTTATCTGATATAGATGGCTTTGTTTAGGTGGGCTGCAAAAACAAAAGGTATTTATATTATCTTAATGTTTATTGACGTACTTATGATACAAATTTGTGTTCAATTATAAAAAGTACTTATAATTCTTACTTTTCTGTTGTGATTTAATAGGCCAATTCAACCCGTTGACTTTCCATCCAATGTTCCTAAATCCAATGTTCTTACAACTAAGGAGATCAATAATGGCGTTAATGTGGTAATTGACATTATATATAATCTTGATGTTCCCAACAAAATGTTTTCTTTTATATTAGCGTGTTACTATTATCGGTTGAAAGACAAAACTGATAGTCATAATGACAGGAAAAGAAGGCCATAGATGGTCTCTAATCATGTACCATTAGTTTCGCCTACGTATTTATGTAACCGAGAGATACTACCTCATGATGAGAATGAAAGCTTGAAAACTTGAAAACTTGAATTGCAGTAAACATCATGCAGCATGTGGAATAATTGTTTAAATGCATTAAATTTTTCTATTTAAATGTTTGTCATTTTACCATAACATACATGAATTTTTTTTGTAGTAGTTAACACAATGCGTTTATGAAGCCGTACAAAACCTACCATTTGTGGCAAACAACATAATTGCTTACTCCAAAACGCGTTAACATAATTGTAATAAACACAAACACGGCCGCCGAGCAGCAACGCGCGAGCTTTTTTGCTCGTTCATCCTATTTATGGAATTCCTCCTAGTCGCTTGAAGAGTCGAACGCTGGACCAACAATACTTTTCATTCAACTATAGTTTCAAAGTTATCTGGTTGCATTAGGGCTGTTCACAAGCCGAGCCGAACCGAGCGAGGGTCTGCTCGAACTCGGCTCGAATAGAAACCGAGCAGCTCGGCTCGGTTCGAATTTAATGAAACGAGCAGAAAACCATTGCTCGAACTCGCTTGGTTTAAAACCGAGCAGCTCGGCTCGGTTCAAATTAGGTTAAACAAAAAAATACATAAATTTAGGTTAAACAAAGATCAATTAAAATCAAGACAGATGGTTCTTTATTAGTCAACATTCCACAAAATGCACAATTATGAACCTAAATTATGAAAGCTAAATTAACAGTGATAGTGACACCTAAATTATGAAGCTAAAATATTAGACGACAGTGAGTTACCTCAAACCAGATTCAGTCGATGAGATGTAGTGGTTGTGGTAGGTGGCGCATTCAGCCCTAATTCTTTTTATGCTAAAGTGAGATGTGAAGGGAAAAGTGGAGGTTAGGGTTTATATTAGTGTGTACGTGTACGTCTTTGGATTTTGGATGGACTTTTAATTTGGGTAAGTGTTATTTGAGCTAAATACAAAAATGTTAATCCATAAATCTAATAGAATAATAGTTACAAGATAAATTTATATTTATATAAATACATACATATATAATATATTTATATATATAATAAAAATATTCAAGCCGATCCGAGCCGAGCTGACCTTTGCTCATGCTTGACTCGTTTACAAACCAAACCGAGCGGAGCGGCTCGTTTACAATCAAGCGATGGATCGAGCAAGCAATTTTCGAACGAGCGGCGAGCGATCGGCGAGCACTTTGCCCGGCCCTAGGTTGCATGCTATCAAGTCTTCAAAGACCACTTTAGTAGTTTGGTTAGTCGACACGTGGTTTTTAAAGTTTTTCTTTTAGAATGTGACTCAGTCTAAGTCGATCCATTTCTTAGGTTAAATATGTCTTGATACATTTCAATGTTTTTGGAACAAAAACTTATGATGTAAAGTAAAGGCAAAAACGAATTTGAGTTGCTAGATGTTGTATGACTTTTTGTTTTTAGTTAACTTAATTCATATATAGGGGAAATGGAGCCGTGTTAAATACTCCCTCCGTCCCATTTTAGTTATCCAGTGTTAATTTTTAAAGTCTTTTTGCTTCAACTTTGACCGCAAATATTTTTGTTTATATTCTATAACACTTGATATAAAATATATAAATAAATTTGATTTTAAACGAACTTTTCAATGATATAACTTTCATCAAGTATTATATAATACAAACAAAAATATTTACGGTCAAAGTTGAAGTAAAAAGACTTTGAAAGTCAACACTGGACAACTAAAATGGGACGGAAGGAGTAAGTGCGAAGTCACCTTCATCGCCGAATCATCATATACAAACGATGTGGTTCGCTACCCCTTTTCTTTGAAGTGTGGATGGAGTCGGAAAGAGAGAAAATACGACTTTGTTTGTGTGGTCAAGGAGAAGATTTATTTCTTTTCTTGGCAATGAAGTACTTGCATACATTTATTTAATTTTTTCAAATTTTGTTGTGTAGTCGAAGTTACAAACTTTAAATCGGTGGGTCACTTCACTACAAAAAACTAGTTGAATTCTCCACATTTTAAGGGCTAAATGGCCACGTTTAAAAATGTGTAAAATTATTGAGTTCACACTTTCTCATGTGTAGTAATAATGGGTGTGACAAATTTTTCTATACGTATAAGTGTGGAGATATTATCCAAATTTCTATGGTTAAAAGTGTGAAAATATTTTTTTAAAGTCCACACCTAAAAGTGTGGCAAAATTACAAAAAATGTTTATAATAAAGAGTGTGAAAACATTTGCTACACATATAAGTGTAGCTTTATTATAATTGTACACACTTATATATGTGGATTATTATTTTTTAAATATTTGTGACACTTATAAATGTAGCAAAATTATTATCCATATAAAAAAAGTCCACAGTTGACCATACCGTGAAAAAATAAGTGTAAATAATAGCACTATTTTTTGTAGTTTTGTAATTTTGTATCACTATTCAAAAAAATTTATGCTTGCTAAAAGAGATATGTATACACATATCTTTAAGAGAAAATTACGGATCTGAACCTTTTATATTTGTATATTACGAAACGAAATGACTTGTTTATTAATTGTATCTCTTGTTGTGTGAAAAGCATCCCAACCAAATAGTTACTACAAAAAACTAGTTGAATTCTCCACATTTTAAAGGCCAAATGGCCACGTTTAAAAATGTGTAAAATTATTGAGTCCACACTTTCTCATGTGTGGTAATAATGGGTGTGACAAATTTTTCTACACATATAAGTGTGGAGATATTATCAAAATTTCTATATTTAAAAGTGTGGAAATATTTTTTGAATGTCCACACCTAAAAGTGTGGCAAAATTGCAAAAAATGTTTATAATAAAAAGTGTGAAAACTCCTCTATGGGATTTCATTGTTTCGCAATCTTTTTTATGGATTTCTTCCAGAAATCCCAAATGTAATGTTAGTTGGTTAGGTTGGTTGCAATGTCCTATAGATAGTTTGCTAACTATGTAATTTTCCTTCGTAGCTTTTGCTAGTTTTAATATATCCGCCGTTCAAAAAAAAAAAAAAAAAGTGTGAAAACATTTGTTGCATATATATGTGTAGCTTTATTATAATTGTACACACTTTTATATGTGGATTATTTTTCTAAATGTTTGTGACACTTATAAATGTAGCAAAATTTTTATCCACATGAAAAAAAGTCCACAGCTGATCATACCGTGCTAAAATAAGTGTGAAGAATAACAGTATTTTTTGTAGTGAGTTGTGGGTTCAAGTCCTGGTTAATTAGGACACGTGAGATATAGCATAGCGCCTTCACCATTATTTTAAGTAGTTAACATTAACCTTTCCATTTTCATATAAAAAAATCAAAACAACATTGCTTTCTTTAACTGTTGCCTCACGTCGGCCATTTTGTTTCGCTTTTTTGATGGCTTTTCAAATTAATATATAATTCAAAACAAAAATTTGAATGAGCAAATATAGTATAGTTGTTGAATCAATCGAATATAATTTTTGTTTTTGTTTTTGTTTTTTTATGGGTTGCAGGAAACTGAAATGAAGGATAGTGATGAGCAAGAGTTGAATTTATTTATCGTCATAATAATAATTTTTTTTTTTTTTTTTTTTTTTTTTTTTTGGTTTATGGTTTTGTGATCTACATGGAGACTTATAAAAGTGTGCAATGGCCGGTGAAGGTTATATTAGTGGCTTTGAATAAATTTGTATAAACTTATAGTTATTCACTTGTTCATTATTGGAGTTGAGATCCCTAAAAAATCCATACTTGCCATAGAACCAATCAACCAATCCTAACCATACAATCCAATTTGATCTAAAGACTGAGATCAAATCTGCTATTTACACTTGAAGGGCAAAAAAAGACAATTATATAAACAAAAACAAAAAAAAATTACCTTCATTCTTTTCCAAAAAAAAACACGCACACACAAAACCCATTTCTCTCTCTCTCTAGCCGACACCACCACCACTTCACCTCCGGCCACCACTAGTGCACCACCACCGCCACCATTAACACCACACCGCCACCACACAATCCTTGTGATCCAACTAGTTTAACATGACCTAGATCGATCAATTTATCTTCTGACCTTTAGATCCGATCAAGACCACCATTTTTTGCAAATAGGAGTTTATATCCGTCGCTCAGCCACCACCACCATCATTTAAGATTGTTATAGAAGAAGAAAATATAGCTGAGATAATGGTGGATGCTGAGGCTATGGAAGAAGAAAATATAGCTGTTAATGAAGGTAAATCACATGTTTTTCTGTTTTATCTAGTTTTCTGTAACAACGAAGAAAAGAATTACATGTGATTCTAGTAGAATCACATGTGATTCTAGTAGAATCACATGTGATTCTGTTCTGAAATAAATAGTGTTTGATCAGATCGTTATGATGGATGAAGATGAGATAAATAGTGTTTGATTCTAGTAGAATCACATGTGATTTTGTAAAAAAACAGGATCTCAGATCGTTATGATGGATGATGAGGTTATGGATGAAGATGAGATATTGGTGGATGCTGAGGTAGAAGAAGAAAATATCACTTATAGAACCGAATATTCATGTATTTCTGTGGTTCGGGTGGTCTCGGTTGGCTGTTGAAGATGAATATCTTCATCTTAGAGAGAGAAGTTAGTGAGAGGGTGTAAAATACCGGTTATAATTAACTTTATTAAAAGAAACAAATGAATAATACACAATATTTCCACACCCCACATGGAGAGTCATGTGGGGTATTTATAGGCCCTATTACATCACTATTTTTGCCATTTAAGCATAAGTAGTCCCTGCGTGTACTACTTAATACAAACCTAGTCCAATTCACTTAAGTGACGATATCTTTATAAAAAGCGAGTCTAACAATCTCCCTCCAAGATGTCGTCACAAGTGAATGGTTACAATGAGACCTATAAAAAAGTAAATTACAATGATAAACTTTTGCTGAAGTGCAGAGTCTCTGTAGTTTATATCCTGAGGCAGACTTGAAGTTCTCTATTCCAAAGATCGCAGCTTCGATCTTTGGTGCTGACGGCACACATCCTTGTAGCTCTGAACTTCAACTGTAATGTACTAGTTAGGTTATTACTCCCTCCTAACTAGTGAGCCATTTTTATTCTCTGCTCCCTCCTGAAACGACAACTCTCTTTAGTCTTTAAACACGCAGCGGAGACTATAGATACTAAAGGAATCACACTGGTTGTCGTTCGGGAGCATCAACATATCTCACACAGTATTGCATCCAAGTTGGTAATAAGCCGTACTTCTCCCTCCTGATGATTGCGAGATATCGAAATCATCATACATTAGTATACACGCCTTTGATTACCTTTTACTTGATGCAATATTAAAGCCATAACAGCCCTTCGAGGCATAATTTCGTGAGAATATGTTGAAAAAATACTCTCCATACTTCTCTCAAACCAACCTTAAAATTCACCGGCTTCAAGTAAATGACCACATATGGAGACAACCCGATATGACCAGCTTGAAAATGAAGTAAAGCACTCCTTAGAAATGTGACTTAATCTTGTACGATAATGTGACTAAGAACCTATACTGAGCACTACAACGTAACTCCTTAAAGCATAGGTCGTTTCATATACCCATCTAACCTTCCTTATCTGTATATGAACCTCTCTCGAATTATCCACATCTTTGTGTGACACTGAGTACTACAACGTATCTCCTTTAAGTGATAGTTAACTAGGTCTTCGTCCATCCACCCCTTGACCTATGAAAACTAGATAACCCAAGACTTAATCACTACACTGAGTAATACACCCATGAGAGCCCAAACAAGTATCTCTAAAAGTCATGCATCCAACCAACCTCTAGACTTTGAGATAAATAAGTACACATGCCCGAGAAATGTCACTTCAAAGTCAAATCAATAATACCGTACTTCCCCGTAGTCATTTTCCTTAACCATAATGCTTTTAGCCGTGAACTATGTATCCCCGTGATTGTTGCGATGGTATCCTAATATCCGTCCATTTTTTTTTATCATAATTTGAAATATACTAGGAAATGCAAGTATAAGGATGCTAGAAAAATTTGAGTGTTACAGATTTTGACGTCAATTTTCGCCAAAAAAATTCGAATTTTGGGCCAAAATTTTCACTATTATACCAAAATTTGAATTTCGCGTAAAAATTGAACGTTTAATCACCTGGAAAAATTAAATTTTACTCACATTTTCCCGCCAATTTTTTTTTTTTTTTTTTTTGAAGGGATTCTAAGCGGACATATTTCTCAATTTCGATAGAATAGAATTGCGATAAAACACATTTGCGATAAGCCTCACATTTGCGATAAGTCTCACAATTGCGATAAGTCTCACAATTGCAATAAGTCTCACATTTGCGATAAGTCTCACATTTGCGATAAAAAACGACATTTGCGATAAAAATCACATTTGCGATAAACTCCACATTTGCGATAAAAAATCACATTTGCGATAAAAATCACAATTTCGATAGAAATCTCATTTGCGATAAAAAATCACATTTGCGATAGGATCCACAATTGCGATAATACAACCACAATTGCGATAAGGCGTTGACTTTATCGAAATTCCACCAATAATTGAGTCCAATAATTGAAGTCCACTGTTCCGGCCATAACTTCCGACCATCTTTTCTGACCACCCAGATCTGACCATAAACCCATTTTGAGCATAAAACTCAACCATGTATCCATCAGATCTGACCATTTTCACGGATTAAAGCCAAACCAATCTCAACTAAAACTTGAATATCGAACTGTTACCAGATCTACACCCGTATAAACATGGATTTGAGACTTTTTGACCATTTATGATACATAAAACCAGTTATAGGTCTGTTTTTATCGTATGAGACGGAAAAAAAAATTCCGATGACCAGAATTTTTTTTCCGATGACCATAAATGGAGATAAAAACAGCCTAAAACATATAATCGAACCACAAAAATCAGTAAAGAACACGACATGAAACGTATCTCACCAGGAATCGCCCCTGGTTAGCTCTTGATACCAATTGTAGAACCGAATATTCATGGATTTCTGAGGTTCGGGTGGTCTCGGTTGGCTGTTGAAGATGAATATCTTCATCTTAAAGAGAGAAGTTAGTGAGAGGGTGGAGAATACCGGTTATAATTAACTTTATTAAAAGAAACAAATGAATAATACACAATATTTCCACACCCCACATGGAGAGTCATGTGAGGTATTTATAGGCCCTATTACATCACTATTTTTGCCATTTAAGCATAAGTAGTCCCTGCGTGTACTACTTATGATGAAGCGAAAAGTGTACCGCTTTTAGGGGGTCATTTAAGCCCTAAATCGTATTTATTTGATCAAATATTGCCCTAAATCGTTCCTTTTGTCATTTTAGGTACTTTGGAGAAGAAATCTGGAAAAGGAAGCATTTTGGACGTTTTTGGAGCATAAAAGTGAAGAAAATGACAAAGTCTCCAAAGCTGCTGGAAAAGTACACGAGACGGCGTCAAGGATTGCTCCTGACGGCGTCACGGCTTGGCAAAAGAGGTGGATATGACAAAATACACGTGACGCGCCAGAGAGTTTTACAATGGAAATCTGACGGCGTCACCCTTTAAGGTGATCAAGGTCGTCACGGTTTAAGTTAAAGAGAGACGGCGTCAAGCATAATTTTGACGGCGTCAACCCTTGACGCGCCAGAGCGGATTTTGGAGGATTAAAGAGGGACGGCGTCAGGAAGACCATCCGGGAACCCTAGCCGCGGCGAGGTGACGGCGTCACCTCCTACAACGTGACGCCGTCAGACCCTAAACTCTATATATAGTTTTGCAATTTTTAGTCATTAGTGTGCAACTTTGTGAGGAGAAACCCTAAGACGAATTTTCTGCCATTTTTAAGGGTTTTATACCCTTGGATCTCCCATGTTTAATTGAAGATAAGTAATCACTTAATCATTCAATATGTTTATGTGTTGTTTGATTATATCTTGTTCTTGTCTTTTAATTAACATGCTAGGCTAGATTTATCTTGTGTTTTCTTAGATCTAATGAAACCTAACTATTGATTATTGGTTGTTGGTGTGTTATTAATTGTATTGGATGATTGTTTATCGATGTTAGGCTTGAGAAAACTGGCTAACCTCCTTTACGGTAACTTGTTTGAACGTCTTAAGAAACATGAACCAATGCGTACTAAGGTTTTTACGGTTGTATTTAATGCATGAGCGAATTCTAGTGATCCCATGTTAGGAGCTTCTTAGCCGGCTCGACATAGGAGTGAAGTAGGAGCTTGTAGAGTTGGAGAAGTACGTACGCCACCCCACGATTGGTATTAAGGAATACACCCGTCATCCACGCAATTAATACACACTAATCAACCGGTAAAAGATAGTTAGGGAGTAAGGAAATCTAAGTAAACACATTTCTCTCCATATAAGTTTCACAACCTTTTCATTTTCAGTTATTTTATTTTATTTGCATTTGTAGTTATTTGGGTTAGTTGACTAGCAACTAATTCCGCCCACTCCTTCAAACCCGAGATTTTACTTGCTTTCCATAAAATATAAAAATACAAAAAAGAATCTTCCCTCACCCTTAGACCTATTAGAGTAGTTTTTCAATCCTAACGACACTATTCCCCTAGAGAACGATCAATCCCCCGGTACTTGTCACTTCACTATACTACATCGGTCAGGTACGCTGCCTGGTGGGGATTGCAAGCCTCTTGAGATCCCTCGAGAGGTAAAACCTGTTGTAAGGTCGCAAAACCACGCATCAAGTTTTTGGCGCCGCTTTCGGGGAATAGTTATTGTTTAGGTTGAATTTTTATTTTATTAGGTCTACTCACTAGATTCCTTTCTAGTGAGATTTTTATTTTATTTTTCTAGGTTTTTCTTTAGTCTATCTTTTTTCTTTGTTTCTTTGTTCGTAACCATTTCCATCCGACATCATGGAAGGTGGTAATATCCTTGATCCCAACAACCCACCACCACAACAACACCCACCTCCTAGAGCCCGTACCTTAGGAGACTACTCCCGTCCTAGCCACCATGGCTATCGAAACACCATTGAGCTCACTCAAGGAGCCAATGTCACTCCCTTGCGATCCGACACCATCCGGTTGGTGCAAAGCGGATGCGCATTCCATGGACTTCGTTCCGAAGATCCTAATCAACATCTCAAGGACTTTCTCAAAATCGTTGATTCCATAGACCTTGATGTTGCTACTCGAGAGACGACCCGACTACGTCTCTTTCAATTCTCTTTGCGGGACCAAGCTAGTCAATGGCTAGAGCGTCTACCCGCAGGATCCATCACCTCTTGGGATGATCTCACCACTCGTTTCCTCGCTCAGTTTTTCCCACCAGGAAGAACTACCAAGCTAAGGAATGATATCTTGATGTTCCAACAACGTCAAGGCGAAACCCTCTACGAGGCATGGACTCGATTCAAGGACTTACTCCAAAAAGTCCCTCACCATGGCATAGAACTTTGGCTCCAAGTCCAAATCTTCTATGACCATATCAATCTCTCCACGAGGCAAACCATTGACCAATCGGCCAGTGGTAAGCTACGTGATCTAAGTGCGGAACAATCATGGGCTCTCCTGGAAGATCTTGCTCTTTATGACAACGAAAGTTGGAGTGATCCCTATGATTTGAATAAAACGGTCAAGGCAATATCTTTGCCTTCGAACAATTCAAGCACTTCCGACCGTAGGATCATAGAACTTGAAGACCAAGTCAAGTTTCTTATGAAATCCTACGAGGCTCCTAAACCTTCAAGCCAAGTGAACAAAATCACTTCTTCGTGTAAATTATGTAGTGGTCCCCACGACACTCATGATTGCATGGAACTCCCCAAACAGGCTTTCAAAGAATTCGCATCCTCGCGAATCGATAAGGCGGGAGATAAGTGGCACACCACTAATTATGGACCCAAGAATTCCGAAGATAGGTATGAGGCATGGAAGAGTAAGCCAAACTTTAGTTGGAACCAAACTCGAAGCGTATCATTCAATGACTCTCCCCCACTCACCTGGTCTGAACATTATCCTCATCAACATACGCATAAACAACAAAATCGCGAGGAATCACTGCAAAAAATTCATTCTCTCTCTAGAAACACAGCTATCCAAACTTGAGAATCAATTCAGACAACAACAAGTTGATATGAACAACAAGGTTGATAACCTGTTAAAGGTTATCAATGATCGCATTGCTGGCAGGTCAACTTGTGAGTTGGCACGAGTTAATGAGATCAAATCTGTCATGGTGACTCACCAAACACCCCCTCCTGTAAAAATCAAGCACCCTAGTAAACTCTTCAAACACATATCACAAAACGGAAAAGAAACTAGAGATACTCATACCCCTTCAAACCCACTTCACTTCGTGAACACCATTACAACAATACCTATTCCTAAACCCAACCTGGACCAAAAATCAACCGAGAATGTGGACAATGAAATGGAGGGTGAAGTTCCCGAAAAGAACCCCGAGGCGCCCGGCGACTATCTAGACTCACCAAAGAACTCTAGTACAAGAGAGGTGAGCGATGGGGAGGGCTCGGAAGAGAAATCCGAAATGCCTCAGGGGCTCCCAGGACTGCTAGACCGCCCCCTAGTGGAGGAACTTGAAAGGGGCACAGCAAAGTTGCCTATGGGATTTGGAGAGAGAATAGAGGATGGCGCTCCCAGGGTCTTTAAGATATCTTGCACCACTAGGAAAAAGTTTATAAAAGATGCCTACATAAACCCCAACTCTTCTATGAATGCAATATCCCTTTCTCTATATAATGAAGCCTTCACCAAACAGGTCAAATATGAAGGGTTTAATATCCTCGGGGTAATAGAAAGGGTACCAATTGTGATAGAAAAGTTCCTCTTTCATATCGAGCTAACTGTATTTAATAACATGAACTCGATCATCAGCCCATCCTTAACTAGCCTTGTTCTAGGCAAACCATTCATAAAAGCAACGGGAGTAATACTCGATGAGGATGATAGTAGTGCATTATTTACCGATGGTGTCAGGAAAGTGATTATTCGGGATGGCAGCAAAGAAGTGTATGAGTATCAACCATCAGCAATTTGCAACACATGGGGGCTACACGGTAGAAGGCCTGGCCGAATTAAGCGACGTGATCCGAATAATCTCAAAATACCTTGCATGATTGGTCACAAGCATTTTTATAATGTTTACATTGACACATGTTTACCCAAAAATGTGATGTCCTTGTTTCATTATAACAACATTTGCAGATGGGGGATGATTCATAAAGGGAAGGATGACATCGACATAGATGATGATGTACGGGTGTTTGTAGGAAATATGACATTCACTATGAGCTTCGTAATCGTCGATAATATCGAAAAGTACATCGATCCCAGGTTATCACATGTTGTTTTTGGGGCACCTTTTTGCAAGGCCACAAGCTTGGTTGTGGACGAGCTCAATGGGATCATGACTTTCACCGATGGGATTAGGGAAATCTCATACCAAACGCCTTACAAGATGAGAGAATTCAAGGAGATTGATTATGGAGGGCTCGATGGGTTAAGTTCCCAACTCGTGTTATGTGATGATGATGTGAGAAGAGGATGTAAGGACACTTTTGACCTGTCAAGTGGATTCTTTAAGCAGGTTAAGGAGCTTAGTTCTAAATACCAAAACAATCCTTTTGATCTCGAGGACCCGAAATACCTTTACTATGAAAGTGATTCTGATAGAGAATCAAAGGAGAATGGCCTAGAAACCGTGACCAATGATGGAATCACGTAATGTACGTGACTTTGAGTCTAGCTACAAGACTCGTTAATAAAGAAAAGCGCTTCTTGGGAGGCAACCCAAGCTTTATTTGCTTTGTGTGTTTATTTAATTGTTTGTTTGATTTTATTTGCTTCCGTATGTATGTTTAATTTTTTATTATTATTGATTCATGTTCAAAACTAAATTGTGAAAATGCTTTATCTTGTTTTTAACTTCGTCTTAACTACATATAAAGGTATTTCGCAAAAGATAAGTGTGAGGGAAATCCAAATCGGTTTATTAGAACAAATGAACATGAATCGTAACAATATTGAATTAACATACATATTAGTAATTGTTTGAGTCAAATGCTTGTATCGAGTCATAATGACGTTTTGCAGGAATTCCAGGAAGTAAGGTATAGGTTTTTTCAGAAATTTTCCGAAAACTTAACATGAGAATTATGTCAGATCATTTCTGACGGCGTCAGGACTTACAACCTGACGGCGTCAGGTTTTAATTTTCTGAAATTTTTGGAAGTTTTGTTTTTCTACCGGAATCATAAAAAGTTTTTATTAAATCTCTAACTTATAAACTCCAGGAATCTGCAAAATAATCATTCCACAAGCATTATATCCCTATATAGATTTATCCCGCCGATGTTATGCAGGTTTTCGTGTTTGTTTTCTCAGGTTTAACAGGTTATTTTGGACAAGGAGATGTATGTGGAATCTAGCTTTTGGCGATGCATTAGTCTTGAAGCTTCAACATTACCTTGGAAGAAGATCTAACCATGTTACCTCTTTATCCACCAAACGAATCAGGGGAGTATTTGATTTCATTCTTTTACCATATTTACTTTTACATCTTGTTATTTGAACATTGGGGACAATGTTCATCTTAAGTGTAAGGGGGGGGGGGGTAAAAGTACGATACTTTAGAGAATACAATTGCACTTGATTTTTGTTTGTTTGATGGTAGATGTGTAATAAAACTGAGAGAAATACCTGTTAAGGCAATTTTAGTGCCAAATTTAAATTTTTTTACAACATATAGGAGTGAAACTTTGATCTTAATGAGCGTCTCATGGATAGGAGTTATATGACTAGCACAAAACCGTACCACTAAAAAAATTTTCCACCCCCAAATATGTGAGGTTCGCCCTTAGAATTGGTAGGAAAAGCATTTATGCTATGATGTGTGTACCGGTAGCACTTAGATTTTAGAACTTGCGTTAGGACCATTCCGAGGCCACAAGTGAGACTACATTCGTGTAGTTAGATTTACTACATGATAAGAGGCATTAGGATTAACCAATTGTTTTACACTTGTGTTTTTGTTATAATTACATTGGCTACATTGGTCAAGTAATTCTCCCACACCCTTTGCGTTGTACTCATTTTTAGTACACGATACCCCTAGTATACCCCTCAGAGCCTATCTTTTCATTTCTAACTTTAAGCATTTTACTTAAAGGAAGAATTTGTTACACCCCACTTAAATGTACACCTAAATCGCCTTAGCCTACCTTGTATGCACTCATCTTTAGTGCATTATTGTGACAACATTTGTTTAAACCCCAAGTTAATTATCTAATTGATTACATGGTTGCTAAGTCGAGTCATATCCTTGTACATATTGTTTTGGGACGATTGGGACTCATGGGTAAAGTACTAATGTAATGGAGTAATGGGGAAGAACAACATTATTACCCCCATATGTGCTAAATATTTTAAAAGTACTCCAAGTGTTTCAATTATCTTAATTCGAGTCATTAGAATAGTTAATTGTAAAGTTATGTAAAAGTTCAAGTGTAAGGGGAATGCAACGCCCCTATGATGTATTATTTTGGATGGTAGGGCAAGAGTGTATGAAAAAAAAAAAAAATCAAGAAAATACAAAAAAAAAATGAAAAAAAAAAGTAGAAAAAACATACGGACTACCATCCCGTTTCATTTTATGTTTATTTTATGTTTTTGTTATTTTGTTTTTAGCTTAAGTCGAGTCTAGTCTTGGCTTAGCAACGCCATATTGTACATGTAATTGATCAAGATCTTTAACTCGCCACCAGTAAAATATCCCTTATCCAACAAAACCGTGTTTATCATATCCCTACACCTAACGTTATAACCCGTTTAAAAGCCCTCTTTGATAGTTTATCTTAGGTGCTTATGCCTAGTGGAGGAGGTTTTTGATCATTTCCCAAGCCTATGGTAATCTATTTGCTATGACAGGTAGTGAGAGATAGTATCCGTTTTCATTTATGAGATATACTTTTATGACACCTGAGAGATGTGAGTATCTAAACACTACTTGTGAGGTGCTAGTGTGTAATCTCCGTGCTTATTATGATTAAAGTGGAACGACTATTTGTTGTAATTACTTTTATATTAGCATTAAATGACCCCTAACTTGTATTTTGATTAGAATAAAAGCGCATTTGCTTGAGGACAAGCAAATCTCAAATGTAAGGGTATTTGATGAAGCGAAAAGTGTACCGCTTTTAGGGGGTCATTTAAGCCCTAAATCGTATTTATTTGATCAAATATTGCCCTAAATCGTTCCTTTTGTCATTTTAGGTACTTTGGAGAAGAAATCTGGAAAAGGAAGCATTTTGGACGTTTCTGGAGCATAAAAGTGAAGAAAACGACAAAGTCTCCAAAGCTGCTGGAAAAGTACACGTGACGGCGTCAAGGATTGCTCCTGACGGCGTCACGGCTTGGCAAAAGAGGTGGATATGACAAAATACACGTGACGCGCCAGAGAGTTTTACAATGGAAATCTGACGGCGTCACCCTTTAAGGTGATCAAGGTCGTCACGGTTTAAGTTAAAGAGAGACGGCGTCAAGCATAATTTTGACGGCGTCAACCCTTGACGCGCCAGAGCGGATTTTGGAGGATTAAAGAGGGACGGCGTCAGGAAGACCATCCGGGAACCCTAGCCGCGGCGAGGTGACGGCGTCACCTCCTACAACGTGACGCCGTCAGACCCTAAACTCTATATATAGTTTTGCAATTTTTAGTCATTAGTGTGCAACTTTGTGAGGAGAAACCCTAAGACGAATTTTCTGCCATTTTTAAGGGTTTTATACCCTTGGATCTCCCATGTTTAATTGAAGATAAGTAATCACTTAATCATTCAATATGTCTATGTGTTGTTTGATTATATCTTGTTCTTGTCTTTTAATTAACATGCTAGGCTAGATTTATCTTGTGTTTGCTTAGATCTAATGAAACCTAACTATTGATTATTGGTTGTTGGTGTGTTATTAATTGTATTGGATGATTGTTTATCGATGTTAGGCTTGAGAAAACTGGCTAACCTCCTTTACGGTAACTTGCTTGAACGTCTTAAGAAACATGAACCAATGCGTACTAAGGTTTTTATGGTTGTATTTAATGCATGAGCGAATTCTAGTGATCCCATGTTAGGAGCTTCTTAGCCGGCTCGACATAGGAGTGAAGTAGGAGCTTGTAGAGTTGGGGAAGTACGTACGCCACCCCACGATTGGTATTAAGGAATACACCCGTCATCCACGCAATTAATACACACTAATCAACCGGTAAAAGATAGTTAGGGAGTAAGGAAATCTAAGTAAACACATTTCTCTCCATATAAGTTTCACAACCTTTTCATTTTCAATTATTTTATTTTATTTGCATTTGTAGTTATTTGGGTTAGTTGACTAGCAACTAATTCCGCCCACTCCTTCAAACCTGAGATTTTACTTGCTTTCCATAAAATATAAAAATACAAAAAAGAATCTTCCCTCACCCTTAGACCTATTAGAGTAGTTTTTCAATCCTAACGACACTATTCCTTTAGAGAACGATCAATCCCCCGGTACTTGCCACTTCACTATACTACATCGGTCAGGTACACTGCCTGGTGGGGATTGCAAGCCTCTTGAGATCCCTCGAGAGGTAAAACCTGTTGTAAGGTCGCAAAACCACGCATCAACTTAATACAAACCTAGTCCAATTCACTTAAGTGACGATATCTTTATAAAAAGCGAGTCTAACATCACTGTTATTCAAGGTAAATCACATGTGATTCAACTAATTTTTTTGTTTTTCCAGCTTATTTTGTATATTAGTAGATTCTGTTTTATCTGTGATTCTTGTAGATTCATATGTGATTCTTGTAGAATCACATATGATTCTGATGGAAATCACAAAGAAGAAAAGAATCAAATGTGATTCTTGTAGAATCACATATGATTCTGATGGAAATCACTCTTTTTTTGTTAAAAAAAATAGCATCTGTGATGACACCAAGACCAACTTTATATGCACATGAAGAAACTCCTGGAGGATCAGTTTATTGGGAACCTGTTGTTGATGATATGCATATGAACAATTGGACTTTAACATATTTGACTCAGCTCCAAAACTCTCTACACAGTTAAATATGGAACGCCATGCATCTAAAGTATATACAAGAACAATATTTCTGCATGTTCAAAAGGAATTAAAAGAAGCTTGTTGGTCTTGCACAATAGAAGAGTTTAAAACGGAAGAGGGTTGTGAGATGCTTAGGGTTAGAGATAGGAATGCGGCTTCTTATAAGACACTTTATAAAGAAAAAGGAGAAGAAGAGGTACAAGAATGTGAAAAAGTAGCCGAATACAAGGTAAATTTACTTGCATATTATTAAATGTTTTTTAGCTGTTATCATTGAATATAAAAAATCACATGTGATTCTACCAGAATCAGATGTGATTTCCAGAAGAATCACATGTGATTCCAGAATTAAAAAAGTTCTAATTTTCTTCCCTTTCTTTTCTATAATAAGGTTCTGCGTTCTCTTGAAGACGGGTCAGTGGAATGTACTTGTAGGCATTTTCTTCGATTCGGGTTCTTATGTCGACACGCATTGTGTGCTTTGAAGAACCGTGATGTTCAAAAGATCCCGGAAAAGTACATTTTGAGGCGTTGGAGGAGAGATATAATACCACCTGCACTGAGAAGAAACACAAACAGGTATGGAGAAAAAAATGAACCAATTGAGAAATTAACAAATGAGGCTACTTTCGTGGTAGACGAGTGTTTATTTTTGTTGGGTAAAGATAAAGGCAAGTTAGGAAAGTTTGTGGAAGAATTGAAATCAATCAAGAAAGGAATTGAGGCTGAAGTACCTAAACCTCTTTCACGCAAAACAAAAGATGTAATTGAGGATATATATGCAGTTGAGAAACCTGAAAAACATGTGTTCAACAATCCATCCAAAGCTTCAAACAAAGGTTGGTCTAAAGAAGTACGTAGAAAGAGTGGAAGAGAAATAGCACTTGACGAGACATCTAAGCAGAAAAGGAAATGTGGATTCTGTGGAGAAAAGACTAACAAGCACACCAAGTCGACATGTCCGTTGAATCCAAAGTATATTGAAAAACTGGCAAGAATTGCTGCTGCACAAGAGCCTAGAACTGATGCAGGTGAACAACAAACAAGAAATGTCGCAGCTGAAAAAGCGACTAACGCTTCTTGAATAACAATTTCTTTAAATTTGCGTTTTACATATCATACTTTGATTAGGTTATTTATTTATTTTTGTTAAACTGTTGGAAAAGTGTTATGAGGATCTTAATTGAATACTTTTTGTTTGATGTTGCAGCAGATTCGATATTTTTGTTTGCTTAGACATGGTTTTTTCTTAAGAATCACATATGATTCCCAAGAATCACATGTGATTCTAGATAAATCACATGTGATTCATTAAGAATCATATGTGATTCATTAAGAATCATATGTGATTATTTATGAATCATATATGATTTGTATATAGAATCACATGTGATTCATAGAGAATCATATGTGATTTTTGTTTATTGTTCTAGCAGATTTGCTATTTTTAACTGAACATAAATGCAAGATGTTAAATTACAATAAAAACTTTAAAACATACAACAAAAATAGTAAAGTAAAAAACTACATCAGATTTTATAATACCATCAGAAATTGTTCAATACTACATCAGATTTTACCAAAAGACTACCCATCAGAAAATTTTCCATACTACATCAGATTTTACCAAAAGACCATCTATTTACTTTTTCACGATCGGCCCTGTTCTCAACGCCATCTTTTTCTTAACCATCACTTTTGGAACCTCTTGATTCTCAACGCCATCTTTTTCTTTTTCACGATCGGCCCTGTTCTTGATTGCATTCACAATAATTGAGATCCTTGTTTGTTCAGGTATCTCAGTCTGGAACTTGTAAGCCAAATCAAACATCTTTTGCGAATGCATATTCAAATCATGCAAGAGAATCTTGGTAGCAATTTTGAACCTCATTCGCATCAACAACGAAACCTGCTTCTCTGATTCTGGACACAAACCAACATCCCATTTTGCGACAGGTTCACCAACATAACACTCCATATGAATCATAGCGAAAACTCCATAGTCTGCATGGTTTTCGTTAGTCTTCCATTTCAAATTTGGAATGCGTCCTCTAACATTTAAAACATCATCATGTTTTGGATGTTGATGTTGTAACAGAAACCTGGAAAAAAAATTTCTACAAAAAAGAAAAACAAAGTAAATATCACATATAACCGGTATAAAAATCACATATGATTATTAAAAAACACTTGCCAGAAGTTCACAAGCACCCTTGTACTTTGCGACGTAGGACTATGGAGAATTATCAAGGATGATCATCGATGTTAAACTCTTCTTAACTAACTCCTCTTCTTTCTCCTCTTCGCTTTCCCCACCCTCGCTACTTTCATCATCCTCATTAGCTTCCTCATCACTTTCACTTTCCTTATCCTCTTCACTTTCCTCATCACTTTCACCCTCGCTACTTTCATCATCCTCATTAGCTTCCTCATCACTTTCACTTTCCTTATCCTCTTCACTTTCCTCACCCTCGCTACTTTCATCAGACTCACCCTCCTCATCATCATTTCCTTTTAGCTGATTGCTTTGTAAAATTCTCTTAGCTGATTGCTTTGTATAATTCTCTTTAGGCTTATGTGCAACAGATTTTGATCGACCTGCATCAAAATTTTAAATGTTAATAACCCTAAAATAATATGTGATTCTACCAGAATCATATGTGATTCTACTAGAATCAGATGTGATTCTGGTAGAATCACATGTGATTCTACCAGAATCATATGTGATTCTACTAGAATCAGATGTGATTCTGGTAGAATCACATGTGATTCTGGTAGAATCACAAAGACTCCAGATAAGCAAAAGAAGGTAGCATCAACAAAAACCTTAAAATTACAACTGTTAGCTCATATTCTTACTACAAATATGAATCAAACACAACTATTAATACCAATAAAACACAGTGATTTAGAACGAATCAAACCAATAAGTTTAACATCAGAATTTTGTAGCAACAAAAGTGAATTAACTTCTGTAACTCGTTCCATTTTTCCTGATTGTTCAACCACAAATAAGATTGTGGCCGTACTTTAATTCTAACAATTATAACATAATATTGATGGTGGACAATTTTAGTATCGATGGGGACAATTTTAAGGCCCGCACAAATGAAGGCACAAATTATGACATAGGCTAGATGGTGACAGGGATGATTTTAACTTGGTATGTTAATTGCAAGGCTGCGCAAACGCCTACCCCACTAGTCATAAGTACGACTTATTTGATAAATGGTTATTTAATATGATGATTCATCTGATATAATTATCATGTGACTTCCATCCACTAACACAATCTCTGTCACGAACAATATTAAAGTGGATAAATGAAGAATATGTGTGGTGTGCAATGATTTGTGCAAAGCTCGCCAATTCCATATTTGGTGTTAGTTTTGTCAAACTGTTATGCAACTCACTCGCTAGACAGATGTTCATCGTTGTTAGATTCCGTCTCAAGGACAGAATAACATTTGACACACCAAGCATGATATTGGATAGGAACTGATATTTGTTCGCAAAAAGAACACAACAATGAAACCCGCCAAGACGAGCAGGCAATGATAACCAACTCTAAAGTAGTCTTTTACAAAACTAAATCTCAGGTTGACCCAACATAGGTCAGTTTCTAGCCGACATTCTTTACATAATAGCTACATATCTAGAACAACACAAATCTACAAACACTCAAGAATATCAATAAAACGTCTCACGAAGTTTGAATGCTACAATGATGATATATTGTGTAAGAAGAGAAATGAACACGTATTTAGCTCAATTTAGCCGTTATAAGTCCTTCGAGTGACCCAATGAATGCCACAGCCGATACAAGAAAGCAAGCAACAAGTCACTAAACCGAAAAAAGGCCTAACAAACACTTCGCCTAATTCAACAACAATCACACCTAATTAGTTCATATCATCACACTTCGCCTAATTCAACAACAAACACTTCGCCTAATTTCAACAATAATTTGGTTATGACAAATATTATCACAAACTGCAGTAAAACACAGCTTAATAGTCATATCATCATCTTATTCAGATACATTAAGTTCTAATCTATAATCAGATTATCATCTTATTCAAAGACACGTCATAATCTATACAGGTTAATACAACGTTTATTTCGAGTTCCTCTTTAACCAATTCAAACGCAAATAAAAAAAAATACCAGATGAAGAGACCTTCGTTATATCCTTACTTCCTGCTATTTCTTCCCGTATGTCCATTATTCATAAGATTTGGGGGTAAAATTAGGGTTAGGTTTTTAGTTATTGAGATTGATGAGAGGAAGTTATGAGATTACGGTTATAAGAGTGAAGTGAGAGTGAATTGAATTGAATGAGAGGATTATGAGAGGAAGTTATGCGGTTATGAGAGTGAAGTGTGAGTGAATTGAGAATGAGAGGATTATGAGAGGAAGTTATGAGGTGGTGGGTGTGGAGCGGGAATGACGACGTTACCCTCACAATAAATGAAAAAAGAAAAAAATTAAAAATAAACGATTTATCTCAATCGTGGATGCTGAGGTGGATGGACGGACGAGATGAAATAATAGGATCTATGACAATTTTTGGTTCTATACGGAACTTTTGTCTTCTTTATTATATTTTTTTTTTTTTTTTTTGTTTTGTTTTTTTTTTTTTTTTTTTCAGTTGCAATATATCTCAATCGTATGTGGGTTGAAGACTTTTTTTCGGACACTAACATATTGATTTGTGACATATATATTCTTTCTTTTTGTAATCCATTTTTTACTTTTGACTTTTTAAGTTTGATATATCACTATTAATGCTTCTTGACAAGTATCAGCAACGGGATTTTTTAGCGGCATATAATTATAATTATATTTTGGCTAAATGTTTTGTGTAACCAAAATATCACTATGACTATTTGCAGCTAGAAAATCTCGTTATTACGCACGGTACTCGTCCAGTACCATATAAGTTAACTAGAAATAATTGAAACTTTGAAGTGGATAATAAATTTTAAACGAATAATCAATATAAAGAAATATTATATACTCGTATTCAATTATTTACAATGTCTTCCATGATCAGCCAGAAAGGAGAGAAACAAAATTTTGATATGTTAAATTGCTTTTCAGTCATTCTTGCAATTAATGTAATACATATAAGCAAAATATCTTGCAAAATATTTGCAAATCAGATTTGATCGAGTTTTCTACTAAGGTCACTCACATCAGTTAACTCAGCCTTAAATTTTAAGGCATGCCACGTCAGCTTTTTCACCCTTTAACTTAACTCAGCTTTAACCCACACAACAATAACTCAGCTTTAACACACCTTAACTCAACTTTACACATAAATTTTCAAATTCAACCCCTAACTTATAAATTACTTCATTTTTTAAAAACATAACATTCATTAATAACATAACATTACATACTTAATAAAATAAAATTACAACGAAATTAAAAAAACCATTAAAATACGATACGAAATTTTATATGGAGTTGTAATTGTCGATAAGATCAGATTTCTCCTCCCACACTTGTAACACCTGCTCCCTAACCATCTTCAATGCGACATGAAGTTCTAGATCTGTTTCATTAGTTCTTTGTAGAGTTTCTAGACCGACCCTGATAGCTGGATGGTCTTGAGGCAACTCACGCAGCCTTTCGATCTCTGGAGCACGATTATGCATTTGTAGCATAATACGAGTTATCTCGCCAAACAAACTGTTAATAAGTTTGAGTTCTTTTTCTTGTTCTGTTCGTAATCGGTTGAGGATAGCCCTTTGCACCTCTGCTGGTTCGTTAGCCATTGTGTTTGTGTTTAAATTAGTGTGAGAAAATGAAGTCTTGTGAAGATGGTTTTTATAGTGGAAATTAGCCGTTAAATAAGCCGTTAAAGTAGCGTTAACGCTGAGTATTATTCAAATTCAAACGTAAACTAAAGTACACCATAATAACGCTGCGTTAACGCATCTTAGTCACAACAATTAAAATTCAAAGTCACGTTAATAAAACGTGTGCATTTGTACCCTATAAATACCCATGCTTCTGAAGCACATGTCACACAAAAACACATTCCAAACTTCTCAAATACTCTAGATCCAAACATCTCTAATTCATAATGTCTTCCAGAAAAGATTTCGGGCAACAATTTCCAAGCCCACCTCGCAAAAAGGATTTTGGACAACAGTTTCCAAGCCCACCTCGCAAAAAGGATTTTGGACAACAGTTTCCAAGTCCACCTCGCGATAATGAAGAATTCCATACTCCCCCAGAGCATACCTTTCCGGTTTTCCAAATAGATCAAGACATGCAGGTCTTGTAGGAAATGGAACATGATGAACCGGTGCACAATCCACCGGTTGCCAACGAAGACCCAAATCCGTATGGGTTAACTGATGAACAACTTCGCCTAATGGATCAAGACATGCAGGTCTTGCTGAAAATGGAATATAATGAAAGAGAAGAGGAAAGGGCTCGTTTGGAGCGGGAAGCAAAAGAGGCTGAAGAACGCAGGGAAAGGTGGGAGTGTGGTATTTTCACACCTTCCGAATCATCTGAAGATGGTTACCCAGATTCAGATGATACTTTTCATTAATCGTTGTAGTTTAGTTTTTAATTTCCGTTAATGAGTTTAATGTAATTTATATTTTCCGTTTAATGTATTTGTAGTTGATGTTTATTATATTCTAATTTCCGAATCTAGAGTTTCATGTAATTTATATAAAAACATATAGTATATAAAACACAAATCTAAAACACAGGGGGCAAAATTGAAAAAAAACAAAATTTTTCTTAAACAAAGCACAAGGGCCGAAAGTGTAATTTTTTTTTTTTTTTTTTTTTTTTTACAAAAACCACCCTTAATGTGACGTTAAGGGGCTAACGCAGCCCCTTAACGCCACGTTAACTCAACTCCTCCCATCGGTTAACGCGAAGTTAACGTGCGTTAAGGCCCAAAATCAAGCCTTTAACGCTGCTATAACGTATCCGATGCGAATGGTCTAAGGGTGTAGGGTGTGCATTTCGGGAAAGTCAAAAGGGAATCTACTTTTATCTCTTCCTTGTGGGGACATGGTACCTTTTTTAGCGGCAAAATAAAAAATACTTCTCAAGCGGTACTTGAGTCCCAAAGTAATAAGATAGGAAAAAGACAACATTTAGGAGAGAGAATGCTTAATTATTGATTGTTGTGTGTTGGTACGTGTATTTTAGGGGTATTTTTAAATGATAAAAAATAAAAAGAATTTAATAGAAGAGAAAGAAATTGATGCAGTGGTTGAGGGAAAGTTGAAGGAAAAGATTTTGGGGAGAGAAAAAACTGATGTGAAGCTAATGTGGCAAGAGAAAACACATGACCACACCCTCCGCACTAAGATTAGAGGAAAAATGTTGCTATCGCGCGATCACTACAAATTTTCTTCACTAAATATTACTCTGTATGACTAGCGACTAAATATTAGTCTCTTCTTTATTAGCCTATTCCGTATCTTGTTTGATGAAGTAATGTTCACACAAACTTTTTTATTTTTTAATTAACTAAAAAATGCGTTAAATACATATTAAATAAATTTATAAATTACTATATTTAAACTTGATTTTCACTTGAATGAATTAAAATATTGTTTCTATAAACAGATTAATCCGTGTCCAGTGTGCAGAGGTTAGCAAAACTCTTTTATTAAAACGAAAGAAAAATGACATTGTTAAATTTGATGCATGCATGGTGTAGAAAGTTATGAGTCATTTGCTGACGAAGTGACCAAAATTTCAGAAAGCGAAAGTTGCATATCAAACAAGGATCATTCTGCTGTCGGTAAGGTAAACGTCAATGCTTTTTGACTTCCATGTATTACTGCTTCAATGAGCTTTTAAAACAACGCATACGTAGTTGAGGCGCTACACAACCATCAACCATTCTCAAAGTTACAACCTCTGCCTCTCCAAATGAACTCGATCTCTCATCCACTCCATCTCACCCATATCAACAAACAAACCATAATCATTAACAGATTGTACACACTCTTCCACTCCATAGCTCTAACCCTCCTCATTTACTATAGATTATCCTCCATTCTCACTCTAATCAACACTACAACCCGACCATTAATCCCTCATGTCCTAATCTTCTTATCCGAATTCATACTCTCGTTTATTTGGCTCCTTAGCCAGTCGTTCTTATGGCGACCAATAACACGAACCGTCTTCCCAGAGAGGTTACCACAAGATGACCAACTTCTTCCACCTATCGACGTGTTCATATGTACAGCAGATCCTCAAAAGGAGCCACCACTTGGGGTTATGAACACAGTTGTGTCAGCCATGACTTTGAATTATCCAAGTGATAAGGTTTCTGTTTATCTTTCTGATGATGCGGGGTGTTCGGGGACTTTAGAAGCCATGCATGAGGCTTATAAGTTCGCTAAGACGTGGGTTCCGTTTTGCAAGAAGTTTGGGGTGAAGACAATTTGCCCCGAAGCTTATTTCGCAGGACCAGAGGTAGATGAGAGTTTAATGATGGATAGTGACGAGTTCGGAGCAGAGAAACTTAAGGTTAAGGTTAGCCGATCTTCTTCCCTCTGTAACATATTTTGTGTTGCTAGGTTGTCTCATTTTTGTCATATTGAGTGCTCAAAATAAATTTTTCTGTCCCGGCCATTGATGTCATTTTGTAACAAAAAAGTGTCTTAAAAGATTGGCATTGAAGAACAACGATTTTTATATAAAAACGTGGGAGAATTCCATATTTACAACATAAACATTAAAACTTAGTTTTAGACAATACTATAAGTCTTGAGTGTAATACGTATCGCTTACATGATCACCAAAACTCATTGCATGTTCGCTCATGACTTAAGATCAAATGAGAAGAAACCTTAAAATGAGAAGGATGAGAAATAGCTATAATTACACATTAGAGATGCATTAATTTGAATTAGATGCATCTTTAATATTTTAGAAGCACCATAACATATTTTTTAGCTAAAAATTAGATGCATATATGCGTATATTAGATGCTTTTTATAAAATTAGAAAAATTCTATGTATTTTTCGTCCTCTATGGGTCAAATTTGTTGTTAGTACTATTTTACATCTTTTTCATTTCAAAGTTACTTTCGAAACTAATTGGGATGTATATAAATGATTAGAGATGCATCTAATTCAAGTTAATGCATCTCAAATATGTAGTTTAAGTTATTTCTTATTTTTCTCATTTCAAGTTTTCTTCTCACTGCATCCTCAGCCGTTCGCTCATGTATGTTTCTTTAATATTATCTTTACATATATTGTTTGATCTGGTAATTTTCTTGTTTTATTATGTATTCTTATGAAAATGAAATAAATGGCATAAAGTTAGAAATTTATTTCTGAATAGCGGAAAATGTATAGGGCATGGTAATGGTCCTCAACGAGTGAATAACAGCTACTTTTATCTTAACTACTTATAATGCACAAAATTTAAGGATTAGTTACACTAAAAAAGTTAAAAATTAAAGAATACAACTTTTCATTTGATTTGTACAATCAATTGATGCATCAACACATATATCAATTGACTTATCAACACCACCATTAATGATACTTCAAAAAACCCCTCAAAGAAAAATGCTATTAAAAAAACTCATTGTACAAACCAATAAATCTGATAAACACAAAAATAAACAAATAAAATTATACAAACTAAGCAAAACTCCACCAAAATTTTGTCATTGCTTATAATCCATAAACAAACAAACTAATTGATAAAGTTGTTAAAAAACGTAAAATAAAACAAATTATTGGTTCAAAAAAATTAAGATACATGCTCCTGCATCACGCGGGTACCCTGCTAGTAGCTTATAAGTTAACTAGCTTATAAGTTAACTAGAAATAGTTGTTTGATCAAGTAACGTGCATATTTTATTATGCATATATTTTTATGAAAACGAAAGAAAAATGACATTGTTACATTTGATGCATGCATGGTGTAGGAAAGTTATGAGTTATTTGCTGAGAAAGTGGCCAAAATTTCAGAAAGCGAAAGTTGCATATCAAACAAGAATCATTCGGCTGTCGTTAAGGTAATCGTCGATGCTTTCAACTTCATTATTGCTTCCGTGAGCTTTTAAATGTATTAAATACCACACAATTATATATTCACAATAATTTATGATCATGAAATATAACTACTCTATGAAAGATCATATCATTTGGCCTAAACCTGATTGTGAGGTTCGGTACAATCAGATGCACTTGTGTACTTCTCAAGATGAGTTCATTTTACTTGATTATTATAGCCGAAAATTTCCGCAATACCTTATAAACTTTGAAAAATTATTTTGGCATTGGATAAACTTTGAAAACATTTGGCATTCCTTTTTAGAGGGTAAGTGTGTGTTTACACGTAGCAGGAATTGTACCTGAGACCTCATATATTTTAGTGTGATAGTCACAGGCCTATTTCTATAACGGATTGAAAGAGAAATTTGTGTCATATTGAGCGACCAAATGTTTTAAGTTCGTAAGTTTGTCGGTTTTAAAAACTCAATTAGCTACTGTACGTTAAACCGGTGAACAAAAAGCAAAAGGTGCAACACGGCCACATGGGAACCAATTATGCAAATTAAATGGTACTAGTATAAAGTATGGAGAATTTATTAAATTTTCATCAAAGCAAACCACATGGATAGTTTTTTTACGTGACGTTATTAAAGTTTACAGTATTTGTCATGAGTTGCGGCATCACGGAAAAATGCATACAAATCTTGGTCGTATATATTATGTTTTATGACGATATTTTTGTTAGGACAGGTAACTTGGCGGATAAACAAGCACGTTTAACTTGTAACAGTTTAATTCCCAAGATATCTCGTAGTATGGCAATAGTTAATTATCTGGGAAGACAAAACCTATTGTAGCATGAACAAGAAGGTAATGACTACCTAATAATCTTTGCAGGTATTGGTTGATGAAAGCACACATGATCAAGAACAGATGCCTCGCCTCGTCTATGTTTCTCGTGAAAAGAGGCCTTCTCATCCTCATCATTTTAAAGCTGGAGCTCTCAATGCCCTTGTAAATATCTCTATCTAGACTACACTACAAAAAAAATACTAGTAATCTAAAGACAAAAACAAAAAAAAAAAAAATAAAAAGTATAAAGAAGTGTCACAAAATTTTTTATGTGATTCTCTGACACTCAAAAAAGCGTACGTAGAAGTCCGTAAAACTCTATTTATAATGACACAAAAAAAGTGTAAATACATATTTTTTGCCTTTTGTAATACGTTTTGTTTATTAATTGTGTCATTAAATCTCAAAAGTTTTTGAGTTTTGCTCACAATTTTTAAAAAGTGTCACTAAAATGTTAGATTTAATGGCATTTTTTTGTGATTAAAACCCTGTCACTTAAAATGTATTTTCTTGTAGTGTTAACACATATACACTTATCACTTATGTATATATGAATACACATGCAAGGAAAACTAACATAAATAACAAATGTTTTTGCAGTTCCGAGTGTCGGGCTTGATAAGTAATTCACCATATATACTCGGCTTGGATTGTGACATGTATTGCAACGACGGAAATTCAGCACGTGAAGCTATGTGTTTCCATCTAGACCCGAAGTTGTCGTCCTCTCTGGCTTTTGTCCAATTCCCACAAAAGTTTCATAATATTAGTAAACATGATATCTACGAAAGTGAGCTGAGAAATTACTTTAAGGTAAGCTAAGCAATTTATTGGGGATGAACTTTATGTTCTTAATTAATTACTAGCATCATTTCTCTTCTTGTCATCATAAATTTTGTTACTAGCGCCATTTTTCCCATTACGTCTTCATTTTATTAATGGATTGATCTGACCAAAAGGTTTGTAGCTAGTCTTAGCGGTATGTGAGATTTCTCTCCAATCAACTCGTTGTGGGTTCAAGTCTCGACTTGGACGTGTGGATAATATATATTTATAATCTATATAGCATGAGATTATTTTTAGTTTGCCTTAAATAAAATTAATTAATGAATCAATTAGTTTGTGCACTGAACTAGATATTGTGGCGAGGGATGGATGGCATCAAGGGACCATGTTTGTCTGGGACTTGTTATTACTTGAAGAGAGAACCAGTATATGGTCTAACTCCAATACAAGAAGGTTAGTAATAAATTTTGCATTTTCGGATGCACATTACATTGCTAAATTTACTAGTTTGTGAGCGTTTTTCACTGCTAAGAGGGCCTCATCAGAATAGTTTAATAGGTATGACGTTGTATGTGCATCAGTTTATGAGTTATCACTTTTTTGTTCTTTGATACTAATACTACTAATTTTTTCTAATTTTACAGACATAGACTTGAAAGAACTCAGACAGTCTTTTGGTTCTTCCAACGAGTTCATCAAATCAATTCAGAATAAATGCAATGCGAAGCTCGATTGTGGGAAAATCTTATCAGACGAATTGTTGCATGAAACAAAGCTTTTAGCCTCTTGTGAATATGAAAATGACACAAAATGGGGAATTGAGGCAAGTCTTCTAATGCACGTTTGTTCAATGTTAAATCTTCTTAAAACTTTACTAATAAGGAAACTTGAGAATCTCACAAAAGTTGTGTTGCCAAGATATTGAAGTGTGCTTTGATGACATGTTGTTATAGGTGGGGTTTAGATACTTCTCTGTTGTTGAAGACTACTTCACAAGCTTCATTATGCACTCTAAAAATTGGGAATCAGTTTACTATGTGCCATCAAGACCATCTTTCTTGGGATCAGGCACAACAAGTTTAAATGATACTATGATTCAAAGCACAAGATGGTATACAGGGTTGATTGAAGTTGCATTATCAAAATTCTCTCCCCTTTTTTATGGACAATCAAGAATGCCTATCCTACAAAGATTCTGTTATGCCTGGTTATCTCTATCTCCTCTTAATTTCATAGCTTTGTGGATTTTAGCCACAGTTCCACAGCTCTCATTGCTCAACGACATAACTATTTACCCTGAGGTGAGACAGAATGAGGATTGATGTCTTGCTAGCTTTTCAGCCATATATATTTTTCTACACAAGAATGACATTGAAAAGGGAACCAAAAATAGTTCAGGAGTCATAACAACCTCTATATGAACACATATGAATTATGGTCCCCATATAACATGTGATTCGAGTTAATGCCAATATTCATATGGTGTATTTCACATGTGAATCTTTGGTTCATATGGTTTTAAAAAAATCCATGGTTCATTTGCTAACTACCACAGTGTGACATAAATGCAGGGCTGGATTTGAGCATGTGCGGAGTGAGCAACCTCACAGGGCCCCAAATTTTCGAGGGCCTCAAAATTTTGAACGGTAGTTGTGTTTCAGTTCAGGTTTTTCATGTTAATCTGATGAAAATGTGCTCTCAAACATAAAATTACGGTGATTTTACCGAAACTAAGTTAAACATTGAGTCATTGAGTGGTTTTATTACAATGGTAAGAACAGGTTATGGAGGTTACACGGCTAAAGAAGATGGCAGCTTTTTTGAGTTTCGACTTTGCACGCTAAAGTTTTTAGATTTTACACTTTTGCGCTAATGTTTAAGTTTTATTTCTAAATAAGCACAAAAAAGTTTATGAAACTAATATTCTCAACACAGGTTTGTGACAAAGTTTAAGAAAAGTTTTAAAGTTGTTCTAGTTAATACTATCACTTTAATACAAATAAACTTGTTAAACATCGTTATTTAATGTTCGAGGGCATTTAATATTTTTGAATATATATATATATATATATATATATATGTAAATCTCTCTCTCTCTCTCCAAAATTCACGGGGCGGCCCTGCATAAATGTATATCGATCCAGTTTAAGCTTTGATATATGATAACATATTTTGCAGGTTAAAAACCCGTTCTCTTTTGTATTTCTCTATGTGTTTGTATTATCAAATTTACAACACATGAGAGAGATCTCTACAGGAGAACCCCTCAAAGCATGGAAATATGGGCAAAGGATATGGATGATGAAGGGAATCACAACTAATCTTTATGGAAGCATTCATGCGATCATGGAAAAACTTGGTGCAAAAGAAGCAAGTTTCCTACCAACAAATAAAGTGATTGATAACGATCAAGTAAAACTATACCAAATGGGCATATACAATTTCCAAACTTCAAGTATGTTTGTCGTTCCCCTTTGTTCTTTAATCATCCTAAATCTCCTAGCATTTGTAGTCGGGGTCCTTAAAATAACGATTCAAAGAGAGTACATTGACGAAATCTTCATACAAACTCTCCTCTCGTTTTATGTAACTTTGATGGGTTATCCTGTTCTCGAAGGTATGATGTTGAGGAAAGACAAAGGAAGGATTGAACCGAGGATGAGTTTCTACTCGGTTGTATTTTCTATAATTATAATATTTTTCGGATCATTTCTAGTTATATATTAGTTCATCTTGAACAAAAGAAATGGCTATATATAATTATAATATTTTTCGGATCATTTCTAGTTTTATGTAACTTTGATGGGTTATCCTGTTCTTTAGGTGTTATTATTGTTGTAAACAATTTGTATAAAGACTACAAAGCTTAAGCATTAGTGGTTTATGTGGGAAACGGTGTACACTTTAATTAAGATAATCAGATTACAAGTATGAATAATAAAATTAACAGAAATTAAATGACAGAAAATTAAATAACAGACAGAAAGGAGTAGAAGCAGAAGACAGACACTATATAACGATAAGTAAATAAAAGCAGTAAAGGTTGGTCGAGGCTCGTGTTTAACACGATTCCCTTAAAACAGATTCGCAGTCTGTTTCTGAGGGTACAATTTCCAAAGCTATTGTACAACCGGACTAGACAACTTGCCTGAAAGATCTCGGAAAACTTGTGTGTTTCTGATCGACTGCTAGAAACCGTACGTAATGGAGATGCGTTTCTGGATGATTCAACTGAATGAGGGTTATGGCTTTATTTTTACAAAACCGTTGTCTTGTACTCCAAGACTAAATAAGTGCCATAATTATATAAATCTGTTATAAATAAAACAGATATACATATCTTTTAATTGCAAAAACGATTCTATAAAACTTATTCAGTAAGTTTAAATCTATTACTAAAATAGATTTACAGAAAATGGAAACTAAGACCCACCCGAATCTGCAACAAAAATGTACGCACGTATGCGAAGTTTCGGAGCTGCATTCGTGTCCGCAGGTCGCGCGGGCTCGCATGAGTTCAGAAGCTTCGAACCCATTTTGGCCCAGAAATCCCGAAATCTGCACCCCCTGCACGCGCGCACGTAGGTGTTAGAGTAAAACCAACAAATTATTTTGAAGGTCAATACCAAGATTTCTATATAAACAAGCTTTCATTTCTTGTTTTGGGCGATGTGGGATACTCCCACTTTTCCATTTTTTGTATTTTAAGTGCCTCACTTTGAGACATGATATCTCATCCATACTAACTCTATTTTTGACACATTTTAGCTCGTTCCGAAACTCTCTTCAAAGAGAACGCAAAGCTACTAAGAAATATAAATATATATACATATACATATATTAAATAGTGTCCAAAATTAAAAAAAAAAAAAAAACTCATTTTGTAAACTCATTTTTCCAACAATCCCCCACATGAATGGAGATCGGTCGAAAACATACGAAAGTTTCGGTGAAATTTCGGCAGCTAAGTCTTGCATAGGAAAGGTAGGTGTAACCCTTTAAACCTTTCCTTGTGAGATGCACTTAGTCTCCTAGATCCGAGTAGGCGCGATTTCCTCGAACTCAGGCTCTATTTACGTAGACGACATTACACTTCACATAAGACTTTCCCTGACACTGTCAAGTCCTCATAGTCGTGTTCGTTATGGTCATGAACACTAGCTTGGTTCTGCAAGAGCTCTTAGGAATTGCGCCCCACACAATTTCTTTCGAAGCGACCCCACTTCTCAGGCTCTATTTAATAGGTTATGTTGTATGTGTTGTGAGAAGTGAGAAAATAAGTGAGCTCTTAATTTTGATTAAAAGAAAAAATATTTATCAATTTAACTTGTATATGATGGTAATGACTTATAATGTTGAAACCAACTTAAAAAAATTCTATTTTGATAGAAAAAAATGTTAGCTATTGACGACTGCAACTTTCCTTCACTAAATATTATGACTAGCGATTAGATATTAGTCTATTCTTTATTAGCCTATTCCGTATCTTGTTTGATCAAGTAACGTGCATATTTTATTATGTATATATTTTTATGAAAACTAAAGAAAAATGACATTGTTACATTTGATGCATGCATGGTGTAGGAAAATTATGAGTTATTTGCTGAGAAAGTGGCCAAAATTTCAGAAAGCGAAAGTTGCATATCAAACAAGGATCATTCGCCTGTCGTTAAGGTAATCGTTGATGCTTTCAACTTCATTATTGCTTCCGTGAGCTTTTAAATGTATTATATACCACACAAATATATATTCACAATAATTTATGATCATGAAATATAACTACTCTATGATAGATCAATATCATTTGGCCTAAACCTGATTGTTAGGTTCGGGTTCAATCAGATGCACTCATGATTATCATTTGGCCTAAACCTGATTGTGAGGTTCGGGATCAATATCATTTGGCCTAAGACCTTATAAACTTTGAAAAATTATTATGGTATTGGATAGACTTGATCATTTTCATTTTAAGTATTCATGGCTTCCGACATTTTGACCGACTAATTCACGGGGTCTGAACCAACCTTCACACAACTCAAACTAGATAAAGGCATCCCTTTTTAGAAGGTAAGTGTGGCCACTTCAGAATTGTTTGCACATAGCAGGAATTGAACCTGATACCTCACACATTTTAGTGTGATAGTCACAAGCCTATTTCTTTATCTTGTAACTTTTTCTAGCGCCTTGCTAGCTTTCTTTTAATCAAATCGCCGAAAAAAAAAAAAAAAAAAAAAAAAAAAAAAAGTCAGAAGCCTTTTTCTATGACGGATTGAAAGAGAAATTAGTGACATATTGAGAGCCAAATGTTTTAAGTTCGTAAGTTTGTCAGTTTTAAAAACTCAATTAGCTACTGTTAAACCGGTGAAAAAAATGTAAAAGGTGCAACATGGCCACATGGGAACCAATTGTGAATTGTTTGTTTCGGTTGGGGAGGCTTTAAAGGTCTCAGATCAGTGGTTGTATGGATGGTTTACATTGTAAAACCCCAAAATTACCACAATCTGAAATGACCAAAATACCCTCTAATTTTGAAATTTTAAGAACTTATAAAATACGCTATAAATTAAAACTTGAGTTATATAACATGTTATGACTCAAAACCATACAATATGAACACATAACCTAAAGTATCATATGAAATTATGTATGAACCTTATAATATAAATTATGGCACGTTTAATATGTCGCATAGGCCAAATTAATTTTAAAACATGTACAAAATAATTAAGAGATAAGTATGTAAGAATTTTGGCTAATTTGGAAAGTTGCAAATCACCCTTAATGCCCATCCCTAATTTTCAGCAAACCCTCCTAATTTCACTCTCCAAGCCGTGTTTTACAACTCTCCAAAAACCCTAACTCCCTTTTTCTCCCTACTCCAATTGACGGCAAGCATAACAAAAAAAAAAAAAAAAAAAAAAAAAAAAAAAAAAAAAAAAAAAACCCTAAACCATTGTTCCATTCGATTGACTAAGGAGAAGAAGGAGAAGCAAACATTTGATCTTGATCATTGTTCTTGAATATTCGTATCACACAAGGTAATCGTGTATGTATCATTTTAATCCATTCGCAATTTTGAACAAAACCTAATCGACCCATTCTTTTTCTTTTTCATTCGATCTTGATCAAGAGAAGAGAAGGTGTGTTGGTGATTGATCATTTTGGATATCGTTGTATCCTTGTTCCTATTCGATCCATACAAGAGGTAACATGTAAACCTTAATCTAAAACAATATTTTCGGATCTATATGTATTAAAATGTATCAATATGATTAATGGTGTTATTGAAAATCGGATGTATATATGAAAACTAATCTATCAGAAATTATGTGCTAACAAAACGATTTGTTAACCAATGAAATAAACATGAACTTTGGTGGATCTTTGGTCTAAAACTTAATTCAGTGAAATAGGGTTCGAATGAAATTTATTTGGTGATTTTTAGAGGTCGGGAAGGCACCCGTTTGATTTTTACAAATTCATGTGTCAAAACTGTATTTCGGGTTCTGAAAATTCAGTCGTGGTTTATGATTTTTAATTTAAGATCTATAACGAATTAAGACCTGAGCTTTGGACAAAATAATATTTGGGATATTAGTTAATTTTTGTAATTTTTATAGATTTTTCTGAAATTTTTATCGTGGGTAAACAATTGCATACTTTCGGGGTGTTTCATCAGATCCGATTCGAGAACATGTTGTGAATGTCGATTTTTAGATCATACTGGTACTACTTAATAAAATCTGGAAAAATTACCTAAAATACTTAAGACATATATGAACATCTGGGTAAAAGTATAGAATTTTATGAGTTCGTATAAGGTATTTTAAAAATAGCTAAAGTCGGGTCTGTTTTCGATTGTAATGCTGAATTTAAGTAGTTGTTTATTTAGAACACTTATAAGCTTATGTGCTTCACATTTAAAACCTAAATAAGTTATATTGTCATCCTAAAAGTGTTTAACTTATGTATTGATTAATTATCATGTTAACCTTTAACCTTGGCATAATTGCAATTATAACCCTAATCTTTGAACAATGATAATATGAAACCTAAATAATATGAAGTAAACATTTAAGTTACTAATTTGAGAAGTATAACTAAATTATGACCTAATGGAATGTATGAAACCCTAATTGGAGTTTAATTACTTTAAATGATCAATTAAAACGACTTGTGTAATTAGAAACCCTAATCTCACACTTACTTAATTTGGAAACCCTAATTTGACTTGTAAACTTTTAGAAAGTTACTATTTATGGAAAGTTACTATTTTTGGAAAGTTACTAAATATGGAAACCTACTAAATATGGAAAGTTACTAAATAAGGAAAGTTACAAAAAATGGAAAGCCGACTAAAATGAGAAATTCGATTTAAGATAAGTTATTAATAAAACGATCATAAATTCATGTAGATTCGCTGAAGATGGAGTTTGCTTCTGATCTTTATGTTTCTAGTTGTATTGTCACTTGCGGTATAAGGTACGGATATTCTACCCTTTTTCAGTAAGGGTGCTTTCGTTCTCATGATTTTTCTTGATCTTGATTCATTAGGATTCCCTAAGCCATTGCTATGTTCCCTTATACTTTGATTCGTTCTTCATGATCCATTTGACATTCGTCATTATGACCCTATGACATAAGTATTCGAATCACTTGATGCTTAGAAGGTTCATTTGATTTTGTAATTGGATGTGAAAACCTTTCTTAATTTTATCATGGAAATGTTTTGAGAAAAACTAATTTTAAGATGATGTTTATGAACGATGCGATACCACTTTTATATGAAATTTTACTAAACTTTTATGAGAACTACTTTTAAAGACTACCTTTATGAAAACCATTCTTAAAGATCATTTTTATGAAAACCATTATTAAAAGATTTCTTTAAATGAACATTTGATAGAAACCTTTGAATTGAACCTTGCTATGAACCATTTGATTTCGAACCTTTGAGATCCTATGCCTGATATAATTCCCTCATTGACTCATGACATTCATTTTATGATTGTCATTCTTATTTATTCATTCTGACATTTATTTAAATGTCTCTGCTATGCTATGCTTATGTTTGCCATGCTTATTTGAATTACTATCTTGTTTCTCTTGCCATGCTAGATTATATTTGTTGTATGCTATGATAGATCTGTGCCTGAGCTTACCTAGTTCTGGAGGTACCAGGACCATGTCTTTGATGGCACCCTAGGCATGACACTCCCGTAAGGTGTGATAGATCTACGACGTTCCCCCTTATGTATATGTATTTTATCGCGATCACTATTGGCCATTAATGCGTGTGTGTGCTTAGTCTAGTACTGACATACATACATATGTTAGGGAGCGTATGGATGCATCCTAGGTTTTATGTTTTATGTGATTATGGTGACCAGGTAGTGTGTGCCTTGCACTTCTTCTCACATTTTTATTTTATTTACTTAGAGGTCTCCCCTCTTCGTATACTTGTATTGTTTTAGTATGATTTGATAGATTATGTATGGAGTTCTTATGGCACATCCTTATATGAACCTTTTCATTATTTCATTCTTTCTCTCGATTCAATTAATATTCAGTTCTCATGCATTCCTGATTTTTAGTTCTCTTTAAATTCGTATGACTTTCATAATTATACTTTTGTTTTGTATTCTTATTCCTTCGTTGCTTATGCTTATTTACCGTCCTGTTATGTTATATATATCTGTTCACTGGGCTTTTTAAGCTCAGCTGCATTTCTTTCCATGCGGCAGGTTTTAGATGGAAGCTGGGTTATGAGTGGAGAGCACTTGGGACTTAGAGGACATTTACTTTCATAGCTATCCTGGATTAGAGATGACTAGAAGTAATTACGATTGTAGACTTAGAATTTATTATTGTTCCCTTTGTAACCTTGTATTTTAGATTTTCCTTTGTAACCTTTGAAATTCATTTTGTATTATTTAGTCATATGCTTGTGTTTGCTTTGATATGTCACCATAACGTAATACTTATACCCTTATTGGGTTGGGGTGTTACATACATGCTCTCAGCCGGGCATGCCATCATGCTGATGGGATGGCCCGGTTCAAGCGGGTTGCGGGAGATGTGGAGGAGTTTATAATGGGGATCGCTAGGCCACATGTTGAGAGGGGAGTGGTTCCTTTGGAAGGGGCGGTGGTGGATGAGGTTCTCCTTGACCGTGGGTTTTCCCTACCTATCATGACTGTTAAGAGCATCCCTCATAGTTGTCGTATGGCATTTTCTCATGCTTTAACTGCTGCTCTGGGTAAGGTGGCGGCTATGCCAACGTCTATTGAGGCGTGGGTAAAACTTTTGTTGTTACCACGTTGCACGTTGCGTGTTTTTAGGCCCTCTAACCATCAAGAGCGTAGGTCTGGTAATAGGAAGTCTTTGCAATGCGATAGTATTCAACGGTCGTTGGCAGCTTGGGGTGGGGATGGTTTTTCTGAACTTATCCTATCGCTTTTTGCCCAACCCCTGGGGGTGGTCGCGGGTAAGGATGAGCTTGCCTCTGAGTCTGATAGCTCAGCGGTGTGCACCAATGTTAAACAATGTTTGAGGAAAGTTGCGGACGGGCATTTCACTACTGCCGTTAAAGTGTTGTGTTCTTCGGGGGTTGCACCTCTTGGTACGGATACTTTGACAGCGTTGTTGGCTAAGCATCCCATACTGCCCCCTCCGGTTATGCCTGGTTCCTTGCTCTCTGAGCCTCCTCTTGTTGTGGATGTTGATAGTGTTCTTGGGTGTATTCAATCCTTCCCAAAAGGGACTTCTTGTGGGCGGGACGGATTGAGGGCCCAACACATTTTAGATGCATTTTGCGGGGTGGGGTCGGCGATCACTGTTGAGTTACTCAAGGCTATCTCTGTGGTGGTTAATTTATGTTTGGAGGAGGCTGGTCTCTAAAGTGGCTATGAGGGGTGTCAGGAAAGAGATGTCCAAATAACTTTGTGATTTTCAGTTTGGGGTGGGAGTCCCCAGCGGGGCAGAGGCCGTGCTCCATAGTGCGAATATATTCTTAAATGAGTTTCACTCGGATGGGTCGTTGGCTATGCTTACTGTTGATTTCTCTAATGCCTTCAACTTGGCGGATCGGACTACCCTTCTACATGAGGTTCGGACTCGATGCCCGTCTATTTCCCTATGGGTGGAGTTTTTATATTGTAATACCCCCAAAATATCGCAGCGGAAGATTGTGTCACTGGGGTATTACTTCATGGGTTACAGTATAAGTTACAGAAAACGACTCTAAATGAGATGTTTTGAAATAAATTATCATTCGATTAAAATATCAGAGTTTACAAAGAGGTCCCACAAGTTTACAAAATGTACAACATAAAAGTTGTAAATTTTTTCGAATGATAATATATGCATCGTCTTCAAAATGTTTTTCCGTGCGCCTTCACATGCCAACTAATTCCTTTCGAACCTGACATAAACATGCTAAAAAGTCAACACAATGGTTGAGTGAATTCATAGGTTTATAGATAGTAGTGGACAATAAAGTTCATAGTATAATTACAATGTGCGCAATCATCATCCTGATAGGTATTATTGCTCTAAGCTCATGGCATGCACAACTGACTGTATATATATATCACCGTACGATATATATATATTAAACAATTTGCCCCGTGTAGGTACTATGTCATATACTTAGAAATTCAAATATAGTGCATTTGTGATATCAGGTGTATGATTAACACAAACGGGATTCGTCAATCCTGATAGGTCTATCCACAATATTTGCGCTCACTCGCAACAACAAGTGATTAGTGGTCCATGATAAGGGGACTTTTGGCATAAACAACTTAGGCATGCAATAATACATTCAGGGCTAGCATTCAGTTTGCAAGTAATTGTCCATAATAATAAAAACAGTAGCATGCATCTCCCCCAAGTAGTTTATAAAACAGTTAAAAAAAAGTAGGGGCTATGAACTCACCGTAGTGATCAGTAGTAGTTTAATACAACAGATAGTGTATGGAAAGACAACGATCTTAAACGATAACCTACAAGAGTATAGTGATCGCGTCTTAGTATAATGTACAATATGAATGTACAAGTATATGTAAAGTCATTGACTTGATTAAGATATTGTACATATGTCTTATGTTGTGTAAAGGAGTGAAGTATTCTTAAAGTATGGTTTGGCTATTAGCCTTTTATAAATAACATCATACTACCGTTCGGGCTATCAAAATCTAGAGGTCATGTAGTGAACGTATGAGGAGCCAGGACACTTTAATTCGTAAATCCACAACTCGTCAATACAACTCCCCGAAGAGGCCTCTTATGATTATGAAATTCCTTAGTGTTGTAGTACTTATCATTTATAAGTAAAAGTAACTAACGAAACAAATGTTGTATAGAAACATTTGTCGTGTTTCGTCAAAGACTTTTGGTTTAACTAAGTGTGGTGTTGAAATGGTTTAAATTATGTGTCGTGAAATGGTTTAGCGTAACACTTGTCAAGTGTAAATGTTACTAATTGTGATAGAAACTTGCTATTCGTAAGTTGCTTATTATGAAAATAAGTTAACGGCGATTCATAATATTTTTTAATACAATTCCGTGAATCAAATAAAAGTTGAGACTTTGTGAAAATGATATTCATATAATCAATATATGATATGGTCAATTTCACAAGTTGTCGATGTCAAGAAAATGAGTCAATTAATTGAACAAGTCTCAATGACAAGTTTTGGGACATCAAACCCAAGCTAATCATGCGGCTAGACTCATAGCCTTTGTTTTTCACTTTCAACTTACGTGCTCGCGATTTTTTGCATAAAACATCATTCTGAGCAACTTTCGTGTTTTACACTTTTGATGATCCGGACCAGAAAAGGGTCTAAATCGTGATTTAATATCATATCAGAAGACTTTTTGTTCCAACACCTAATTTCCATCTAGTAATCTTCATTTAGCCATAACTTTTTAACTACAAGCCCTTTTTAAGTGATTCAAAAGCTTAAGTTCTAGTTTTTACTTCCTCTAATAGCTTCTTAAAGTCATTCAAGTACATGGTTCATGATTTTGTGTCAACACTTATCACAAATCACTAGTTACACACTAATTGTCTTAAAGGGGTTTCTAACAAGTTAACTTATGTTTTTATTTATATGTACAACAGCATACCATGCCATATTACATATACAACTTGTACAACATAAAAATACATCCAAAGATTATAAATTATTACAACCATATTGAATGACAAGAAAAGTAAATAAATTTCTTACAAGGATTAGGTTGAGCAGTTATAAGAACAATCAAGCCTAAACCCTTCTAATCTCTAACTTTGTCTTCAAACCATCACCCAACTTGATATAGCCTTAGAGAACTCTTGTACTTAGTCTTCTACTTCAGCCTTTGATCGTCATGTTGGAGTTGTGTTGTGTCCGTGTGACTAGCGAGATATCAAATTGTGGTAACGAGGTAGCTTAGAAAAGTTATAGAGAATTGTTAGGTGTTGTTTGTTTGTTAAGAGGCCAATACTACAAAAAATCTCATAAAGACCGGTTAGAATGGCTCATGGAGAGTGGTTTAGGAACCACTCTAGGCGGGGGGGGGGGGGGGGGGGGGGGTATTTCTATAACCAAAATATATAGAAACCGGTTCCACAACCGGTGTTTAATAAGAGCATCAAAACCGGTTTGCTAGTAAGAACATGCCTCTACTATAGAGTAAAGAGACCAATTTTTATATCAAAACCGGTCTTGGTGAGTATTTCTTTTTCAAAAAAAAAAATGATTTTAGCTTTTGAAATATATATATATATATATATATATATATATATATATATATATATATATATATATATATATATAATTTTCATAATTCCAAAATATACAACTAGATTAAATTGCATAAGTCTTGATACATGCCAATATGACCAACTAAAACAATATTTTCTATCATTGAACTACATTAAACAAACTTAGAAGCTAGCATACAGCTCACTATCCAAGAAGCATATTCCATTTTCAAGCTTGCTTCTCTCCAATACAAGTTCTATATCTTCCTTTGCAATTTCAGCACCTGTACTCTGCGCATGAGCTCCGTCTCTTTTTGTGTAGTGTGGAAAACTAGAAGGGGGGTTGAATAGTTTACCGGTTTAAAATTCTTTTAAAAATCTTGTTTTAAAAGTTGGCTATTGGAAACTTTGATTCGAACTCTATGTGTAACCAATCAACACCAATATGAACTACACACTAAACTAACTAATATAAACTAATGAAAGTAAAGAGTAGAGTTGGAAAGATCAAACCGAGACAAAGGATTTATAGTGGTTCGGCTACGAAGCTCTTCTTCGCCCTACTCCACTCCCCGAGTACCACACTCGAGAGTTTCAAGCACTATGTCAACAACCTCCCTTCAGGCGGAGAAAACCGTACATGTCGCTTATCCTATTACCGACACTAAGCTAAATGTCGAGTGCTAATCTTAGCTAGCACCAATCTACCAAGGTCCACGTGACCAAACACTCAAGCCCAGTGGCTTCAAGAGATCACCAAGATCTCGACACGATCACAAAGATCAACTCTCACTTCACTCTACAAAATCTAACTACTCTAGATCCTTTGACTACTCACACACAAGCCCAATGGCTTCAAGAGATCTTCACTATCTCTTAAGATCACTATGATCTTCACTCACACTTTCACAAAAGAAAGATAGTCTTGATGTATGCTAAGATACAACAAGGATGTAACAAGTGTTACAAAACCTAACCACTACAACTCTTGTCTTCTTGAAGATCTTGAGTTCTTCTCTTGCTAATGAAGAGGGATGACAACACCTTGTATCTACTTGGATACTTGTGTTCTTCTCTTGCTAATGAAGAGGGATGACAACACCTTGTATCTACTTGGATACTTGTGTTCTTCTCTTGCTAATGAAGAGGAATGAAGAGGATCACTTGAAGGATGATTGGATCACTCTTGAACAAAATAAAAACTAACCTAATTGATCTAAGAAAGAAAGTGTGAAGAGAGTATTCAACTCAGAAAGTTTTGTGTGTGTAAGGATGCCTAAAAACTGTGAAAGGGGTGGGTATTTATAGGCAAAGAAAATTTGAACGTTACAGAAAATTTTGTACGGACGGCTCTGTTAAATACCCCACGGCTCCGTTAAATTTAACGGAACCGTGGAGCCGTCCTAGACTAGGACGCTCTAAATTTTGTCTTTTCTGGTGAAAACTTATTTGGGGAAGGTTGGAGCTGATTTTTCGGGGGAAAAATAGCTGTTGTGATTTTCAAACTTATTTTTCCATTAAAACATTTCTTAATATTTCAAAAATAATTTGTCATTTGTATTTTTGAAAAAATGTTTTATCCCATTTAAAATGTGAATTCTCAAAACATAAATTCACTTCTTTGATCACTAGTTCAAGTTGTAACTTTGTTCTAGAGTGATTTGCGTAGAAACGGGATCTTCCGATTAAAGACTTGTTTACGTTGATTTTAACGTATCGTGATTTCACATTTTGTCATCCTCAAAACGTGAAGTAATCGAAAGATATAAATAACGTTTTTAGAACATTATTTGCATCAACAATCTCCCCTTTTTTGATGATGACAAAATATAAACTCATGTTAGGTTAAAATTAGTTTTAACAAGTTTTTAATGAGTTTACTCCCATTTCTCCCCCTTTTTGTCTAATAAAAAAGGTGACGAAGGCTCCCCCTTGATGTGTACTCCCCCTCATTTAGAGAACACAAAGGAATCGAGCAATGGTTCTTGCTACAAAACAAAGTTAGAAGATACATATACAATATCTAACAAGTAGCACATTATGACAAATATCCAACCACACAAGAAGAAAAGTAGCTATGAGCTAAAAATGATAAGGAACAACCCTCATAAGAGCCCATTCATTCATTAAAAGAAAATAAATGTCATACATGAATATGACTTCATGGAAACATAAAAGAGACAATGATAAGCATAAATCCCTAATGACTAGAGGCATGTTTCATTTCCAAGAGGGCTCCTAAAGACCTATTGTGGATTAGGAGGTGGTGGAGATTGGGGCCCCATTTGGGGTGGTGGTGGTGTCAAGAGATGTTCTATTAAGTAGAACATGAAATGAATTTCGTCTCTTAAGAAGTAGATGAGGTTACGGTTATGGAGACAACATAGGCAAGTAGCACTATGTAAATCAAAGGGATGTGGTTGATTAGGTTGTGCCATGATAGGAGAAGGTGATTATGGTAGGTTTGTTGGAGGTGAAATTGGCATGGCATTGTCCAATGGAATTAAGAGGGATGGTGTGTACTCCATTGATGATGTAGTGTAGAAGGATGATGAAGATGTTGTGTAGGTAGAGGATGTTTTAGAAGGTGCATAAGGTGGTGATGGTGAGTATGGAGTGGTTTGGGAAGGTGGTGTCATAGCTTCATCATCTTTTGTGAGATCCACAAAGAGTGGTTTTGAGGGTGGTTTCACGGTTATCCTAGGTTTCTTGGAGATGTGAGAGGTTGAACCATGTGTGGAGGACATGGTGTTTGTGTGATGGGAGGTTGAAGGTGAAGTGCAAGATAAGCTTGCAAGGGTGAGGCCTTAAATAGGCAAGTTGGGTGAAATTTGAATTAAAGTTGATGGGAGTGTCCTATGGTGTAGGAAGGGAATCCTAGGGTGTGTTAGGTTTGCAAAAATTTGTAGGTTTGAGGTTAGGGGTGTAGGGTTTTTGGTAGGAACAGTAAAAATCCGTCAAACAGGGGTACGGTTCCTTTAAATGACCCACGGTACCGTTAAATTTAACGGTACCGTCCATATTTAATGGTACCGTGCTACTGTTTGCAAGAAGATTTCTGTGCAGGCTAGTTCTGGGCAGCTAGGGGGATGTTTTCTAGGGGAACTAATTCCTGGAAATGATAGTGCCTCAACTCACTAGGTACTTGTTTTCCTAAAGTGTCGCATCTAAGCTACAACTAGCACATAAAGACTATCATGTAGTTTCCTAGGATAATTATAAGCATGCAATTAGAAGGGACAAAATAGGCTATCATCCAAATATCACATAGATAGATTAGGTAACGAGATAGTTAAGCATGCAATAAATCAATTAGCATTCATTCATAGATAAATCTTAATAAGAAAGATAGATTTCTTCAAGACTTATGACTTGAGCATTCCCCCATTCTTGGCATACTCTTGTCTTGAGCATGAGTCTCATTTTCATGATTTGGATCATCAAAGGGTGCATAATGGGTGGAGGATTCAGAAATGAGGATTGATGAGACATATGACTCGTTTATGGGTTGCATGATGGGTTTGACAAGGGAGTATTGAGGACCGTTAAGGTAAGGATGTAGGTTCATGAAATGGTGATAGAGACGGGTTAGAAACATCCCATAGGGTATCAATTTATTCTTGTTACCCTTGAGATGGACAATTCGCTTCGCGAAGAAGTAAGCGAGGTTGTATGGTTGTTGGGTTAGGAGACACTAAATCATATGAGCACAGCACGCCGGGAGTTGCTCACGATTTCCTGTGAGACTTAGAACATTTTCTCGCAGGATGACTGCCCAAGAAAGTAGTTCATGACGAACCTCTTCCAAACGAATTTTCGTTGGATTAGGGTAAGAGGGGTACTTAAAAGTACAGATGAGTTTGGTTAGTTCTGTTGGAGAGGGTATGTAGGAACAGTACAGACTATTCTCCTCACGATAGTGAAAGAGAGACTCAAGACACCAATATTCAGTATAGGCACATTGCCCATGATTGGGTATTCGAAGGATCTGAGCAAATTGCTCAAGAGTTAGGATGAATTTGAAGTTTTGAACCCAAAACCAAAGTGACAAGGATTGATCCTCGTTACGTACGAGTTCAACTTGTCGAAAGAACTCCAACACAAAACGAGGACAAATGTGCTCGTTAATGTGGAGTAGACAATCGAATCCAATAGCTCTAAAGGAAGTGCTGATGTCCCAATGATAAATTAGGGACAGATCAACGACACGGCCTTCATGAAACCGACGGGTTTCAAGATTAACATAGGCACGAATGTGGTTACCGGGAGTTGTGGGTTCTTGTGATATTTGGGGTGTGTAGGTGTCAGTTAGGAGATGATCAAAATCATATTCATGAGACATTTTTGTTTCCTATAAAAAAAAAATTTTAGGAAAAATTAGTATAAAGAATAGTTGCATTATATACACATGCCTAGTGTGTGCCTATATGCAAACTATGTGGAGGTGCGGCAATCTCGACTCAAAAGAAAATAATGAGATTACCCAAACACTCCTAATTTTACTTTTGCTCAAGCAAATAAGTCGAAGAATACATATTGATTATGTAGTTCGATCATGATTTGTGAGATCTTGTATGCATGGGAATGTGTTTTAGTTTGCATCAACAATGCACGAAAAGAACAATTTCATGGTCCTAGTTTCGTGAGATTTTGAAAATGATGTAATTGGGGTGTTTTGGTAACCTCAATGTTTTGGTACCAAAGATTTTGAAATGTTTTGGTGTTGATGACTTCTAATTGAAAATTTCCTAGATAAAATTGAAAAATCCCAATTCAATTTTCATCAATGCATAAACCCTAGACCCAAAATTAAGAAATTGGAGTAAGATGACTTACAATTTTTGTTGAAAAAGGTTGAGAATTATTGAGGATCTTGAAACTCAATATCTTGAATATGATCTTGAAGGGGTGTAATTAAGTGTTGGGTGTGAGGTTAAGTTATGACAGCAGTTGCTGAGGTAATGAGGGTTTGGAATGAGTGGTGTGGAAAAGGGGAACTGAAATACGGAATGTTCCAGATGCACGGTTCCACGGTACCGTTAAATTTAACGGTTCCGTGCCACATTTAGTGGAGCCGTGTATCTGCAGGGATGGTTTCTGTCCCATTTTGATGTTTGACGAATAAGTCTAGCTGTTTTAGAGAGACTCTATGACACGAGGAAGGAATTTATACCTAATAAATTACTTTGGCTAGGGAAACTAAACTAGACTTAACGAGACACATGAGATGACTTCAAGAGTCATGAGGTTTATGGAACATGTTCCATCATTCCTAGACCTAGACGAAGATAGTTAAAGGATTCTCGTTTGAGAGGTTTGGTAAGGATGTCTGCGATATTGTCCTGAGAAGGAACTTTCTCAATAGAAATATTTTCTTTCTGAACATTATCACGAAGGAAGTGGTGGCGAATTTCGATATGTTTAGTACGGGAGTGTTGAACGGGGTTCTTGCTCAAGTCAATAGCACCTTTATTGTCACACATAATGGGGACGTCATCTAAATGAATGTCATAATCTATAAGGGCTTGTTTAATCCATAGTGCTTGTTGACATGCCTTTCCGGCGCTTACGTACTCGGCTTCGATTGTAGAGATAGCAAGAGCCGTTTGTTTCTTGGAGAACCAAGAAGTTAAGCAACAACCCATGAAGGTACAAACGTCACTCGTACTCTTTCGATTCACATAATATCCCGCATGATCAGAGTCGGCATAGACAACAGTTTCTACACCAGTCCCCTTGGGATAGAATAATCCAAGTGTATAGTGCCTTTAATGTATCGGAAGATACGCTTAACTGCTTCAAGGTGAGAGGTTTTGGGATCCTCTTGGAAGCGAGCACAAAGGCAGACACTAAACATGATGTCGGGCCTACTTGCCGTGAGGTATAGTAAACTTCCTATCATACCTCTATACTTAGTGCTATCCACGGACTCACCTTCTTCATCTTTCGTGAGTTTTATTTCCGTGGACATGGGAGTTTTCATGGGCTTAGACTCTTCTAAACTAAACTTCTTAAGCATCTCTTTACTGTACTTAGCTTGATTAAAGAAGATGCCATCTTCCAATTGTTTAATTTGTAAACCAAGGAAGAAATTTAATTCACCCATCATGCTCATCTCAAACTCGTCGTGCATGATTTTTGAGAAATCATCGCACATTTCTTGACAAGTTGATCCGAATATAATGTCGTCGACATATATTTGAACAATGATTAGATGTGAATTTCTTTTCTTTGTGAAGAGTGTGTTATCAACCTTTCCCATGGTATATTCATGTTCGATCAAGAAGGCTTTTAGTCTATCATACCAAGCCTTAGGAGCTTGTTTAAGACCATAGAGTGCTTTCTTGAGTTTATAAACATGATTCGGACATTCGAAATTGATGAAGCGAAAAGTGTACCGCTTTTAAGGGGTCATTTAAGCCCTAAATCGTATTTATTTGATCAAATATTGCCCTAAATCGTTCCTTTTGTCATTTTAGGTACTTTTGAGGAGAAATCTGGAAAAGGAGGCATTTTGGACGTTTTTGGAGCATAAAAGTGAAGAAAACGACAAAGTCTCAAAAATCGGCTAAAAGTTACCTTTGACGGCGTCACAATTTACCCTGGACGGCGTCATGCCTTGGCAAGAAAAGTTGGACGTGAAATTTACTCATGATAAGCCAGTGAAAATAGCATGTGAATTCTGACGGCGTCACGCTTTAACTTGATCAAGGGCGTCACGGCTTAAATCAAAAGGGGACGGCGTCACGTTCAAGGTTCGACGGCGTCAAGCCTTGATAAGCCAGAATGGATTTTGGAAGAGCTAAAGAGGGACGGCGTCAAGAAGGTCATCCGGGAACCCTAGAAGCGGCGAGGTGACGGCGTCACACTCCATAACGTGACGCCGTCAGATCCAAAAATCTATATATAGTTTTCTAATTTTTTGTCATTAAGGGAGAACTTAGTGTGTGGAATATTGGGAGAAAACCCTAAGACGATTTTAGCTTCTTTTTTCAAGGCTTTTTGCCTTGAGATCTTCCATGTTACATTGAAAGATAAGTTATCAATTAATCATTCAATATGTCTATGTGTTGTTTGATTCTATCTTATTCTTGTCTTTTGTTTAACATGTTAGGCTAAATTTATCTTGTGTTTGCTTAGATCTAATGAAACCTAGCTATTGATTATTGGTTATTAGTGTGTTATTAGTTGTATTGGATGATTGTTTATCTATGTTAGGCTTAAGAAAACTGGCTAACTTCCTATTCGGTAACTTGCTTGAACGTCTTAAGAAACATGAACCAAATGCGTACTAAAGGTTTTTATGGTTGTATTTAATGCACAAGCGAATTCTAGTGATCCCATGTTAGGAGCTTCCTAGCCGGCTCGACATAGGAGTGAAGTAGGAGCTTGTAGAGTTGGGGAAGTAAGTACGCCACCCCCCGAATGGTATTAAGGAATACACCCGTCATCCACGCGACTAATACACACTAATTAACCGGTAAAAGATAGTTAGGGAGTAAGGAAATCTAAGTAAACACATTTCTCTACACATAAGTTTCTCACAACATTTTATTTTCAGTTATTTATTTTATTTGCATTTGTAGTTATTTGGGTTAGTTGACTAGCAACTAATTCCGCCCACTCTTTCAAAACCGAGATTTTACTTGCTTTCATAAAAAATTATAAAAACATAAAAAGAATCTTCCTCAACCCTTAGACCTATTAAAGTAGTCTTTCATACCTAACGAACACTATTCCCTGTGGAGAACGATCAATCCCCCGTACTTACCACTACACTATACTACATCGGTCAGGTACACTGCCTGGTGGGGTTGTAAGCCTCTTGAGATCCCTCGAGAGGTAAAACCTGTTGTAAGGTTACAAAACCACGCATCAAGTTTTTGGCGCCGTTGCCGGGGAATAGTTATTGTTTAGGTTGAATTTTTATTTCTATTAGGTCTACTCACTAGATTCCTTTCTAGTGAGATTTTTATTTTATTTTTCTAGATTTTCTTTAGTCTATCTATTTTCTTCGTGTCTTTGTTCGTAACCATACCATCCGACATCATGGAAGATGGTAATATCCTTAACCCCCACAACCCACCACCACAACAACCACCACCACCTCCTAGAGCCCGTACTTTAGGAGAGTATTCCCGTCCTAGCCACCATGGCTATCGAAACACCATTGAGCTCACTCAAGGAGCCAATGTCACACCCTTGCGATCCGACACCATCCGGTTGGTGCAAAGCGGATGCGCATTCCGTGGACTTCGTTCCGAAGATCCTAATCAACATCTCAAGGACTTTCTCAAAATCGTTGATTCTATAGACCTTGATGTTGCCACTCGAGAGACGACCCGATTGCGTCTCTTTCAATTCTCTCTGCGGGATCAAGCTAGTCAGTGGCTAGAACGTCAACCCGCAGGATCCATCACCTCTTGGGATGATCTCACCACTCGTTTCCTTGCTCAGTTTTTCCCACCGGGAAGAACTACCAAGCTAAGGAAGGATATCTTGATGTTTGAACAACGTCGAGGCGAAACCCTCTACGGGGCATGGATTCGATTCAAGGACTTACTCCAAAAAGTCCCTCATCATGGCATAAATCTCTGGCTTCCAATCCAAATCTTCTATGACCATGTTGATTACCACACCAAGCGTGCCATCGATCGAGCCGCCGGGGGCAGATTGCGCGACAAAAGCACCGAGGAATCATGGGAGATCATTGATGAGCTTGCATCCGACGATGATGAATTGTGGCAAGTCTCCCACGACGTGCGCTCGGCAGTCAAGACATATTCATCACCCGATACAGCCAATCAAATCACTGAGGAAAGCGTTAGTGAACTTGAGAAAAGGGTTGCATATCTTATGGAAAAGCAAAAGAGACCCTTAAGTCCACAAAAAGCAACAATTAACTCAGTCTCAAGCGTTAAGCAAACACCATTGTCCGAATCACCCCTTAGGGAAAATGCTAAACCCTTCCATAAGCACGCTCAACCCAACTCACCACCTCAGGAACTTAGTCCAACATTCGAAGCTCGAATGAGAGAGTACATGTCAAAACACTCCGAACGGTTGGCAAAATTTGAGGAAGCCGTCTACAAACAGAAGGAGGAAATGGAAGAGAAAATGGTGGAGATGATGAATCTTTTGAAAGAATACACAAATACAAAAGCCCCTGAAAAAGTGTTGGTGAGGAATGACGCTGAAGTTCCTAACACTAAATTTGTCAAGGCCACCTCCGTCGTCCAAGAGGGCGGAAATGATGGAAGAGGGAAATCCATAATTATGGAAGTTAACAAAGTTGACCTCATCCCACTTAATAATGGAAACACCAATAAATGCGATTCCGACAAGGGAGAGGAGGCGCCCTCTGAGGAGCGCCAATTGGTTGAACCGCCAATGTCACAACAAGTGGGGCATTACTTGAAGCACGAAATAAACAAGGAAACCATAAACGATTGGGTAGGAAACTATCGACGTACTCATCTACCCAACAAGGAGTCAAAGAAGATGGAACCGGGTGATGAATCCGACACATTACCCGGAGGGCAATTGTATGAGTGCCTCATAAGACAAAAGTTAGTGGAAAAGCAGGAATTCTACGGGGTCTTTGAAATACCATGCAGCATTGGAAAACACAAGTATCTGGATGCGATAGCTGACCAAGGTTCCGACGTAAATTTGATGCCTTTATCCGTTTATGTTCAGTTAACCAATGAGTTGCCATCCATCACCCATGCTAAACTCTCCTTTGCGAAACATTCTTACGAGTATCCGTTAGGAATTGCAGAAGATGTGTTGGTCAACGTTGCCGGATTCCTATATCCGGTCGACTTCATGATTATTGAGAGAAATGATATGAATATGCCAATAATCCTTGGGGCACCTTTTCTCGCTACCACTAGAGCACAAATCAATTACGAAAATAGCACCATCCAAATGAAGAAGGGGAAGAAAACAATAAACTTCTCAACGATCCCACGACATATACGAGATGTTGCCCTGCAGAAGAAGATGGAGGCTAACACTAATATAGTCCGTGGTAATGTTCGAGAGAAAATTCTTGCATGGGAGGCAAGGATTAAGAGTTATATGGAAAATGAGATTAGAGAATGTAAGGATGGAAATAACGATTATATTGAGGCTGATGAGCAACCCAATAACCCCGTTGAATTTACAAAAGGAGACTCAGTGCTCCTAAGGCATTCAGAAACAGAAGCACCTACCAATGAACTAAGTCCCTGGTGGTACGGACCATTCACAATTAAAAGTTTACACCAAGATGGGATAGTAAGCTTGACCAGCAAAGGAGGAGGTGAAGTAACTGCGAATGTCGAGCGATTGAGACACCACCACCCTGATAACAAGGATCATATCTATCAGGGATACGTCATTATGAATGATGGAATCACGTAATGTACGTGACTTTGAGTCTAGCTACAAGACTCGTTAATAAAGAAAAGCGCTTCTTGGGAGGCAACCCAAGCTTTATTTTATTTATTTGCTTTGTGTGTTTATTTGTTTGTTTGTTTGTTTTTATTTGTTTCCGTATGTGTGTTTAATTTTTATTATTATTGATTCATGTTCAAAACTAATTTGTGAAAATGCTTTATTTTGTTTTTAACTTCGTCTTAACTACATATAAAGGTATTTTGCAAAAGTTAAGTGTAAGGGAAATCTAAATCGGTTTATTAGAACACAAATTAACATGAATCATAGTAATAATAAATTAACATACATATTAGTATTTGTTTGAGTCAAATGCTTGTATCGAGTCATAATGATGTTTTGCAGGATTTCCAGGAAGTAAGGTAAAGGTTTTTCCAGAAATTTTCCGGAAACTTAAAATGAAAATTTTTGTCAGGTCATTTCTGACGGCGTCAGGGTTTATAACCTGACAGCGTCAGATTTAATTTTCAGAAATTTTTGAAAGTTTTGTTTTTAAAAAGTTTTTATTAAAATCTCCAACTTATAATCTCCAGGAATCTGCAAAATTATCATTCCACAAGCATTATATCCTTATATATAGATTTATCCCGCCGATGTTATGCAGGTTTTCGTGTTTGTTTTCTCAGGTTTAACAGGTTATTTTGGACAAGGAGATGTTTATGGAATCAAGCTTTTGGCGATGCACTAGTCATGAAGCTTTTACATTCTCTTTGGAAGAAGATTTAACCGTGTAACTTCATTATCCACCGAGCGAATCAGGGGAGTATTTGATTTCATTCTTTTACTTTTTCTTTTACATCTTGTTATTTGAACATTGGGGACAATGTTCATCTTAAGTGTAAGGGGAGGGTAAAAGTACGATTTTTGAGAATACAATTGCGCTTGATTTTTGTTTGTTTAATGGTAGATGTGTAATAAAACTGAGAGAAATACCTATTAAGGCAATTTTAGTGCCAAATTTAAATTTTTTTACAACATATAGGAGTGAAACTTTGGTCTTAATGAGCGTCTCATGGATAGGAGTTATATGACTAGCACAAAACCGTACCACTAAAAAAATTTCCACCCCCAAATATGTGAGGTTCGCCCCTAGAATTGGTAGGAAAAGCATTTATGCTATGATGTGTGTACCGGTAGCACTCAGATTCTAGAACTTGCGTTAGGACCATTCCAAGGCCACAAGTGAGACTACATTCGTGTAGTTAGATTTACTACATGATAAGAGGCATTAGGATTAACCCATTGTTTTACACCTGTGTTTTTGTTATAATTACTTCGGCTACATTGGTCAAGTAATTCTCCCACACCCTTTGCGTTGTACTCATTTTTAGTACACGATACCCCTAGTACACCCCTCAGAGCCTATCTTTTCGTTTCAACCTTTAAGCATTTTACTTAAAGGAAGAATTTGTTACACCCCACTTAAATGTACACCCAAATCGCCTTAGCCTACCTTGTATGCACTCATTTTTAGTGCATTATTGTTACAACATTTGTTTAAACCCAAGTTAATTATCTAGTTGATTACATGGTTGCTAAGTCGAGTCATATCTTTGTACATATTGTTTTGGGACGATTGGGACTCATGGGTAAAGTACTAGTGTAATAGAGTAATGGGGAAGAACATCATTTATTACCCCCATATGTGCTAAATATTTTAAAAGTACTCCAAGTGTTTTGATTATCTTAATTCGAGTCATTAGATTAGTATTTGTAAAGTTATGTAAAAGTTCAAGTGTAAGGGGAATGCAATGCCCCTATGATGTATTATTTTGGATGGTAGGGCAAAAGTGTATGAAAAAAAAAAAAAAAAAAAAAAAAAAAAATCGAAAAAATTAAGAAAAATACAAAAAAAAAAAATGAGAAAAAGAAAAATAGAAAAAAACATACGGACTACCATCCCGTTTCATTTTATGTTTGTTTTATGTTTTTGTTTTTGTTTTTGTTATTTCATTTCTAGCTTAAGATTGAGTCTAGTCTTGGCTTAGCAACATTGTATAGTACATGTAATTGATCAAGATCATTAACTCGCCACCAGTAAAATATCCTTTATCCAACCAAACCGTGTTTTCCTTTTCCCTATACCTAACGTTATAACCCATTTAAAAGCCCTCTTTGATAGTTTATCTTTGGTGCTTACGCCTAGTGGAGGAGGTTTTCGATCCTTTCCCAAGCCTATGGTAATCTATTTGCTATGACAGGTAGTGAGAGATATTATCCGTTTTCATTTATGAGATTTATTTTGATGACACTTGAGAGATGTGAGTATCTAAACACTACTTGTGAGGTGCTAGTTTGTAATCTCCGTGCTTATTATGATTGAAGTGGAACGATTATTTGTTGTAATTACTTTTATGTTTGCATTAAATGACCCCTAACTTGTATTTTGATTAGAATAAAAGCGCATTTGCTTGAGGACAAGCAAATCTCAAGTGTAAGGGTATTTGATGAAGCGAAAAGTGTACCGCTTTTAAGGGGTCATTTAAGCCCTAAATCGTATTTATTTGATCAAATATTGCCCTAAATCGTTCCTTTTGTCATTTTAGGTACTTTTGAGGAGAAATCTGGAAAAGGAGGCATTTTGGACGTTTTTGGAGCATAAAAGGGAAGAAAACGGCAAAGTCTCAAAAATCGGCTAAAAGTTACCTTTGACGGCGTCACAATTTACCCTGGACGGCGTCATGCCTTGGCAAGAAAAGTTGGACGTGAAATTTACTCATGATAAGCCAGTGAAAATAGCATGTGAATTCTGACGGCGTCACGCTTTAACTTGATCAAGGGCGTCACGGCTTAAATCAAAAGGGGACGGAGTCACGTTCAAGGTTCGACGGCGTCAAGCCTTGATAAGCCAGAATGGATTTTGGAAGAGCTAAAGAGGGACGGCGTCAAGAAGGTCATCCGGGAACCCTAGAAGCGGCGAGGTGACGGCGTCACACTCCATAACGTGACGCCGTCAGATCCAAAAATCTATATATAGTTTTCTAATTTTTTGTCATTAAGGGAGAACTTAGTGTGTGGAATATTGGGAGAAAACCCTAAGACGATTTTAGCTTCTTTTTTCAAGGCTTTTTGCCTTGAGATCTTCCATGTTACATTGAAAGATAAGTTATCAATTAATCATTCAATATGTCTATGTGTTGTTTGATTCTATCTTATTCTTGTCTTTTGTTTAACATGTTAGGCTAAATTTATCTTGTGTTTGCTTAGATCTAATGAAACCTAGCTATTGATTATTGGTTATTAGTGTGTTATTAGTTGTATTGGATGATTGTTTATCTATGTTAGGCTTAAGAAAACTGGCTAACTTCCTATTCGGTAACTTGCTTGAACGTCTTAAGAAACATGAACCAAATGCGTACTAAAGGTTTTTATGGTTGTATTTAATGCACAAGCGAATTCTAGTGATCCCATGTTAGGAGCTTCCTAGCCGGCTCGACATAGGAGTGAAGTAGGAGCTTGTAGAGTTGGGGAAGTAAGTACGCCACCCCCCGAATGGTATTAAGGAATACACCCGTCATCCACGCGACTAATACACACTAATTAACCGGTAAAAGATAGTTAGGGAGTAAGGAAATCTAAGTAAACACATTTCTCTACACATAAGTTTCTCACAACATTTTATTTTCAGTTATTTATTTTATTTGCATTTGTAGTTATTTGGGTTAGTTGACTAGCAACTAATTCCGCCCACTCTTTCAAAACCGAGATTTTACTTGCTTTCATAAAAAATTATAAAAACATAAAAAGAATCTTCCTCAACCCTTAGACCTATTAGAGTAGTCTTTCATACCTAACGAACACTATTCCCTGTGGAGAACGATCAATCCCCCGTACTTACCACTACACTATACTACATCGGTCAGGTACACTGCCTGGTGGGGTTGTAAGCCTCTTGAGATCCCTCGAGAGGTAAAACCTGTTGTAAGGTTACAAAACCACGCATCAGAAATCAACGAATCCCGGAGGTTGCGCAACATACACCTCCTCGTTGATATAACCATTAAGGAACGCACTTTTCACGTCCATTTGGTATAGCTTAAAGTCTAAGGCACATGCATAGGCAAGGAGTATTCTAATTGATTCTAATCTAGCTACGGGTGCATAGGTTTCATCATAATCTATTCCCTCTTGTTGGTTGTAGCCTTGTGCTACCAACCTTGCCTTATTCCTAACTACGACGCCATTTTCGTCGAGTTTGTTTCTAAACACCCATTTAGTTCCTATGATTGTTTGATTTCTATGAAGTGGTACTAAATCCCAAACTTGGTTTGCGGTGAATTGATTTAGTTCCTCCTGCATGGCAAAACTTTCATCATTGTTCCTATTCTTAATTGCATTACACCTAATTTTTGTAGGTTACTTACAGGTTTGATATTACAAGCACAAAATGAAGTTACTTTTGTTCTTGTGATGCTGTTGTGGAACTTCTAAGGTCCGTTGTTGATTTTATTGGTTCTCTATGTTCAATAGGCACTGTTTTGGAATACCTTAATTTGTAAATTTGGTCAACTTGATATTTCATCTTAATGTATAGCTTCTAGGATTTGCTTCCAATACCTTAAGATATCCATAGAAGTTTCATTCCATGGTATGTTTACATTGGAGGTATTTCCTAGGAAGGTCTAACTAGAATTTCCCTATTAGAACTTATCGAGGTTTCCACCATTTAGACCAACGATACTTTTGCGAAAACTTGAATTGTTAGACTTTCAAAATCTTATAACTCTTTCTTGTTAGTATTACGATTTGCTTACCTAAACTACCCCTGATAAGGACATAAGAGAATTTAGTAATCCTTTGCATCACAATATAGTCCTAAATTCTAAGAATCTATTAATAAATTCGAGTCCAACCGTACCTAATATGGAACTGATTGTACATTCTAAATGTTCTATCTTTCTTTTATACGATTTAATTCCTCAATACATTTGATTATAATCATGACAAGAAATTTAGTAACCATTAATCACAATATACTCCAAATTTACTATTAAAATTTCCTCCGTGATCCGTCCTAATAGAAACTATTGTACATCCTAGTTGATTTTGGACTTTCTTACTAAAGATTTCAAATTCCTCAAAGGCTTGTGTCTTATTCTTAAGAAATCTAGTCCAAGTATACCTAGAGTAGTCATCAACTATTACTAAGGTGTAGAGATTTCCTCCGTAGCTCCATACGGCGGATGGACCGAATAAGTCCATGTGAAGTAGTTCTAGGCATCTAGAGGTCGAGACCATATTCTTAGCTTTGTGACTAGAATGAGCTTGTTTTCCAACTTTACAAGCGTCACAAAAGTGTGTGTCGAACTTAATCTTAGGCAGGTTTCTAACTAGTTCCTTAGATGCCAATGATTGTATAAGACGCATATTGGCATGACCTAGTCTCCTATGCCACAGGGTGGTATGATCATCTATAGTTGCTAGACAAATCTTATCTTCAGGCTTATTTCCAATCTTCATGACAAATAAGCCATTTTTCCTAACTCCTTTGCCTATGGTTTTCCCATTCTTAATAATCTCACTACCCTCTTCAGGGAATATGACTCTACACTTATTATCCACCATTTGACTAATGCTAAGTAAGTTAAAACCTAAGTTATCTACGTGCTCAACATTTCTAATAATAAGAGAGTCTTGAGTAATCGTACCTTTGCCTATAATGTTGCCCTTAAGTTTGCTACCGAAAGTGACATTACCTCCGTTGTATGCCTTGTATGATGAGAATAAACTTCGGTTGCCCGTCATGTGGTTAGTGCATCCACTATCCTTGACCCATTCGTCAGGATCCAAGTCAATTCCCAAGCATATCTCATTAGAAGCATGAGCCATTAGACATGTTTCGTCCTTGGCTTCTTTTCTTCATCATCACCGCTATTACTCCAGGAGCCTCCTATGAGAGCTCGTTGGTTGTTGACTTTCGGTGGCTTGGGACACTCTCCTATGAGGTGATTAGGATCTCCGCATCTAAAGCATTTCCTATCACTCGTCCCTTTCTTTTCAGCATGTTTCTTTTGTGATGTCTTCTTCTCATCACGAGGTTGCCTAACGAACCTACCTCTTCTCCTAAAGAACTTTTTAAAGTCCCTAACCGCTAATGCATATTCTTCATCTTCACTATCGGAACTCGAACATTCCTCATCACTAGACTCCTTCTTGGCTTTCAATGCTAGAGATCTAACTCTCTCGCTTTTGCCTTTGACTATATCGGAGTCTTTCTTAATTATCATCTCGTGAACTTTCAAGTTTCCTATAAGTTCATCGAGTGACAACATCGCCAAGTCCTTTGACTCTTCAATGGCGGTAACCTTTGCTCTCCATTTAGGATGTAGAGCCCTAAGGAACTTCCTAACATAATTCTTGCTAGAGTAACCTTCATCAAGAGCTTTAAGACTAGTAATAATAGTATTGAATCTAGCAAAAGCATTATCTATAGATTCATCTTCCGTAATGGAAAATTGTTCATATTGTTGAACAAGAAGATCTATATTGTTCTCTTTGACTTGGTTATTACCTTGGTGAGTGACTAACAAAGTTTTCCAAATATCTTTTGCCGTATTACACATAAAAATTCTTTCAAATTTCTTTTTAGGCAAAGCATTATAAATAATCATTTTAGCCTCATTATTTTTGGCTAATTTCCTTTTAAGTTCATCACTTTGTTTATCATAAGAAACTATTTCATCCTTTTTAGTTTCCGGATTCATTTGAATAGGTTGAAAGTCGCCCTCGGTAATAACATGCCAAAGATCAATGTCTTTTGACTTCACATACGTTTCGAATCTTGTTTTCCAATAAATAAAACAATCGGTTTCGAAAAGTGGTGGTCTTTGCATAGATTGCCCTTCTAGATATTTGTCGGAATCCATTGATCGATTCAAGTTTTAAAATACAATATACTTTAAAATCTTGACTGACGTGGCTTCTGATACCAATTGTGGGAAACTAGAAGGGGGGTTGAATAGTTTACCGGTTTAAAATTCTTTTAAAAATCTTGTTTTAAAAGTTGGCTATTGGAAACTTTGATTCGAACTCTATGTGTAACCAATCAACACCAATATGAACTACACACTAAACTAACTAATATAAACTAATGAAAGTAAAGAGTAGAGTTGGAAAGATCAAACCGAGACAAAGGATTTATAGTGGTTCGGCTACGAAGCTCTTCTTTGTCCTACTCCACTCCCCGAGTACCACACTCGAGAGTTTCAAGCACTATGTCAACAACCTCCCTTCAGGCGGAGAAAACCGTACACGTCGCTTATCCTATTACCGACACTAAGCTAAATATCGAGTGCTAATCTTAGCTAGCACCAATCTACCAAGGTCCACGTGACCAAACACTCAAGCCCAGTAGCTTCAAGAGATCACCAAGATCTCGACACGATCACAAAGATCAACTCTCACTTCACTCTACAAAATCTAACTACTCTAGATCCTTTGACTACTCACACACAAGCCCAATGGCTTCAAGAGATCTTCACTATCTCTTAAGATCACCATGATCTTCACTCACACTCTCACAAAAGAAAGATAATCTTGATGTATGCTAAGATACAACAAGGATGTAACAAGTGTTACAAAACCTAACCACTACAACTCTTGTCTTCTTGAAGATCTTGAGTTTATCTCTTGCTAATGAAGAGGGATGACAACACCTTGTATCTACTTGGATACTTGTGTTCTTCTCTTGCTAATGAAGAGGGATGACAACACCTTGTATCTACTTGGATACTTGTGTTCTTCTCTTGCTAATGAAGAGGAATGAAGAGGATCACTTGAAGGATGATTGGATCACTCTTGAACAAAAGAAAAACTAACCTAATTGATCTAAGAAAGAAAGTGTGAAGAGAGTATTCAACTCAGAAAGTTTTGTGTGTGTAAGGATGCCTAAAAACTGTGAAAGGGGTGGGTATTTATAGACAAAGAAAATCTGAACGTTACAGAAAATTTTGTACGGACGGCTCCGTTAAATACCCCACGGCTCCGTTAAATTTAACGGAACCGTGGAGCCGTCCTAGACTAGGACGCTCCAAATTTTGTCTTTTCTGGTGAAAACTTATTTGGGGAAGGTTGGAGCTGATTTTTGGGGGGAAAAATAGCTGTTGTGATTTTCAAACTTATTTTTCCATTAAAACATTTCTTAATATTTCAAAAATAATTTGTCATGTGTATTTTTGAAAAAATGTTTTGTCCCATTTAAAATGTGAATTCTCAAAACATAAATTCACTTCTTTGATCACTAGTTCAAGTTGTAACTTTGTTCTAGAGTGATTTGCGTAGAAACGGGATCTTCCGATTAAAGACTTGTTTACGTTGATTTTAACGTATTGTGATTTCACATTTTGTCATCCTCAAAACGTGAAGTAATCGAAGGATATAAATAACGTTTTTAGAACATTATTTGCATCAACATGTAGTCTTCAATTAGATCATCCAAGTGTGCGAACTTGTAAAGTAGTACCAATCTCAAAAAATCCATATTTCAGCCTGTTTATAAACAAGTTTAATTTAAATTTTTGTATCTAAATAGCCTAATACTACGCATCTAAATATACACAGTCACAAACATCCAAATAACAAATACACCCATACAAGTAATGTTGTGGCAGCTCTTTACAGATTTAAACAAACACTTAAGCAACCAAATATATGGTCTTATTGACCATTTACTTCCTAGTCAAGAAAAGTACTGAGAGATATATAACGAGCCTATTAGATGCGTAGTTTTTTGAGCAAGGATGGTAGGTGATTCGTACAGCGGGCGTAACACTTCAGGGACACTCCATGCCTATAGTTAATAATAGTGTAAAGTAATATAGAATATAAGCTAAATGTAACTACTGGAGTGTCTATAAATATAGTATGATCTAGATACCTCTAAGTTCATATGATCGACAATGTGAATGATGGAACCACCTCCTTCACAAGGTCTAATGAGGTAACCACTAGGCAGCATTTTAACTCGCACAAAGTTCTGCACTGATGGCATGCTCGGACCATTTTGAGTGTTTGTTAGCGATCTTTCACAAACCTAAACACCCCACCAAATAACACAAACATGAGTACTAGATAATTACCTCAAGAAATGGAAAGCGTAACAATTCAGAACAATAACATACCACGAGACTGCCGTCTTCTGTAGCAGAAGTATAGCGCAGCAGCCAGAAATCACGAGCAGTAGCCAAAGTTGTTGGAGCATAAAGCTAAACATCAAACAGATTATAAAAATCAGAATTAGAATAAGTGAAGAGCGTTGTATAAATGGTTTACCACCTAAAAATAGCCGTCACTAACCTGCATGTATAGAAGTTCAATGGTTCCACCATTGGCAGTGGGTAACAAGTTCACCACGTCCACAACTCGGCAATCTCGATACCACGAGGGGCGATCCTTTAGGATCTCAGCAACCTGAAAGAAAATGTTTAAACTTCCATAAAATGAATTTTCTAAATTTCCCCAAACTTTCAGGATCTTTTTTAGTTTTATTCAAATGTGTTTTGTAATGCAAACAGCACCCACTTACCCTTGTAGGCTCAAGACTGACGAGGCCGCAGGCTCGTGCTGCCACACCAGTGCAACCATGAGAAATAGCAACGATTCCAATGGAATCCGGACCAGGCTAAACAATCAAGAAACAAAAGCAAATGTAAGCATAAATAGTTTCAATCAGATAGCTCAAATTCAGTAAGATCGAACAAATGCGGATACCTTCATTCCAGGCATTTGGACCCACTCAACAGCGGTTCCAGTAGCCTTAGATAAAAACTCTGTTAAAGTTTCTTCAGCAATGGACAAAAGTCTAGAAAACAGAACGTGCACAAAGTTAAGACTTTTAAGAACCAAACCAATAAATAAAAATCAACAAAAGAATCAATAGTGACTAACCCTGCAGAACTAGCATCCTGTGGCGGGTTCTGAGTCAAATGAACTACATTAAACAAACTTAGAAGCTAGCATTAAGGTTTTAGTAACGAAACAAATTCACAACGACCAAACATAGATACACTAACTAACTTAGTGATCAAGACATTCATATACGAACTATCTACTTTATTTCCCCTCAAGAACTGATGAATTCTACTTATTTAATTCTCGGACATCCCAACGTTGAAGCTCCACTGATGAAGTCAAACATTGCATACTCCTTATTAAAACCTCGATGATGTCACTTTCTCAAACAAGTTCAACAAATTTGGAAATCAAGTGCTTAATAAATCTGGGCAATTAACAAGTAGCGGGTTCACTGTATCACAATCAATTGGGTCAAAAATCTCAATTAGGGGCTTTGATTGGCAGCACATAGTAAACACATATTTAACAATTTATACATATTAAACCATAATTGAGTATCTAAAACACTGATTAATACAAATATAACCTAAATAAAAATACCAATTGGATTTAAACGACAGATTAAGAGAAAAAGATATACCATTTTGTATCTCAAACTCTATAAAGAATACAGGAGTTTGGTGTTGGTGGGAGATGTGTGTTGTGGTTTATGATTCAATTTTTGCAGAGGGTTTCGTGATAATGAGAAGGAGTTTGCCCCTTTTGTTCGGGATTTTGAGAGAGATAGTGGAGGATCGTGTGGAGGAATTAAAAAAATAAGAGGGAGTAGTTTTATTGACAGCTGATGCCTATGCGTACATTTTAGAGATCGGTGTTTGTGGGACAACTAGTTTTTGTTCAATTTTTTATTATAAAGACGGGTTATTTTGTGAAAACCAGTATTTTAAACTATCCATACCTGCTACATTTTACTATAGGGATAGGTTATTATATAACCGGTTTTTATTAGGGGGTGTTTATGGACTTTTTTGTAGTAGTGGGCTCTGAATCTGAATCTGATTCGCACATCTGAATCTGAATCTGATGTGTAAATATCTGAATCTGAATCACATAAGACCGTTTGTTTTTATAAGAAAGTCTGAATGATTTAAATGTGTTGCAATGTAAATAGATATATTTTTTTACATATACAAAAAGATAAATGGATCTAAACATATAAAATATCATAGGTGTGATGCCATAAATTAAACATTGCCACATAAAATATCAACAGTGATAAAAGATAAGTTTTCACTTGTCATCATCCACCATCTATCTTTACCCTCTGTTTTACTTTGTCATCATCCACCATCTATCTTTCTCACTTAAAAAAATATTGTTTATAGTCTTCTTTCTCACTTAAAAAAATATTTACTTTTCCATCATCCACCATCTATCTTTACCCTCTGTAATTTTTGATGATCGGTGGATATTGACGGCGATTGGTGGTGGCCGCTGGCTGGTGGGAGGTGGCAGGTGACGGACAAAGAAGTATAGCGCCAAGTATTGAAGGTTGGAGATGATGTAATTGAAAAGGGTAATGACTTTGTAATATCATTTGGGTGTTCAGATGGAGTCAGAGACCATCTACAAGTCTGGTTCGGTAAGAGCTTGACCCATCTGGCCGTGTCTGAACGGGAAGAAAAAAACAAACACACTTTTTGAGAGTTTTCTCTGACCGATTCAGATTTTATGTCGATTCAGAGCATGTTCAGAGATTTTTGTGAAAAACAAACACAACCTTACTCTTTTATTATTGAGTGTTGCGTTAATTACATGTTACGTTTGCTACTTCTTTTTATATTTTGCTAAACCTTGTCCAAATATATATATATATATATATATATATATATATATATATATATATATATATATATATATATATATATATATATATATATATAGCGTATCTTTATTTTCAGAACTCTGTTAAGTGCGAGAACTCTTTTTAGACCATTAGATGAGAAGATCAATGGCTAAGATGATGTGTGGCATTATAGTAATAAAATAAACTGGATATTAATTATTAAATAACAAAAGGGCAATAAAGGAATTTCATGTTAATGATTTTCAAAAAACTGCCACAATTAACAGGCACATATTCCGGATCTTATCTCTTCCCTCTCTATTCTTCAATTTATTTAACCTAATCAATCTTACTTTCTCCCTACAATAACAAAACCGCCTCTCCATTGTTTTCTTCTCCACTTCGCCTCTCCCTACACTGAAATTCAAAATCATTAAAGATTGGTGAAGATCTTAAAAAACGTTTCCATGTGTTTTCGAAAACAAATCCCGAGTACAAAAGGTACATATCAAATCTACTATCATCAATTAATTATTATGCTTCCTGTGGTGGTGGATCTGATGAGAACGACGTCGATGTGATCGGTGGTGGGCCTGGTGGTTTTGGGGCGGCAGATTAAACAAATCCCGAGTATTGACTTTACGCATCACACCAACCAAATGAGGGATTAAGAAATTAACCTTGCTAATCAACGATCTATGCTCAAGTAAGTAATTTTTATTATTATTATTATTATTTTTTAATACTAATGGAAAGGGATATCAGTGTTATGTAACAAAGAACATGTCTCGTCGTACATTCAGATTTTTATGTCTGCTTAATGTATTTACTATTCCTTAGTTAATATTTTTGTACTACCTCCGTCCCAAAATAAATGTCAGGTTTGACTTTTTAGAGTATTTATTGTTCAACTTTGACCGTAAATATTTTTATTTGTGTTATATAATACTTGATGCAAAATACATGAATGGATTGGGTTTCAAATGTATTTTCATTGGTATAACTTTTATAAAGTATTATATAATGCAAATAAAAATATTTGAGGTCAAAGTTTAACAAAAAAGACCCCAAAAAGTCAAACCTGACATTTATTTTGTGACGGAGGGAATATTTTTGTATCATTTTAGTGTCTCTGAGGTGTTTCCAACTGTGAACTTTAGGAGTAGGTGATGTAATATGATTATTCATGGGATTAAATGTTGGTTTGTGTGTGAATTGATTGGTCAGTATATGATTTATGTTTTAATTGATAGGTTTGAGTGTGTTTGTTGTTAATTAAAACATATTTATTGGGATTAGTATAAAAAAACATATATGTTTTGTGTTTGGATTATAAAACATATATGTTTTGCAAAGATAAAACATATATGTTTTGTGAAGATACATATATGTTTACGTATAAAATATTTGTGTTTTGTGTTTTGGATTATAAAAAAACATATATGTTTTGTGTTTATTTGTTGGGATTCATTCAAAAGAAAAAATTAATGGAATGATGCATATGTGTTTAATGGTAGGTATAAGATCAATTAAGAGGGTTGTGCATATATGTTTCGAGGTTGATATGAAATTGATAAGTGAGTGTGCGTATGTGTTTGATGGTTGATATAAAATCAATTCACGGGTTGTGCATATATGTTTCGAGGTTGATATGAAATTAATGAATGAGTGTGCATATGTGTTTTTTGGTTGATATAAAATCAATTGAAGGGTAGTGCATATATGTTTCAAGGTTGATTTGAAATTAATTAATGAGTGTGCATATGTGTTTTTTGGTTGATATAAAATCAATTGAAGGGGTGTGCATATATGTTTTAAGGTTGGTATAATATCAACGACTTGATGTGTTTTATAGTTGATATGAATTTATGAGAAGCTCTCTAGTTTAGTTTGAAGAATGATTTTTCTTGTTTTAATTTATTGTTTCAGGTGGCTATGGCTTAATGAGGATGGTTTTTTGTTTGACTTTGAAAGAATAGCTTAGAATAGCTGATGGTGAAGAACATGATACTTACGATTAAAGAAAACAAGGTCGAAATCACATGTCTAGAGAGATTAGGTGTGCACAGTGTGTACGAATGCAAGGATGAATACTTGGGCACATAATGTGAACTAGATGTTAAAGAAAATAAATGGCACAAATGTGGATGGTACATATTTGCATCTTATGTACACTCATGTTGTTCAATTTACAAATTTCGAGTTGTAATAAGTTTTTATATTTTATGTATTATAATCAAATGCAACGTTATATATAACTATAAAATGTGTATGATGAAAAATTTGTTCGTCTCATCAAATGTTATTGCGTGTTTCTTTTTCTTTAATGTTTAGAAGTTGTTGTTAAAAAAACATTTATGTTCTGTAAAAAAAACATACATGCAACTCATCTTTAAAAAAAAAAAAAAAAAAAAAAAAAAAAAAAAAAAAAAATCCGAAAATTTTGGAGTGTTTAAAATCCGGATTTATTTAAAAAATTCAAAAAGAATATAAAAATTGTATTTTACTATAATACCCTTTTGACTTAATAATAATTTTTAATATTAAAAAAAATCTCATTGGTTTAGAAGAGTTCTCGCAGTTCTCGCACTTAAGAGAGTTCTGAAAATAAAGCCCCCTTATATTATATATATATATATATATATATATATATATATATATATATATATATTACAACTTATGCATCCAAATATATTTATCCATATATCATGATACGTGTTATGTTGTAGGGTGACAAATCTTGTGATGTTTCAATATAAAGTGACACGTTTATAAAAATAAATACGTGTGAAGTTTACAATGCAACTTGTTTCATGCAACGTGTGATGCTATACATGATGTTTATCATGCAACTTGAATGGATAAGCGAATTGATGGCACATGAGGGGAGATTTAGATGGCTGACACATTATATATATATTACAAAATCCGTAGATCAATGAACAGTATGAACAGTAAAAGAACAGTAGCAGGCTGAATGAACAGTACCGCCCGTGCTATAGTACTGGGCCATGAACAGTACTGTAGCTACAGTACATTTTTTTTATTTTTTATTTTTTATTTTTATTTTATTTTTTTTTTTTTTTAAGAAACTTGAATCAAAAAAATCCCGCCGCACAAATGTGTGTTTATGAAGTATTATATTATACATTATACATTATACATTATACATTATACATTATACATTATATATAAAGATGGGAAATGTTGGGTGCCCAAAAAAATCTTCAAAGGTGATTAGGAGTGTCATTAGTGCAAGAGTGTGTGGTTGAAACTTATGTCTTACATTGATTAGCACTGTTCATTTGTACTGTTTTTCACTATTCATCAACTGTACATTGTAATTAGGGAAAAAAAATATATTCGTTATTATTATTATACCCACAAAACACACACACATCCATTCCCATTCACCTCCCCAGTAGAAAAATCCAGACCCTGCTAAAGTAACCATCAAAACCCTCTTATCCATTCCCTCTCTGAATTTCAATTCACGCCAAAAAGCATAGGCATCCAATTCACAGAGACATATAACGCTTGGTATTCCCTTCTTTTTGGGTGAGATGACTTCAATAATATCGCCAGTACTCCTAGAATCAATCTATTCTACCGACGAAGAATCTGGGTTGTAGGCAAACGCCGCCCCAGCAGGTGCACATCAAAAATAGGAGATGGGTATGAATTTTTAAACCTTTATTCACTCATCATCATATTTATTCAATAACACCCAATAGACCTTCGTTCTATTTATGGTAATGATAAACAACATCATAAGTATGATGAAGTGAAAAATGATGAGGATCAGTTGGGGGATATTTCTTTGCACCAGGTATGGCCATTTTTTACATTGCGCATTAACTGTTTGATGAAATGCCCAAGATAAATATATTGCATTATTATTTGCTAATTGCTACTAGGCTGATTATGTTAAGTTGAACTATCCAATGTGCTTTTGGACTTTAAGTGAGTTTGTTTATTAGATTTTGAGTAATTATATTTTTTTTTAATTAACTCTGGCTGTAAACAATGTTGGGTTTTGATTGAGCCAGAAAATTGGAGCTGAAACATAAATGAAATAAGCAAAACTTATTCAAAAATGAAATAAGCAAAAATGAAAACAATTTAATCCAAAAAATTAAATTGTTATTATTGATTTGTACACGTTTGCATATCTTAGATAGGAGCCGGGCCAGAGCAAACTTCTATGTGACATGGATTACAAAAGGCTGTGATGAGATTATAGGAGTTCGGTTAATGTTCGGCGATGAACTTTAAGGTAACAAGATTTTTTATTTTTGTTTCTTGCCATATTATATTTATGTCTGTACGCACAGCCATTACATCGTGAGATGGAGAAGGGGAATGCACACTTTTGCCCTTATTGTTTTGCATTTATTTGGTCTCAGATCACAAAGTCGAGAATATATATGTTGATTAGCTGCTGCAATAATTTTCTGATGCATACTTCCATTCGCCATTCCAGATTACTCGATGCATGTGTAATGACAGTAGATTGTTGGAAGAAATGTGAATGACGGTGAAGCTGAAAAATGAGTTGGTAACTATTGCTGGAGTTGACCTCCACAAAGAAGATGCTGGCAATGCACTAAGGTAGATTTAACATTTTTTAGATTATCTAAAAATTGAGTGTTTTTTACTATACTTATCTGTTTTAATTCCCAAATTTCAGATTGTGGATGTTAAGACGGGGCACGCGGAAGCAGCTTTGAAAGGCTTAATAAAAGCTCAAGTATCGGGTAAAGTTTTCTATTCTAAAAATCCAATTACTCTGTTTTTCCCTTTTCAATTGTGTTTTTTACTTTTCTATATATTGCATTGTCATATAACTGAAAAATGGCCACTGAGATTTGCTTAAAACAGACTATACCTATTAATATGCTCTCATAACAATGATTATTTTTGTAGGAGATTGATGGTGCTGAACACCTTCACCATTAGACAAAACTTGGTAAATAAGTCATTTCAAGCTGCCGTATCAAGTATTCTCCGCAATGCAAACAACAGCTGAAATGCGTACGCAACGTGTGCAATTTTGCACGTGGTTAAATTTTGGGGTTCAGATATAGGCGTAGTTATTACTGAAGTGGAACAGAGACACATGCTAATGAGAACAAATGTATTCCAGCAATAATCATGGAATAACGGATTCATCAAAAAGGTAAACTTGATGTAATTCTTTTTTATCGCTTGCAACAAGACCTAAATTAGAAATCAATATTTCAAGTGTACTTTCAGTTTTTTGTAGGTATGCTATTTTTCTTATGAGTTTTCACGGGTTTCACAGCTGAAATGGGTCAGCTTAGGGAGTGAAATGGGTGTGCGATTGGATGCTGAAGTGGTCGCTAAAATGGGTGCATATGGGGTGCTGAAATAGGGGCTTAAGTGGGTGTGTCTGGGGGCGTGAAATTAATGGGTTTTGATAATGAATTGCGCCTCAAATGGGTGTGGGATTGGGGGCTGAAGTAGCAGCCTCAAATAGGTGCATTTGGCAGCTGAAATAAGTTAGTTTCGATGATTAAATAAGGATGAGATGAGTATGTTTGGGGGTTGAAGTGGCGACTAAAAATGGTCAGTTTCGGCACTCAAATGGTTGTTAGATTGCGAGCTGAAATGCGGACTAAAGTGAGTGTGTTTAGGTGCTGATATAGGGCCTGAAGTAGATGCATTTAGGTGCTCAAATGGGTTGCTTTTCGGTGAAAAAATGGAACTGAAATGGCTGTGTTTGGCACCTGAAATGGGGGCTATCATGTGTCAGCTTTGACCTGTAATAGACATAGGATTCGGGGATGAAATGGGCAACTAAAACGGGTCAGTTTGGGGCTGAAGTGGAGGTGCGATTGGAGCGCCAAATAGACGCCGAGATGAGTGTGTTTGGGTGATGAAATCAAATGTGCCCAACTACATAAGTTTCTGCTTGAATCAACATTGTCAAAATTGGAAACATATTGAAATGTTTTCCTTCAATGCTTACATATGGTAGATGAACACAGGAAACATGAAACTCATGTAAGTATCATTTCTATTAATTTTCTCATTGATTATCATGTCTGCACGAACAAAACAGCTTGCTCTTATTATTATTAGTTCATTTCTGGATTAGAATTTAATATTGTATACATTGATGTAGTGTGAAAAACTGCATGCTACTTTGGATCATGATAATATTGTCTTAACATTGACCATTTTGCGAACACATACATAAATTTAAGAAATACCCCCACCACTGTAACTGTAATGACCATTGGTACTAGACTTGCTACATGTAGCGTTGAACACAATGTACCATAGTGTGCAATAAACAATGTTGGGTTTTGATTGAGCCAGAAAAAATTGGAGATGGGTATAATGATAATGATGAACAACATCATAAGTATGATGAAGAATATTATGTTTATCAAAAAGATGAAAATGATTTTGCACTACGTATGGCCATTTTTTACATTGTCCATTAACTGTTTGATGAAATGCCCAAGTTTGACTAATATGATAATTGCGTGCGTGATAGCAAAGGTATCGGCTTTGAATTATTATATTTTTTTTTTAATTTAGTCTGGCTGTAAACAATGTTGGGTTTTGGTTGAACCGGAAAATTGGAGCTGAAACTACCAATAACTGAAACTCAAACCGTAACTCACTAGAGTTGCTGACAACATATAAATTTGATAATGCACATGATAAGAATTTGGTAAATAATGGTGGACAACTTGAATTTGATCAACCTTTGATGGGTCATCCATTGACTGCTTCTATGTTGTGATTCAGTGTTGGTTGCATTTTTGTTGTTTGTTGTCGGGACCTCGATTGTGGCTTTACTTGCTGTGTTTGCTCACTATACTGTATAGAGTAAAGGTAAGTTCTCTTTATACTCAATAATTTTATTTATTTGTTGCAACTGGAAAATTCTATATGTAACAGGTATGCAACACAATGTTTTCGCTACAATCTTACTTGACCACATCACAAGAAAAAAATCAAACGCTTACTCATCGTTGAAACCTATTGCGTTACCACTGATAACGTTAGCATAACTGAAAGAGTAAGTTAGCAAATAAGCTCCATAGTAGTATAATATTGTGTTGTAAGGTAGTAAATTATTGGAACCTAATCGTGGTTCTGATTTCAGGATATGGTAGACGAGAAGAGAGAATAAAAAGGGGTTACTCAGGCTGTTGTGAAACTCTTCTTTGAGTCATTTTGTGGAGAGGTTTGTGGGTTAATTCATATATACGCTAGCTGAAAATGTTCTTTCTACTTTGATTATTAACGTCAGTGGTAATGAAATTACTGTTTTATAGGTTTACCGCTTGAGGTTACTAGGAGACTATCATCATTCAACCCGTATTGCATTTGTGGACTTTGTGATGGTACGTTTTTCTAACTGTGTATTGGTTTTGTTGCTTTGAATACGTGCATTGCATTTGAATGAATACATAATGTCATTTATTGAAAAGGGAGTGTGTCTTCATGTTATCAACATCTTAGGCAGCGATGTAGCTGCTAAAATGTTGAACTTACATGGGACAAAGTTAGTTTAGGGGACAAAAATGTTAACTTCAGTCACATACATTCGCAAAATCATCTGTTTCGCTCATAACATCAAAGTTTAACAGTATTCTTATTACAAGCTACAGCGTCTGACATTCTAGCTAATTCACGATTTCACCCGCACTGACCTTTCCTCATTAAATGTTATGCAATGTAATTTGAGTAGTTAATTATTGAAATGAAGAATCTAAAAATTTCTACAACCCAAAAAGTTCAGTTGCATTTTCTTTTTTTTATATACATTTGTAGTTTGCAAGCTTTTTTCCATGACCGTATGCTAATTTGCCTTTGGATGCTATATTTGCAGAACTGGACTGTTGTAGTATTGGCAGGGGAGCTTCCATATCCACACACTAAAGGTAGTTTGCACATATATATATAACACATAACCGCGGCCTTTGGTCAATTCCTTTTAAACTCTCTGTATTATCTATGCTCTTTTAGAAGCAAGTGTATTTACACGCATCTGCATAACCATGTCAGCATGTGTTATGTAAGTTTTAAAAACAGTCTGATAGTACAGTGTGAATTTTGCAGCCACGGTCAACTTTAGTTGTTTAAGGTCATATTTGGCGGAACCAAAAGTATGTATTTGGTTTATGGTTACGAACTACACCCCTTAAATAGCCTTTGTTGTAATTCTGTGGTGTTACTAAACTCCTTTCAACCTTTGAGCACTAAAATTTAGGATGTACTTAGGCTACACCATATCATCTTGACTCCCTTTTTAGCATTTACATCTACATATCACATTACTTACCTTTTAAAAGGGTGATCTAAAAGCTGCAACATTTTAGCCAAAATGGTCAAAATGAAATTCAAGTAACACTATGCTAGAGTTTATGATGCAACCTTCCACATAAAAAAGCCACCACGTATAACAAAATGGTAAAAACAAAATGATTGGATATTATTTTAGGGGTGTGATGGTGTGATTATATGACATGTAATTATGCCTGTTCCTACCCATACTTAAATATTATAGCTCATCTTGCCACATCGATCTCATATCTATCATTTGAGTTGAGTTTTGTTGTTTCTAGATAGCCAACTTATGTGATGATACTTGCAGAAAGTTAAAAATAGACCGACGATACTAACTGACTTGAGAGACCTTGCGTCAGCCAAGAATGCAAACCCTCAAGGCGAGTAACGGTCCGTTAGAGGTGCTGTCACAACGCATACTGCATATTTTAAAAGTTTTTATAGGATGCGTAGCTTCTTCATTTTATGTTTAAAGGTACTCAGCTTTTTTATATACAAGGCAAGTTGCTTTTAACAACTTTTTTTTATTCATCAGCCAACTTTATGATGCAGATATGCAATATGATCCAAAATTTTTGGCAATGGCAAACTTGGATCCAGCATGTCAAACATATGAAATCTGTAGAAGATCTACTGAAAAACACCCAGATTTGAATGTTGCTTGAGTTGATCCCATACACGATAATCAGGATCCACTTCATATCAAAGGTAACTAACATGAATACTACTGATATATATATAGTGATATATAAAAGGGTTTGATGAGGAATGGTAGTCCAATAAGAAAATGAGAGAATTGTTAAAGAAACTTACATCTAACATCTCTGTCGTCTCAATATTCATGAATATCAGGTCCCTACTATTTTACTGTGGAGCTGGAACTGCAGCTGATACAGAGGCTGTTACAGGTACTCTTTTTGGTCATACGTATGCCATACTACATCACTTCTTTGATGGTTTGGTCCTATATGTATATGTAGTTATTATGTGATAATTTTTCTTTGTGATAGACAACATTAGCTCTCAACTAAATCAGTGTTGTAACGGCTCTTCCACTATTAAAGTCCCATCTATTTCGGTGAGTTTGCTTTTATGGTGTTTTCTATGCCTTAACAATACTGCACTATCTTAGTATTTTGGTGGGTCTGACTTTGCTTTTATTTGGCTACATAGCTACCAAGGCCATGTGTTCAGTTATCTGAAAGTGTCTTATTGGATGGTCATGTTACTGATTGTTCTAAATCACGATTCACACGTTTATCCTCATACATCGACTGACACGCTCCCATTTGCCACAATAGGATCTGGATCTCTTACTGCAATAACCATCTTTGAATCAGAGTATCGTGAAGGATTAACGGTAAGTTACAAAATTTTGTTCTTTATGTGCACCTTTTTGTTATCTACTTTGGTGAAATAGAAAAACTTCAATCATTTCGATTTATTTGAAAAGGGCAAAAACATGCCTCTTGAATGATGCGCTCCCTCTTCCTTATTGCAAGTAAATTAAGTAATCGTTAAAAAGCAAGATAGAAATCAAAATGTATATTTGAATTGATTGTTTTCTCTTTACATCAGATTCTTAATAGTGTTTTATATTATCATTTTACAAGAAAGACTACATATATTTAGTCGCGACAGAAGTAGAGGATGTTCTTACTGAACCAACTATTCTTATGTAGCTTAATGGTTATGCAGATGGTTGCTTTGCTAATTTGGAAAGTGCTGGACGAAAAAACAACACAACTGTTGACCATGAACATAGGGGATGCAACTAGGATATATGCCATAAGATAAAACCAATTGATGTAAATGAGTAATGACACTTTACAAGAGAAACATAGTCAAGTTAGTTTCGACCACCCATGGACTTATTCATTTTTTTCTCTTCCTTTTTTACTGCCAGTTGGGCTATTACCCGTATAATGTTAAATAGCTTGCTGTATGTTCATAAAATACCCATTACAATTGTTTGGATGATACCTTTGTAAATTCACACATTGTTAATTTAATGTACATTTCTTGATTAATACAAACTCCCCATTTACAACATGGGTGCAAAAAAAATAATATCAATTCACTCCGCCGCAACGCGCGGGCTACCCAGCTCGTATATATATATTGATAGTTTAGTGTTTAGAGGCTATAGTGTGATCCCGGTAATTACTAATGTTAAGTCCTTATGTTATGAAACTTGAAATCGGATAACGTAAAAATATAATGCTTATAAAAATGTTAAAACTTTTCAATATACCCCAACTAAGTATATAGATGTGTGATTAGTTTAAGAGAGAGCGTAAACGTTGATGAAACCTAATATCGTAGGTTTAAGTACGCGTAGTACGTAAAAAGTATAATTAAAAACAACAAAGTGGCAATAGTTCATATGAAATATGACTATTGATAATTTTTTGAGTGTTTTGAAAATATAGACTCATCCTAGTACTGTGTTGGTCACGGGAAAAGTTTACACGATTAAACTTTCGTGATTACTTATAAAAGTAATTTAAATATTAAAAGTAATATTATATGACATAAAAAAATAATAATCAAATCAATTTGCTTGTTGAGTTTATTGTTGTGCCGGTACGCGTTGTGTGTAATTTTCACGTTTTGCGAGATATCTTCTCGTTAAATAGACAGAGGTGAACGAAAACGTTCAGAGAGTAATAATTCAAAGAAGAGTGAATTATTTAACTTGAAAAATTACAAGTTACAGTATTTGATTTTACGTTACGGTAAAAGTCAAATAGTCAAGAAGTCAAAGTCAAAGCCAACTTTGAAAAGTCAAAATGTAAAATAGTCATTTTTGCCTTATGAAATTTTACGGGTTGCTATATATATGGTCAGTCGGCGAGGTTATATGTGGGTGATGACCATATTTGGTCCACCACTGGTGTTCAGCAGGGGGACTCATTTAATCGTTACATACTCTGTTATTTTCTTATGGACACAAATACTTAAGACATTTATGTGAGTTTATAGGCTCACATTTTCTCTTTTGATATTGTTTTATAAACTTGGGGTGAGAAACATGCTTTCTTTTTCTTGGACACGTGTACTTATTTTAAACTGTTACGGATTAGCCTAAGTACCCCTTTAACCGTATGCCCACTATTATGAACCGTTAGTTTTTGCGGAAAGCGTGAGTGTTATAAATAGATATTGGTGACTCCCCGTCCGGGTTGGTCGCGCCAGCCAGACGGACGTATACCATGTCAGATTTCAGGTGTGACGGGTTACACACCTGCTGGGCCAACTTACTTGTGCATTATTTGCATACAACTGTGTCGTAGCTTCAGTGTCATGAGCTTAGTGCAATCGTAATACTTTTTGTATGACATTATATTCGTTGTAATGTTCATATTGGTACTGTGAGTGAAGCAGTAGTCACTTAAATCTTTTCTTGGTACTATGAGTGAAGCAGTAGCCACTTAAATCTTTTCTTAGTACTATGAGTGAAGCAGTAGCCACTTAAACTTTTCATGGTACTGTGAGTGAAGCAGTAGCTACTTAAACTTTTCATGGTATTGTGAGTGAAGCAGTAGTAAAAAAAAAAAAAAAAAAAAAAAAAGAAAGAAAAAAACTTTTGATCCACATTACTTTTACTCAAAGATATTATTTATATAAACCTATAAACTTACCAACTTTATGTTGACACTTTTAGCATGTATTTCTCAGGTTTGGAGTATTTAAGTCGCATGACATTTTGAAGACTTTGAAGCATTATATTACCATTCAATAATGTTTTACAAATGTTTATGTAACTTAACACTTTGGGACCTCTTGTTGTAACTCAGATTTCATTTATGCAATGGTAACTTTTTAAAACGTCTCATATAGAGTTGTTCAATATAACTTGTAACTTTGTACTATGAAGTAGCACCATAGTAACATTATCTTCTGCTACGATCCATTTTTGGGGGTTTTACAGCCCCTTTGCCATGCGTTGAACAAAGGCCCTCCACACCCAATTAACAACTCTCTAAGCACCACCCCATCTGAACCACGAGCTTCAAGCACCTCAGACACAACCCTTCACTCCAATGAAACTCGAACCTTGGTTCACTTTCTCAACATGGTGTTGATATAAACATTTTGAGCAAAAATGTCTTTTATAAGTTAAGTCTGTAATTATTCAAAACGATTCAAGAGTGTATTACACGTTAACATTTATGTATAACTAGCTAAATAGGCCATCTATTGACGGGCTAGTTTCATGTGTTAAATATATAAGTTCTTGCAAACCGGCTCCAACAGGTTGTTCACTCGGTTGTTAGTGAAGTCCAAACGGCCTTTGTAAAAGGTAGACAAATCATCGATGGGCCCTCATAGTCAACGAAATTATTTCATGGGCAACAAAAAAATAAAGAAAGGCTTTTTCTCTTAAAAGTTGACTTCGAGAAAGCGTTTGACTCTCTTGATTGGAACTTCCTTGATCATACAATGGAACAAATGGGTTTCACTCTTAAATGGCGATGTTGGATTCAAGGATGTCTCAATTCAGCCTACGGATCGGTTCTTGTCAATGGGTCCCGAACAAAAGAATTTAAGATTCAAAAAGGTTTACGTTTATCTTAGCATGTGACTCTCTTTCTCCCTTCCTTTTTATCTTAGCAATGGAAGCACTTCATGTCACTCTCGAAGAAGCAAAGCCTAAGAGCATATTTGAAGGGGTTAAAGTAGGTTCCAACAAAGTTGATATCTCACATCGCGGATGACGCCCTCTTAATGGGTAAATGGTCACTTACTAATGCGAATAACTTTTGCCGCATTTTAAATTGCTTCCATTTGGATTCCGGTTTAAAAATCAACTTCTCCAAAAGTAATTTTTTTGGAATTGGTGTCACTGCAAACGAGACCAGTCACTTTGCCTCCATCCTTTGTTGTGCACCATCCACCCTCCCTTGTTCATATCTAGGTCTATCCAATTGGTGCTAATATGAATAAGGCTTGCAATTGGAAACCCGTCATCGAAAAATTCCATAAAAGATTATCTTCTTGGAAAGCTCGTACTCTCTCTTATGGCGGTAGAGTAACTCTCATAAAATCGGTTCTTGTAATGGACACAAGGTCAATGCAGTTTCTACAAACTATATTCATCACTCCAAGTGTCTGAAGAAATGCAGCATGATATGAAGTAGCAGCAGGAATGATGTAGCCTAGCAGCAGGATTGGTTATAGTGTAGCAGCAGGATTGTTATAGTGTAGCAGCAGGATTGATGTATTGTAGCTAGCAATAGTTTGTAACAGTCTTGTATAAATACTCTGTAATTGGTCATTTGACCATAAGTTTTAACTTCAATAATAATCATTTTCACTTTTCTCTCAATCTCAATATGGTATCAGAGCATCACCAGCTCTCCGGTGGACAAACCACCACCAAATAACAAACTCTGATCACCTCAACAAACTTTGACCGCCCTAACAAACTTTGACCACCACTAAAACCACCATAACTGCCTAACAACCATCATTCCGATCATCAAATCACCATCATTTCAACCATAATCACTTCCTAATCACAATTAACACATCAATTCATCATCAAACAACACAAAATCTTATCAAAATCAATCAAAATCATCACCGATCTTTCAAAACTCAAAAATGGCAGGAACCACACAAACACCTCAAAATGATGAAATCAACTTCAATCACCCTCTATTTCTACATCAAAATGATCACCCAGGCTTAATCCTCATCTCCAAGAAACTCACCGGATCAGATAACTATGCTTCTTGGAAAAGATCCATGGTTATTGCTCTAAATGCAAAGAACAAACTCAAGATTGTTAATGGTGAATTTGAAGAGCCTGGTGTCAGTTCACATCTGAGAGCACTCTGGGAAAGAACAAATGATATGATCATATCATGGATCTTGAATACTCTTGATGAGAAAATAAGCAATTCACTCAGTTTTGTCAATTCTGCTCATGATCTTTGGGAGGAATTGCAAGAGCACTACTCTCAATTGGATGGTCACAGAATTTATCAGATCACCAATGACATTGTGCAATTGAAACAAGACAATGTGGCTATTGAAATCTACTATCACAAGTTAAAAAGATTTTGGGATGAATTTGACTCACTTGAAGCTCCATATCTTTGTGTTTGTGAATGTACTTGTGAGAATGGAAGATCAAACAGTGAAAGGGATCAAAGAAAAAGATTGATACAGTTTCTCATGGGTTTGGATGAGTTCTATGCAAATGTTAGAGGTCAGATCCTTCTCATGAACCCTATGCCTACTGTTGCTAAGGCCTATAGTATGATCATACAAGAGGAGAAACAAAGGGAAGGAAATGGACTCAAAACCACACCCTCAGTTGCACTTTCATCTCACACCAACAACTCAAGAAACACTTACAACAACAACACAAGATTTGGAAGGAATTTCAATACTGGTGAGTCATCCACAAGAATCAACAATCAAAAGGATCCACCAAGAAGGAGCAATTTTAGAAAAGGGGTCATTTGTGGAAATTGTAACAAGGAAGGACATCTCAAGGAAGAATGCTATCAATTGGTTGGGTATCCAATAGGTCACCCACTGCATGGGAAGTATAAACCACCAATCCAACAAGGAAGAACAAACTCAGGGAATAGGTTTGTGAACATGACAGTTGGGCAAGAGGTCAACTCAGATGGGTCAAATGGAATGGGTCAAAATGATGCAGCAATGAATGCTAGGATGGACAAACTGCAGAACCAACTCAATCAAATGATGATGCTTATGCAGCAAAACAAAGAGGCAACTGAGTTTGGCACAGCAGGTATACCTAAACTCAAAATCACTCATATTACTTGCAGTACCTATAGACTAGTTGGTTCTATCATGCTTAATCAGATACATCTTTGGGTTGTTGACAGTGGTGCCACAGATCACATTTGCATAACCTTAACTTCCATGCACAACATTAGACTATGCAAACACCCCATTTATGTTACACTCCCAAATGGCCAACACACACAAGTTAGACAAATTGGATCAGTCTATATTAATGATCATATCACCCTACATGATGTATTATACATACCATCATTTTTATATAACCTGCTCTCAGTTAGTAAACTTGGCTCACACTTACCCTTATCTGTCCTGTTTACACCATTTAACTGTTACTTTCAGGACCAACACAAGAGGATTGCACATGGCAACCTTTGTAATGGTCTATACATCATCAAACAAGAGCAACCATCACCTCAATCTCTCACACTCTCAGTCAACAACAGCAACCATCACCTCTGGCATGCAAGGCTTGGACATTCTGCTTACTCTACCTTACAACAAATAAAGTCTATTACTGTACCTTGTAAAATACCATCAAACTCTTGTACAATTTGCCCTTTAGCTAAACAACATGCTTCTTCATTTGAAATTAGTGACTCTCATGCTACAAACTTATTTGATTTGATTCATGTGGATGTATGGGGTCCCTATAAACATGTCACTATGAACAAGTGTAAATATTTCTTAACCATTGTTGATGATCATTCAAGAGCCACATGGACATATCTAATGCCCACAAAACACCACACCATCTCTCACATAAAAATGTTTCATTCATTTGTCAAAACTTACTTCAGTACTAAAATCAAAGCTATAAGAAGTGACAATGGGTCAGAATTTGTAAATCAATCCTTAACCCAGTTTTTCCACCAAGAAGGTATCATTCATCAAACAACATGCCCATACACCCCACAACAAAATGCAAGGGTTGAAAGAAAACACAAACACTTACTTAAAGTAGCTAGGGCTATAAGATTTCAGGCAAACTTTCCAATTCATTTTTTTGGGGTATTGCATTTTAGCAGCTACTTACATCATAAACAGACTCCCATAAAAACCCCTTCAAAACAGAACACCATATGAACTCATCCACAAAACAACCCCATCACTTTCACACCTCAGGATAATTGGATGCCAGGCCTATGCACATGATCACACCCCTGACAAATTTGCTGCAAGATCCACACCATCAGTACTACTTGGTTACCCTACAACACAAAAAGGTTACCTTTTGTACAACCTTCACACATACAAAACCTTTGTAAGCAGACATGTTCAATTCAATGAATCCATTTTTCCCTTCCATCAACAACCATCCAAAACTTCACCAACCTCAATTCCAACCATAACAGCCACACCATCTGATTTCTATCCTATCCCAACACCAACACCATCACCAACACCAACTACACCATAACCAACACCAACACCCTCACCAACACCTGAACCTAACCACACTGAGCCATCTATACTAACTGAGAATACCCCAACCACACACATTCAAGAAGAACCACCATCACCTCCACCAATTCAACCTGACCACATTGAACAACCTCAAACCATACCACCACCACCAAGAACATCCACAAAACAATCCAACATACCACTGAAATACAAAGATTATCATTACCACTTACCCAAAACCAAACACACTGTTCAATCCACCATCAAATTTCATCACTCAAAATACATAAATTATAATAACATTTGCTCTCCAACCAAAAGACATCTCATTAACACCATTAACAATATTGTGGAACCAAAGTCATATACCCAAGCTGTAAAAGATACTAGGTGGATAGATGCTATGTCTATAGAACTGCAGGCACTGGAAGCTAATGGAACATGGGAAGTGGTCACCCTGCCATCAAGCAAATCTCCAATTGGCTGCAAATGGGTGTTCAGAATCAAATGCAAAGCTGATGGAACAGTTGACAAGTTCAAGGCTAGACTTGTGGCAAAGGGATTTACTCAAAAGGAGGGCATTGATTACACTGAAACATTTGCTCCAGTTGCAAAGATGGTCACAGTTCGAATTTTTCTAGCCATAGCAGTTCATCACAACTGGCAAATAGCTCAACTGGACATCAACAATGCCTTCTTACATGGAGATCTACATGAGGAAGTTTACATGTGCTTACCACAAGGTTACAAGGCACCATCTTCTATTCCTAATCCTGTGTGCAAACTCAAGAAGTCCCTCTATGGTTTGAAATAAGCTAACAGGCAATGGCATACTAAACTCACTTCCTTCTTGATCACCTTTGGCTTCAAGCAAAGCTATGCAGATACTTCACTTCTAATCTACAACAAAGGTGCAGACTTCCTAGCTCTAGTCATTTATGTAGATGATATTCTCCTAACTGGCAACAACAATCAACTCATCTCATACTTTAAACAACAACTGGATCACATGTTCAGCATCAAGGATTTGGGAGAACTCAATTACTACCTTGGTATTGAGTTTCTCAAGAATGACAAAGGCATCACTATGACCCAGAGAAAATATGCCCTGGAGCTTTTACATACAGCTGGTATACTTGACCTCAAGCCATCTCACATCCCTGTTAATCCCCTCATCAAGTTAAATGACAAGGATGGGGACCCTTTACCAGATGCTTCACTCTACAGGGTTCTAGTTGGCAAGCTTCTCTATCTGACTATTACCAGACTAGATCTCTCATATGCTGCTCACAATCTCAGTTAGTTCAGTCATGCCCCTAGAACTCCACATTTTAATGCTCTCATCAAGGTTTTAAGGTATATCAAAATGTGCCCAGGACAAGGTCTCCATTTCCCATCCAATTCTCCTCTAAAGCTACAAGCTTATTGTGATAGTGATTGAGCAAGCTGTCCAATTACCAGAAGATCTGTCACAGGATTCTGCATATTTCTAGGCCTATGTTTGATTTCCTGGCAATCAAAGAAGCAGATTGTTGTCTTAAGGACCTCCACTGAGGCAGAATACAGAGCATTGGCTGACTGCACTTGTGAGATAACATGGCTACAAAGTCTACTTATGGAGTTTCATGTTCCTATTAACAAACCAATTCCTATCCTGTGTGACAATCAATCCACTATTGCCCTAGCCTCCAACCCTGTGCAGCATGCTAGGACAAAGCATATAGAAATTGACTGTCACTTTGTCAGAGATAAGATTAAAGCTGGAATCATTCTCCCTACATTCATCTCTACAAAAGCTCAAACTGCTGATGCTTTAACAAAAGGACTTAGCAGGTCACCCTTCCAAGCTTGTATTTCCAAGTTTGGCATGTGTGATCCATACACACTGCCAACTTGCAGGGGGGGGGGGGGGGTAATGGACACAAGGTCAATGCAGTTTCTACAAACTATATTCATCACTCCAAGTGTCTGAAGAAATGCAGCATGATATGAAGTAGCAGCAGGATTGATGTAGCCTAGCAGCAGGATTGGTTATAGTGTAGCAGCAGGATTGTTATAGTGTAGCAGTAGGATTGATGTATTGTATCTAGCAACAGTTTGTAACAGTCTTGTATAAATACTCTGTAATTGGTCATTTGACCATAAGTTTTAACTTCAATAATAATCATTTTCACTTTTCTCTCAATCTCAATATCTTGGTGCACTCGCTTGAAGATGGAATTCCTCCTATTTATGGAATTCCTCCTATTCGCTTGAAGAGTCGAACGCTGGACCAACAATACTTTTCATTCAACTATAGTTTCAAAGTTATCTGGTTGCATGCTATCAAGTCTTCAAATACCACTTTAGTAGTTTGGTTAGTCGACACGTGGTTTTTAAAGTTTTTCTTTTAGAATGTGACACAGTCTAAGTCGATCCATTTCTTAGGTTAAATATGTCTTGATACATTTCAATGTTTTTGGAACAACAAACTTATTATGTAAAGTAATTAAATAACATCATGATGTTCTTTCAGTTCAGTAAAGGCAAAAACGAATTTGAGTTGCTAGATGTTGTATGACTTTTTGTTTTTAGTTAACTTAATTCATATATAGGGGAAATGGAGCCGTGTTAAATAAGTGCGAAGTCACCTTCATCGCCGAATCATCATATACAAATGATGTGGTTCGCTACCCCTTTTCTTTGAAGTGTGGATGGAGTCGGAAAGAGAGAAAATACGACTTTGTTTTGTGTGGTCTAGGAGAAGATTTATTTCTTTTCTTGGCAATGAAGTACTCGCATACATTTATTTATTTTTTTCGAATTTTGTTGTGTGTTTGAACTTACAAACTTTAAATTGGTGGGTGTTATAAATATATATATGGAATGGATGTCCATATATCATCTAATAATGTGAGGATATCTTTGTATATTAATAGAAGATTGTATCTTGGAGAATACTATCTTGTAATTATAAATATCCCTCCAATGTGAGATGAATAAAAACAGTTCTTTATTCTTTCTCCTTTAATCCTTTGTGTTCTCTTTATCTTTTCTTTATTGTTTCACAATACGTTATCAGCACGATCTACATATTGAGAGGTACGTTATTAAACCCGGCCTTCCGATGGTATTAATTTGTATGTTGTTATTAGATCTCTGTAACATTCGTTATGTATACATGATTAGTTATTAATCTATAATATCAAAATTAGAAACGTGCATCAATGAAATTGATCTAGACTGCTGGTGATAAGTAAATCTAGAATTCATACCGCATATCATACAAATTAAAATAATTAATATCCATGTAAATATAATTTAGGAGCGTAATATTACCAGTGAGTTGATCTGTCGGAATTTTGTATGTTAGTCTGTTGGAAATCTGCTTTACTGTCGTCATTGTTGGATTAAAGTTGCTTATTATTTTATCATAACTGATGTAAATTGAAACAGTTGCATGCACATTTGATTAGTGATCATTATGGTAAAAGCTATATATGATGACTCTTATTGTTATTTAGGAGCGTAATATTACCAGTGAGTTGATCTGTCGGAATTTTGTATGTTAGTCTGTTGGAAATCTGCTTTACTGTCGTCATTGTTGGATTAAAGTTGCTTATTATTTTATCATAACTGATGTAAATTGAAACAGTTGCATGCACATTTGATTAGTGATCATTATGGTAAAAGCTATATATGATGACTCTTATTGTTACTTAGGTCACATACATTATTGGTATCTAATATATATCGTCTTTAAGGTTTGCAAACTCATTGTTACTGGGGCATTTAGATATACACTTTTTGTGTTTACATGCTTGATGTTTATCCCTTATTAGTCTTAGTTTTGCTTTAAAATTGTAGGTTCCTAAAATCAATCTTTATTACACAACTAATATAAGTAAACTAAACACCCAACTAACTAAAATGATATACGAATAATAAGCTAAATAGAATGGGACCAGTACATAATATTCGTATAAACTAAAAGATAGGACGAGCTATGTCCAATTTGCAGTAGACGAGCCATGTCCAATTTGCAAAAAGGCGTGTCTAGATAAATTTGGGGAGCATGCCCTCCACTGTAAGGAGTTGCCGGGGTTCAAATACCGGCATGACCTGGTTCGGGATGTCTTGTGGGACGTGTTGAGGAGAGCTGGGATTTCTGCTAAGAAAGAAGCCCCTATGAATTTTTTGACAGACCCGTTGGAAGGAAGGTCCACCCTGCGTCCGGCAGATGTTCTCGTATTCGGTTGGGAAGGTGGTAAACATGCTTGTGTAGACCTCACCGGGGTGTCCCCGTTGGTTGGGTTGCGGGACACGGGATTTGTGGCTGGGCAAGCAGTTTTGAAGGCGGAGTCTAAAAAGGTGACTAAACATGAAACAACTTGTTTGGAAAATCAACACGTGTTTGTACCATTTGCTTTTGACACTTTTGGAGCCCTTGCCCCCGAGGCAATCCGATTCCTGGATCGGGTGCAAAAGGTTGTCCACAGTAATTCTCCGTCCTCCAAGAACCAAAGTTTTAATTTTAGTAGGGTAGGTTTTGCAATTCAAAAAGGGGTTGCGGCGCAGCTTGTTGCCCGTTTACCTGTCATGCACTTGTAATTTGTTATGGTTTTTAATATAAGATATAAAGATAGGACCAGATTCTATGATACTAAAATATCATACGAATATTATCTCAATAGAAAGAGAATGGGACCAGTAGCAATGAATGAAGAATAAGATATAATAAGAAGAATAGAAATAAAGAATGAAGTAAAAGAAAGATTGAGAATAAGAAAGAGTGGCGGCACAGTAGATAGAAATGGGAGCCGTGTGTTTATTAGATTAAGAAAAGAGAAAGAGATAAGATTAAGAATAGAAGAAATAGAATAGAAAAGATAGATGAAGAATAATAAAGAGCGGCGGCAGTCAAGAGATAAATGGGAAATGAGTGTATATTAGATTAGAGATAAGAAGATGAGATGAGATACAACGAACCCTAGAAGCAACACACTCATCCCCCAGATGAGTCGCTTTATTTTGGGAACTCAAAAAATGCTAGAGACTGTGGGACTGATCTGAGCCGTCCATATCCTTGAATTTAAAAGAGACCAGATCAAAGGTAAAAAAAACACGGAGGGACTAAAAGTGTAACTTCTCCGCCCACTATTCTCCCCATTCAACCAATACCCGCACAAAAAAACACTCTTTTTCTCTCACAAAAATCAAAACCCTAACTGCAAATCACTAAAATCAATCGTGATTTTACCGATTAAATATGATAAAACACACTAAAATGGAACAATCGAAGTCTACAACCACGAATCCGGCAAAAAATATGGTTGAAAATGAACTGATTGATTCTCCAGATGATGGTGCGGTTCTTTAATTCAGTTATTTTTTGTGTTATTTCCTATTTTTTGTGATTTTGATGTTATTTTTGTACTTTGATGTGTTATACAACTGTAAATCAGTGGTTTGTTCAAATTAAAATGTGACATTGATATCCATAGTTACTTCCTTTTAGAATGTCCATTTATCTTCTGTGATTTTTATTTTTTTTGGTAATATACAATATAGAATCGCAGCTGCCACTTGAAACCAGATAAAAAGTTAAAATGATAGCCGGGATTTAATATGACCGGGCCACAATCCGGGACAGACCGGGCTTGGTTCAGGTGAAGGACCGGGCTTGGTGTATGTCATTTACTTCAAATCAATTGCATTTAACATGTAACCAACTGATATGAGCTTGTAATTGATATTGGATACATAGGTGAGATATGGAGTTTTGTATTTCAATTTGCATATAAGGTGTTCGACTTAATGTTCATGAGAAATAAGTGGGTCTTGTTCATTTTTTATGTTAATTTGGAATTAATTTTGCATACCGGAACAAGTAGTTGGATCATTGTTAATTAATGGTAAAAGTTGTTTAATTTAATCAAATTAGAAGTCTCTTGTGTATGGATTTTCGACTATTGTACCTGATACTTGAAATGTTGAGCCATAAAGGTTAGGACTTAGTACTAGGCCATGTTAAGATGCTTGGGAATTATATTGGTAGATGAGCGAGAAAACGTTACGAATGAGGCAGTTTTTACGATGTGGTTACGAATTTGTTCTAGTATTTAGAGGTAGTGGCGGAAGTTGAACATTTTTATTGGGGTACCATCTGAGTATGATTCATCAAAATCAAACACGTTATGTAATTCACCTAATCTAAGATGCTCATTTTCTGTCTCGTGGGCGGTGACATTTTGTGATTGTGTCTCAATATTATTGCTTATATACATATGCTTTTTTTGTTCTTCAGGTCTACGGGCAGTGCCCTAATGTCGAGTATGAAAGGGAAGGGAACTTTATCACCGATATCACGAGAAAGGAATGCAAGGTGAACGAGTAAGTTGTTAGCAGTTGTCTAAGTTATAATGTTACTTTATGCTTTTGTTTAGTACAACTTATGGGACACCGTTGACTGTTCTTAAAATGGCTCTAACGACTGTATCGCTTTTCTTTGACTCAGGAAATGGTCTTTTATGAGGAGGGTAAACCATTTATAGATGGTGAAGCTGGTGTTCTGAAAAAGTGACAAATTGCTTACATTTCCTGGTAATTAACCCTATATATAACATAAATTCTGTCCATTTTTGTTTATGTGTGAGAAAAGATAACTTGATTAAATGGATCTAAGTCAGTTGCAGTGTCATATCAGTCGATTTGTATATAATAAGAAAGGTTAATTGCACTACAACTTGATCATACATTGTTGATCATAGGTTTGTTATATATTCATTATCGATTTGTTAATTTGAGATGTATAAGTTTCGTTGCCGGTTGTTTGAAGTTGTTGCTTTTGATTGTTTCGGTAGTGATTAGTGTTGAACATTTGCGCAATATCTGTTATTGAAGTACGCTTGTATTAAATAATTTTTATCAAATTTAGGTGCACAAGGAACTTCAAGATACTATTGCTCAACTTGAAGCAATACGACATGAAATCCGAACTATTAACTAGCAGACTAGTGGACAATGTTGCCCAAAATCTTACGGCAAACGGTTTCACCGTCTACAATTTTTATTTTATAATTTTAATTCATGTTTGTCGTACATAATCTCTGATGAAATGTATTTTTTGGTATTTCCTTAGCGACTACTGATGTTGAAAAGCCAAGCGATGTTCCACTACCAGCATCGACCTCTAAGGTTTAAATCCTGAAACTCAACTTTCATGTGCGAGATCTGTAGTGAAAATGTTTGATGGATTTTGATAATTTGAAGCGCAGGTTTATAGTACACCGGCTCCAACAGCCCCACCCTCGCCCTCATCTGATATCCATAGCCAAGCCACTACGTATGCGAGGTTGGCTGAGTCTGCAGCTTTACGTTCCGAACCTTCAAATAATGAAGTTATGAGTCAGCTTACTGATGAATCTGGACTCACTGTTTTTCTCTTCATACTAGGTAGTAATTTATGGATGCACATCTAATGATAACGCTTATTTAATCAGTGCCAGGTGCTGCAAACAGATCTGATGTAATGCTAGCGTCGATTTTGGAGGCAGAGGTAGCAAAAAATGCAAAAGCTTTTTTGCTCAGCCCCAGGACCTAATCAAAAGTGAATAGTTAGAAGGTTAGTTTTCAGTTGGAAATTCATTTGTATGACATTAGCATTTTGTCAGTCTAACTGAAGGGAAATGAGGTTCATTTGGTCGCAAGTGTGTTCCTCATTGGGGTTGCACTATCCAATCTCTTTCATTTGCATGCTTGCGCCTTTGACATTTATTTTAAGATGATGCTATAAATTACTTTCTTAGTGGATTTATGTATTTATTGTGTCATCGTAATGTGCCAACTTTTGTCTTGAATTTACAAATGAACTTATTGTTTCCAGGTTGTATGTGATTCTAAGGGTTACAGTCAAGATGTGCAAATGGGTGTATGCCAAGCCCATTTGAAGACTGAAGGATCATTCTAGCTAGATTATCACCATGGATTCAAAGCACGTTTTAAACATTGTTCTTATAAAACAATGGAGTTCTATATAACTTTCTAGAATTAAGACTTGCTTGAGAACAATATTTGGCTTGGTTATGGAATCTGAATTTGTATCTGAGTTTGATTTAAGAGGCCTTTGAAAATACATTTAATACATGTGAGACTTAACTGATTGATCATTTGTGATATTATACATTGTTTATTTTGTAACTAGATTATCACAAGTGATAATACACTAAAATGAAGAAAATATTCGAGTAACATAAATGATGTCTACTTTGGCTTATTTTATTGATTTATCACCTGTGATATTACTCATATGTTGAATATCATAATTAAATGAATAAATTCTATTACCTTATCATGATGTTATCCATAAAATAAACTGAAGAAGCTCAAACACTTGTAATATCATGTGTGATATCACTGGTGATATCCTGTGTGATATCACTGGTGATATCCTGTGTGATATCACTGGTGATATCCTATGTGATATCACATATTGGATATCAACTGTGATATCACCGGTGATAGCACCTTTCATATCACCAATCACTGGTGATATCCTGTGTGATATCACTGGTGATATCCTATGTGATATCACATGTGATATCAACTGTGATATCACCGGTGATAGCACCTTTCATATCATCGGTGATAGCACCTGTCATATCACATGTTCCGCCATCACCACCACTAATTCGACAAATAGAAGAAAACCAACACACTTATGATATCACCTGTGATATCAAAGGTTCCTCCAAAAGCTTAACAACATGAGAATGAGATACACTTCAAAGATCCTTCTCATAAAATGAATGACCAAAAGAAGCTGATGATAGAAAAAGTGTTTAACTGAAAACAAGAGATGTTATGATGCTTCTGTTAGACTTATGGTGGATTTTTCTATTTGATGGATACATTGTACATGTTTCAATAGGTTTTATAGCGGGATTTGGAAATATCTATGGTTGAATCAACAAACTAAAAAAGCTATGGTTGAAGAAAAAACAACATCTTTATTAAGAAACTAAAGAAGCTCATACACTTGTGATATCACACATGATATCACAGGTGATACGACCTGTGATATCACATGTGATATCACACATGATATCACATGTTTCTCAATTACTACCACTGATTCAAAAAAAAGAACAAACTTCAAAAATATAGTTAATGTTTATTTAGTTGTCAACATTTGATCATTTTAATGTTTTATCTCAAGTGATATTCCTCTTAAGGGATTATATCACAAAATATACAAACTTTTGTTCTTCTTTACAGTGATATATCACAAGAGATAAATGACTGTGAATAACAAATACCAAAATGTATAGAACCAAGTAAAAAATAAAAAATTGGCATATTCTCAAAATAAACCAAGAGTTGTATCACTTTAGCATTTCTTTTTAGCAACATAACTATTCGCCAAAAGCAATTTCACACTATATATCAATAATTATAGTATAATATCACAAGTGATATATAAGAGTAAACTCATAATGATGTAAACATTTGATAAATTCATGTTTTATCACTTCATTCTTCCCAACATAACATGATTTTTTCTTCCTCAAATCAGGTGGAATAATATCACTTGTTCAACACCTAAGTATATAATGTTATGGATACGCATCACATTACAATTCTTGAATACACAAAATATGTGACGACCTAAAATCTCACAGCGAACAAAAAGCTGACAATAGCCAACTGAACCATCTTGTTTGTTATACAACATCTTCATAAAAAACAAAACAAAAAAAGAAAAGAAAAATAAAAAATAAAAAACATAAGACACATAATATCACAAGTGATATTTAACTAATATTCGTTATATGAACTTTACTTATATATATCACAGGTGATACTTCATATTTTTAACAATGAAAGTAAAACTGAAAAATCACTTGTGATACTTAAAAGCAATAAACCACAATGAAATATTACAAGTGATATTGTTCATGCCGTATAATAAAGCTTAATTATTAATCATTGTAAACTATCATCAACTTAACAATATTACAAGTGATAATACACATATGATGCATAACATATTCAAAACAACTATAATATAAAGCATTCACATCAATAAAAACTCCACGTATTCTCAAAAGGCCTCTTGACCCAAAAGTATGTGAGTGGTCAATCAACGTAGAGGTTGTGGGTTCAAATCTCATTCAAGACATCTGAGATAGCATTTGTGAGATAGGTATTCTCGCAATGTTTTTATTTCTTGAGCATTACCATAAAGAAATATGGTCATTTTACTCATGAATTCCAAGCAGCTTTTGGTTGGCTAAGGCCACAACCTGCAGAGCAAAAGAGAGTAATAATTCAACTTCTGGTTGCACTCAAAATGAAAGATTACTTACGAAAAAGGCTTCATTCATTTCATACTAATCAACTTAAGAAGCCTTTAAGCCAGCATCCGAAATAGCCTTTGGTATTACAAGGGTTGGAGCAGTTGTAAACAATTCAGGGGCATGTGCAATGTGTACCCAATTGAGCTGAATCGTCACATGACTTAACAAACCATTAAGGTACAAGTTTTGTTGATACCTGAGCAGCATCAGCGAAACCTCTTATTCTAGCAAATCACTTTTAATCCAAGTTCTAATGCCTTTTCTCCACTCACTAGCACTAGTGCAGCTGCACCATCACTGTTCACAAGAATACACTGAAATAAGTAATCCTTATGTTCTCACATTATACAAATGGCATGATTTTGAAATTTTATGAGTATCCAACATGTGCATTCATAATCTTATAAGGGTTGTGAAGATACAGAGTCACTTAAGATACAGAGACCACAGGTACCGTTGAGCATACCTTATACTGGAAGCATTGCCTTAAACCTTCAACCTTGAAATACAGTAACAATACCACCTTCAACCTTAAAATTAGGCCTTACTTTCCCCAACTTTGTAGCATCAAACTACATGAGGCGTTTTATTTTGCGGATGGAAAAACTGGTACATACCAACGGACCAATCAGGGCCGTTGGATCAAAAAAACAAATTTTAATAATAAAAAACACGGAGGGACCAAAGTTGCCAACCCGGCAAAGTTACCCCAACAAACCCCCACACCGACCTCTCACTTTCCACCCGGTCACATTCATTGAATATTCACCTTTCTCTCTCTAAAAATCACACACAGTTACAAAACCGCCATTAAAACACCAAAATCAACCGTAATTAACCGTTAAAATCACTAAAAAAACACAAAAATGGAACATACATCAACTCCACAAGCAGAACCCCAAAAAAAACAGGTCCAAAATGAACCTACTAAAACTGAAAATGAAGGTACGACTAATTATTTACTAGTTTTATTAGTATCTCTAGTGATTTTGTACTTATTTATGAATAATATCGATAATTATGAACATTTTGTGTATTTTTTGTTGATTTTTGATGTGATACTGTGATGCATGTGATGATTATCAACTTATTTGAGTTTTATAAGATGTTATTTATTTAGATTATACAGTTTTTGTTGATTTTATATATTTTTTGAGAGATTTTTATAATAATGTAATGAATGTTGTGCTTTTCTTCAGTTTTTGGTAGTTTATCACTAGTGATAAAAAGCATTTGTAGTTATTTTATTCAGTTTTTGGTAGTAGAAGATCTGTGATGATGATAAAATAGATGTCATTCAATTTTTGGTATTATATCACTAGTGATAAAAAAATTGTAATGCATTACTTCAGTTTTTGGTAGGTTATCACTAGTGATAAAAAGCAGTTGTAGCTATTTAGTTCAGTTTTTGCTAGTAGAAGATCTGCGATGATAACGAAACATTTGTAGTGACTCACTTCAATTTTAGGTAGCATATCACCAGAGATAAAACAGTTGTAGATGTCTTATTCAGATTTTGGTAGATTATCACCAGAGATAAAACAGTCGTAGATGTCTTATTCAGATTTTGGTAGATTATCACCAGAGATAAAACAGTTGTAGATGCCTTATTCAGATTTTGGTAGATTAACACCAGTGATAAATCAGTTGTAGATGTCTTATTCAGTTTTTGGTAGGTTATCACCAGTGATACCTCATATGAATGTGATATCACCAGTGATACCAGTGATATCACCAGTGATACCTCATATGAATGTTTTCTATTTATGTCATATCTGATAAATGGTTGATGAAACAGCTTGCATATTTACAATATACAAAGTTTGATGCAATGAATGTACAAATGAGAAGTTTATTCTTTATGGTTTTAAATGCCTTTGAATTATATAAACCAGTGTGTGATTTTGAATGTATCATAGGTGATAAAACTCAAATAAACACTTGAGATGCTATAAACTAATAAATCCAGAAAAAGTATCACAAGGGATACACAGAAATTCAGATTATGGTTGAAGCAGTGATAAATAAAAGATGAAGATTATGATTGAAGCAGCTATGAAGAAAAGGGCAGCAGAAGAAAAGAATTAGTTGACTTCCATGCTTTTCCAAAGACAATTTATTTTCAAAGACAATTTATGTTTATGTTTTGTGTATTTTAAATTTCTAAACAATGTTGGTTAAACTAGGATTAAGAATTCGATAAGCAAAAATCCATTGAAGCACTGCCGAGCCACGGAATGTGACGGACAACTATCCAAGTTTGGGGTTACCTAAGAATGACGGGAGGCTCTATTAGGTCCTGAACCACATTCCCTGGTGGTGGATATTGTGCTATATTTTGTTCTGGATTTTGCGGAATCTGAATGCATCTAGGATTAGCTGATAGCTATGCAAAAAAAAAAAAAAAAACGATGGTATCTTTGTATTATCTTTCATCTGGATTTTGGGAAATGAAGACAGATGCAGTTTATTATTTATGGTTTTAAATATACATGCAATTATTTTTTTTTGTTTTTACATGTTCTTTGCTTTTAGAATACCAGGAGATACTATCACCACTGATACCAGTGAGGTATCACCAGTGATACCTCATATGAATGTGATATCACCAGTGATACCAGTGATACCAGTGATATCACCAGTGATACCTCATATGAATGTTTTCTATTTATGTCATATCTGATAAATGGTTGATGAAACAGCTTGCATATTTACAATATACAAAGTTTGATGCAATGAATGTACAAATGAGAAGTTTATTCTTTATGGTTTTAAATGCCTTTGAATTATATAAACCAGTGTGTGATTTTGAATGTATCACAGGTGATAAAACTCAAATAAACACTTGAGATGCTATAAACTAATAAATCCAGAAAAAGTATCACAAGGGATACACAGAAATTCAATCATTCTAATCAACAAAAAATTCATAAAAAAAAATGATGAAAACTATTTAAACACTTTAATGCTTTATCACAAGTGATAAATGTCACAAATATTCCATAAAGTCACAAAAATAAAAGAATAAACCAATAACTAAAAATCATACTTCAATTGCTCCATCAACTCCGCTTCCGCCTGCTCCATCACCACCACTTCCTCCTGCTCCATCACCACCACTTCCGCCTGCTCCACTCCTCAGTAAACCCACAAATACCACATCCCTTCTTCTTCTTATTATTTTCCTCAAGTGCTATCTCACGCCCACTCTTAATATGATCCTTCATATATCCCTTATTACTAGCTCTTGAAGGATTGTTAACATTCTTTTTTTTAGGCTTCTTAACACCCAAAAACCGATGAACCATTTGAGCAACTGTGCGAACAGGAGTATCAATAAAATCATGATGAGCAAAAGATTGTGGAGTTTTAAGAACACTAGAAGCTGTAAAAGAAGGTAACAAAACACACAGTCAAAAGGATAACACAAAAAACAGCTTATAAAAAACATATCACTGGGGATACTACACATATATCATCAACAGGCTAAACTAAATAAACAAACATATCACTGGTGATACTGCACATTTATCATCATGTTTATGAAAAGCTAAACATATCACTGGTGATACTGCCCATTTATCATCATGTTTATGAAAAGCTAAACATATCACTGGTGATACTGCACAATTATCATCATGTTTATGAAAAGCTAAACATATTTATCATCATGTTTATGAAAAGCTAAAAATATCACTGGTGATACTGCACAATTATCATCATGTTTATAAAAAAGCTAAAAATATCACTGGTGATACTGTACAATTATCATCATGTTTATAAAAAAGCTAAACATATCACTGGTGATACTGCACAATTATCATCATGTTTATAAAAAAGCTAAACATATCACTGGTGATACTGCAAATTATCTTCATGCTTAAGCTGTTAAAACTAAAAGCGAAACTAATAAGCAATATAACACTATAATCAACAGCTTATCATCAACAAAAAAGCACAATTATAATCATGTTTAAGCTCTTAAAACTAACGGCATAACTAATAAGCAATATAACACTATAATCAACAACTTATCATCAACAAAAAAGCACAATTATAATTATGTTTAAGCTCTTATAACTAACGGCGTAAATAATAAGCAATATAACACTATAATCGAGAGGATAAACTAAATAAGCAAACATATCACTGGTGATATGCTTGATAAGCTTAAAAATCAAAATAAAACTCACATGATGCATTATCATCCTGAACACGCTTAGAAGAAGAACAATCACTGTAACTGCTACCAGAATTATCACAAACCGCAAGAGCTAAACAATCGGCAGCTACATCCACAAAACTGCTACCAGATCCATTACCAGAATTATCACAAACAGCTAGAGCTAAACAATTGGATGAATTAATAGAAGATTCTGAAACGGAAACAGCAGGTTGATTAAGATCAAAAATCGCCATGAGCAATCAATTCGCGCAGAGTCGCGGTGGTGTTGTGATGGATCAGCGCAGAGTCGCGGTGGTGTTGTGGTGTCGTGGAAACTGATTATGACGGTGTACGATGGTGTAGCGGCGGTTTTTCGGTGGAAACTGATTATGGAGGGAAAGCGTAACTGATTATGGAGGGAAGTTGGTTGAGAGAAAACACACACAAACTGTGTGTGAAAAAAAAAAAGCGAATGGGAAAAGAAAAAAAAAACTTTTTATAGGTGGGTAAAATTAGGTTTAATTGATTAAATCTTAGATTAATTTTGGCCATTAGATCAAAAAGGATGGAGGGTGGAGATTTGTCCAATAGTATGTACAAAAAAAAAGGTATGCATTTGAATTTTCCACCAAACTACATATATTTAATTGCTTGAATATATATATATATATATATATATATATATATACATATATATATATATATGTACATATATATATATATATATATGTACATATATATATATATATATGTACATATATATATATATATATATGTACATATATATATATATATATAAGCATTTGGTCTCATGGTGCGGTGATGGTATTGTGACTAAATTGCACTATAATACAGAGTATTTTCTCAATAACCTGATCCGCTATCCATTGGTACTTGCTACATCAAAAACCTATAATCGTGCGACCAGACCAGGTCTCGTTCACTTTAAGAATTGAAGTTGCTTAAATCGGCACTAATTAAGCCAAAAAATACTTGAAGTTAAATGCGTCGTCTAATATAGTCACGACTTATAATGGGGACATTACCTTTCTAAAGACTTTATAGGCTAAACTGATCTTTGACAAGCTAATTAACTTGTTGTCAAAGATCACTACTAGCCTACTACTACCATTAAGACATTAACTTATAAACTCTTCATGGAAATAAATAATAAATCAGTGTAGTCATATATTTATTGATAAAGAACTTAACATGTCCATAATGTGACCGGGTGCACAAAAATGATGTCTACTTTTTTACTCTTTTAACTTTTGATGCGAATTTCACCAGTTTATCTGGATGATAGCAGTATTGTTACTGAAAAGAGCTTAGAATCCACACCTGAATGAAATAAATATTTACTACTGCTCAATGATAGATCCCTTGTAAGCCCAGTGGATATGCCCATATGTAGATATATAGACTCCTAAAGCGTCCTAAAGCACCTAACTAATAGCCTTTTATTATAGTTTATCAATCTCAGTTCTCACTTTCAAACTCTTACAACATCTATATCTCAACAAATTGACTATCATCTAAAATGTAGTGCAAGGTATAGAACAAAGAAAGGGATCATAACAAAACTTACCATTGGTGCGAGCACACACCAAATCACTCAACCAACTAAACATTTACACACCTTTCTTTATCATATTCACTCGCCCTCAGAACTAAATAGACTCGTAGCATTAGGGTCTCTTACAAACACAATCACAGGACAAGCGGGAACATGTGATTGCTTCTCAATTTGTGCATCCCTCTCTTAGGCGTTTCATCGAACACCTTCTATGCATCAAATTTCCATCACTTCACCATCCCAAAATGACATCATACCTAAACCTATTGCTACTCACAATCTAATACAGAAACTAAAAGTATCAAAATAATGATATTCAATTATTCATCATCGAATACCCAAACGAATAAGATTCATAATCTAACACAAAATAAAGATCGATCATTAACCTCTTAATTTACATACTAATAGAGTAATTAGTAATTTAGTATATACCTTCAGTTTCTAACTCAAAAATTGGAGCTCGTTGATTTTAATCCATCAATGCTGACACTGCTGTGCGACTGATGGTGGTGCATGACGGTGGTGAGGGTGCAACGACGGTGATCAGAAGACACACTATTATTAGGTGATCAAAAGGAACATTATTATTAGGTGAATCGAGGAAGAGTCGCGGTGGTGTTGTGGAGGAGTTACAATGGTGTTCCGATGGTGTTGCGGTGGTGGAGGGAAAAAGTAACTGGGATGGAAGCAGTTGAGAAAACACACACTGAATATGTGAATAAATGAGCGCAAAATTAAAAAAAAAAAAAAAAAAAAAAAAAAAAAAAGCGTTATATATTGGGACAAGAAAATAGGTTTGGATGATTAAATCTTAGATTAATCTGCACCATTAGATAAAAAAGGACGAAAGGTGGGGATTTATCCATTAGTATGTACCAAAATAAAGGTATGGAATTGAATTTTCCTCTCCCCCAGATATCCTGGATCTCCAACCCTTTCAAGTTAGGGGAGGAAGGGTATTTATAGTTTTACAAGGATGGAGGGCTTTGGGCTTGGACATGGGCTTTTTCCTAAAACATAATCAATTAGCTTAACAAACCCAAAGCCCATTCTAACTAATTTACACAACGACACATTTACTAAAAGAATTACAACGACTAATGACCATCACTTTTATTAAATGCTAACAATCTCCCCCTAAGGGATGGTCATTCAAATGATGCTCCATGTGATGAGATCTTTCGTCTTCATTTTCTTAAGCTTTGTGTGTCGTTGTGGAATAGTCTTTGTTCTTGGTTCCTTCATGCAACGTGATCTTCAAAGAATCGTCTTTGTGATTGTTCTTGCCTTTGGACAGCATCTTCATGTGTTTATGTGTCGTAACCTCCAACATACTCATACCTCTTGAGCTTATGCTAACAATCTCCCCATAATCCTTCATCATATGACATATGAACTTGTTCTTGACATCCTGATTAGCCTCTTGACTTTGTTGTTACACTTTGTCTTTAACTTGATCCTTTTGTCTTGAAATTTTTACACTTGAGCTTTTGTAGGGGATGTTCTTCATAAGTATGAGTATGCTGAGGTGAAAATGATTGATGTATGTGGTGATGGTTAATGGATGTTTTAGGTAGCTGCATAAAACAGTTAGTAATAATCATCCAGCGCTTACAGGTTGGGACTTTGAGATTGTCAACAGCATAGTGTGAAGACTTTCTCTAATCCTAACCCTGGCCGTTCTGAACCGGATACCCCCGAGAGGGCTTACACGGACACACCGAAGTGCACCCACGATTCAGTGAGTCGCTGGAGATCACCCCACGACTGTAGACCAATTGAAGCACGTAACCATCATGTGGCAAGATCCTAAGATCTCATTAAGACTCTTGTACACCTTGTGTTCTTTTAGGTGAACACAAGGGTATTCATATGAAAGTGTTCCTAAGAGATTATTGATGAATCTCATGGCTCTAGACTCAATAATGTGCGTTTTGGCTTTAGTGGTCGGAGGCATGGAGCAGAGTGCCACCTTTTCAATATCAACACATCTCGAAGTGAGAGGACGATAGATTATGTAGTGTTCTCCGTGAGAAATGAAACAAATATCTTTTGAGAGATATCTGAGTGGCTAGGAGGGGTGGTGCAGCGCGTCACTGGGTCCATGACGTCTTGTCTTCAATATCAGTATCACCTTAGTGAATACCGATAGCAGATGTATTGACCCGGTTTCTGCCCTAAGTTTTCATGGAGGGCTATTTATTTTCACCCTTTCATTAAACTTTTCTTTTTCATTCTTCAACCCCTTCTTTCTCCTTTCTCATTTACTCCTTTTTTCAATCATACCTAAGGACTTCTAATTCTAAACTATTGGAATTGTCCTTGGGTAGATCCCTCCGGCTCTGGCGGATCATAGGACATAACCTAACCATAATCACCTTATTACTCCATGATTATCCTAGATTATTGATCACTTGCCATAAAACCTTTTGTGAAAATCTCTCAAAGTGTTTATGATTAAACACATTTTCGATAACACTTCGAGAGTTTTGCATTTTCTGAAATACTCCCCCTTTACATGTGCTCATGCATTTTAAAGATAAATTTGCACATGTGGGTAGAGTTCGCACATTTGAATTGATCGATTTTCACTCAACATGACCTTTGCGAGACACGTTTACATTACTAGTTAAACTAGCTTGAAATTATTACCCGTCCCGGTCATATTCAATGATCATCTCTCGAATTGGTACATTCTACTCAGACAAGTCCTTTGCGAGACACGCTTACATCACTGGATAACCAGCTTGAAATTATTGCCCGTCCCGGACAAGTCTTTTCGATTACGGACATTTAGTTTTCGTCAATTCGAGGGTTCATGCTGAGTCTTTTTGAAGAGCTCTTTTTGATCACATTTTAATCACGTCTTCTCCCCCTCAAAAATAGCATGCAGTGATATTTTTGATATCAACTGATTAAAATGAAACTTTTTGGAGAGATAGACGGATTTGAGCATGAAATTGGAACATTTTTTGTTTTTCTTTTGTATACTCCCCCTTAAATAAAGCAAGTTTTATAGGGTTTTGGAGGGAGTTATCTTGAGCACTTTATGAAAGATTTTGAAAAATATTTTTGAAAATTCTTGAAGAAAATGTGCTCAAGATAGAGAAGATTTCGAAAATCTTTGAAGATATGGTAGAAGAAATATCTTCATTTGTTTTTAGGATAAGTGTTTGAAAAAGATATTGGATTTGCACAACACTTTCCTTTATTTGAAGAGCTCGGATCTGAAACTGAGTTGTTCCGAAGCCATTGAGAAGAAAATTTTGAGAAACGACATGTTTTGAAAAACATTTAACTGAACTCTCGCTCAAGCATCTGTACACGCCCGTATCATTGTTGAATGACTTTTCTAGGTACGTACAGAATATTGATTATACAAGAGACATCTCGGAGAAGAATATTTTTGGATTTTATATTTTATATTGTTTTTGTCTTTTTGAAATTTTCTATTTTTATATTTTGTTTTTGTTGGTTTTTCAAATTTTGTATTTTGTTTTTGATTTTTTTTAAGAAATATTCACAAAGAAGAATTAAGTATGAATAGGTAAAAGTGGAGATAAGAGAGGAATTAGACCAGGATTTCCAAATGTGATGTTTGCATAAAGTTCTTCTATTCCACATTGGGTGTATGAACCTTCTGCACTTTCACAAGTACCTGCATCCACAGAATCCACAAACGAAGAATATGCACAAATAATAGTGTTAGAAGTACATGAATAATCACATTGAGGGTGTCCACTATCAACGGTTGAAGTGGTTTCTACATCCTTATCCTGATGATTTTCACTATTACTTGTTGTGGTGCAACTATCAAGAATCTTTCCTGCGGGAATCCATCTAACACCAATTGTTTTAAAAACTTTTCCCGTGGGAATCCACCTAAGGCAAGATCTAGGAGTTGTTTTCTTTTCAGATGCAGCGGAAGTCTCATTTTGAGAAAAACTACGTCCTGAAGGGATCCACCTTTTAGGTTTCATGGCCTCTTGCTTCTTGTCAACGGGTTTGTTTCTATTTGGTGTCTTAGTGGATTGAGCCTTAACACGTGAATTTGTTTTCTTGATATACAGTGCGACACATGCATCATGGTTAGCTGAAACAACACATTTTTGACATGTAGGACATACTAAATTCAGCATTCTTGTTTAAAACGGAAACTTTAATGTTGTCACTACTGTCATTTTCAACTTGCTTTGAGTTCGGAGAGGAATTTGAATTCTTAGTGTTGCATTCTACGTGGATAACATTTTCTTTTGTGCAACTACTCTTAGATGCAAGCCAATCCCTAGTCTTTTGTTGAATGTTCCTAGGTAAAGGTTTACTACTACTAGCAGTGCCTTGTAATGTTGTAGAATTCATCACCCTAGGTTTTGTACCTAAAATTCCGTCTTTTCGAAGCTGTGCCTTTTTCCTAGCTCTTTCTAGGTACTGATTGTTGACCAAGTCGTTAGAACCAACAGATTCCTTAAATGTTTTTGTGCTCACATTTGGTTTACTATTCTTAGAAAGGCCAGGTGCTATCACTGCTTGTGTTTCGACAACTGCTTTCCCTTTTTCTTTTACAGTAAACTTGGGCAAGGGTGTTGGAGTGACTGGTTTTGTCAAATCAATTATTTTATCAGCTTTCGGAACACTTTGAGAAATTGACATTTTTGGTTTTACAACCGGTTTGTCCGAAGTTGATGGTTTTGCAAACTTAGTTTCCTCACCCTTCCCTTTTTGATTTTCAAGCTGAGACTTCAAAAGAACAATTTGTTTTTGCATTTCTTTGTAAGAACGTTCATACGATAGTTTGTCATACTTGCATTCTTCCTTTTTCCGATCCAGTTGTTTAAAATATGTAACATTTTCTTTTTCAAGCTTTGCAAACGCATTTTCATATTTTGAAACAATTTGGGAAGTCTCAGCTCGAAGTCTTTCATCATCTTCAACATAATATATTTGATAAATAATGGACATAATATCAGTCGATAGAGCTTCTTCAGAGAGTGCGTCATTTTGTTTTTCCAAAACTTTGATTCGTTCAATGTTTTCATTAGCTTCCTTCACCAAGGATTTGTGGTCCTTGACAAATTCGGCTGCTTCTTTCACAATTGCATTCTCAACATGGATTACTCTTGCATGTATTGCTGTTACAATGGGAGTAATTTCTGTTTCGAACATCTTTTTCTGTTCAGTTTGAAAACTTGAAAACCAATCGTTGATTTTAACATTTGTTTTGGCTGCCACAATAGTTTGAAGCATTTCAACTCTCTTTTTAAGACCATCCAAAAGTATTCTAGCTTCACTTTTGTAGCAAGTGTTGTTAGAGTACATTTGTTCGATGTTAGAAAGATGTTTTGAAACAACTTTTCTTTTTGCGACAGCCACTGGTTTTTTGAAAAACAATGCTGACTCTTTTTGAACAGAATGAACTCCAGAAAGTTTGTTAAGTTCATTATAGTCAATTGGTTGGATTTCTTTGTTCAATTGTCGCATTTTTTTTCTACTCTCTTTGGAAAGCTCAATCGTTTCATAAGAATCATAACCAGCGGGTGGATCATGTACATCATTTATAATATTACCATTATATAGCACTTTCTGTTCTTTCTGAGCTTTCTTGAGATAACAAGGGTTTTCACAACCGAGAGCCATTTTCTTCATTGTATGTAAAATCGGGTTTGGATCGTTAATTAACAAATTAATTGTTTGTGTAGAATGACCCGTTTTTACAAGCAATTCTTCCAACTTTTTAATTGTTGCCTGTTTGTCAAGAATTTCATCAAGAAGTTCATCTTCTCGTTTTGAAAACTTTGCATGCAACTCTTTCTTCTCTTTTTCAAGATCATAACAAGTTGATTTTTGTTTAGAAAGTTGGTTGGTTAATTCAGAAATTTCCTTGTTTAAAGATTTAATTTTCATGTTCAAATTGACATCAAAAGTGTCAAATTTGATTTGCAATTGTTTTTCTCTTAAAACAGAATCTCTGTAACCAATTTCAAGTTCTGACTGTCTTTTGTGGTTATATTCAAAAGCTTTTTCGTTCACCTTGTATCTCTCAAGCTCAGTGGTCAATTTCACATTCGCGGTCTTAAGATCGCGATTGACCTGTTTCACTTTTTCAATCTCAATGCGACAATTATTCAGTAATGTTTCAAATAAAGCACGGGTTTCCTCATCATTAGCATCATTTTGTGCAACTTGAACTTCATTAGGATCCATATCTAGAGTTGCCAAAGTAGTATTGCTACAACTTGGCGTGTCCATATATGTATCATAAGTAGGTTCGAGAGGCACAGAATGTGGCTTTTCATGAGAAAACAGATTAACCTCATTACTTGGATTTGGTACCTCATGGAGTGGTTCTGTGTCATAAGTAGGAGGAATTTCAGAATCGCTGCATGATGTTGATTCTTGTTGTTTAGCCATAAGGTTGGTGATTCCAGTGACTTCTGTTGAATAATTTGTAACCATGAAGTCATATTCTTCATCAGTCAATGGTATTCCCGAATCATCCTTTTTTGCTAGCATCAACATGTACTGGAGCTTTTCTAGCTTCGTCATTGCATTGACATTTTCGGCTCTACCTATATCACTCCTTTGGGTTGCAGAAGAAGTCATGAAGCAATAATTCTCATTATGATTGACCCCATTCTGATTCATAAATTGATCTATTTGGTTTCCCGTATACTGCCCTGCATATTGCATTTGATTCCTCATCTGAATACCCGTAGCATTTCCTTGCTGATTCCCAATAACCTCAACCATTTGTCCTTCTTGACCCATATATAACTGTGCGTTGTCAGTGTATGGTGAATTCCATTGGTTGTTGTTATGTTGTTGGAAGTTTAATGCCTTGGTGAATAATGCAAAAGCATGTGCCAAATCAGTTGCAATATTGTCTTGTTGAGTTGCCATTGATGATGTTGTATGATAAAGATGATGTTGGATCGGTTCAAAGATCTAGGATTTGGTAGGTTACGGTTCACAAATTTGATAAACTTGAGCAAACTTCAGAAACTTGGTCAAATTTGAGAAACTTGATGAAGAAACTTGATTAAGAAACTTGGTTACTTGTTTTAGAAACTAGATGAGGTGCACAAGAAACTCGATGAGGTCTCACTTTCTCGATCAAACTTACTCGACTAAGTTACTCGATCAATTGGAGTTTCTAGATCAAAAAGTTACTCGATGAAATGAGTTACTAGATCAAATGAGTTACTTGATCAAATGGAGTTACTAGATCAAGTGAGTTACTCTGTTAAATGGAGTTACTAGATCAAATGAGTTACTCGACTAAAAGTAGTTACTAGACTAAATCAAATTACTAGACTAAATCAAGTTACTCGACTAAATCAAGTTACTAGACTAAATCAAGTTACTCGACTAAATCAAGTTACTAGACTAAATCAAGTTACTAGACCAAGTGAAGTAGATGGTCAAGTAACCTAGCTAACTCGCTAGTTACTCGACTTAAGATGTAACTTGACTACAAAGAGAGTTACTCGACTACCTTAGTAACTAGATGAAAGTTACTCGATCAAACCAACCCACTGATGAACAGTACCACGTCGTGAACAGTAACAAGCCCCTAAAAAAAAATTCTAGATCTTTGTATTTTGCTCTTGATACCACTTGTAGGTTCCTATTAAAAATCTTTATCATACACACGATATAAGAATAAGAGAAGAAGATAATAAAGAGAGAGAGAGAGAGAGAGATCTTGAGAGAGAAAGAGATATTAGATTAAGAATAGAAAATGAGAATAGAAAAGATAGATGAAGAATAATAAAGAGTGGCGGCAGTCAAGAGATAAATGGGAAATGAGTGTATATTAGATTAGAGATAAGAAGATGAGATGAGATACAATGAACCCTAGAAGCAACACACTCATCCCCCTGATATCCTGGATCTCCAACCCTTCCAAGTTAGGGGAGGAAGGGTATTTATAGTTTTACAAGGATGGAGGGCTTTGGGCTTGGACATGGGCTTTTTCCTAAAACATAATCAATTAGCTTAACAAGCCCAAAGCCCATTCTAACTAATTTACACAACGACACATTTACTAAAAGAATTACAACGACTAATGACCATCACTTTTATTAAATGCTAACAAAAATTATATATCTCGTTTGTGACATTATTTTTTTTAATTCTAATTTGTGGCTATAACATGCCCCTATTTGCTATCTTAGAAGTTGAACAATAATTTTTTTTACGCTCTTAGATATTATAACATTATTGAACATAAGATAATTACAGTTATGATATATAACCATACGTTATTATTCGTATAAATGTATTTCTTGAATAGTTGTTAATCTTCAAAACATATATATAAATTATCAGTGTTAATGGATATTTATAGCTTTACAAAGTAATGAGGCCCCTAAGATTGTCTATATGGTTAAATCTTCATTGTATGAGTCAAATAACATTTCGAATTTCGACTATGTGCGTAGCAAGTGAAGATATGCATCTTATAAACACATATAGGTGTGGAATTAATTATGTTCTAGTATTAAGGTGCATTAGATATCTTGAGATTGTTATGTAACCTAAACCTTAGTTATTACAATATTAATTCTTAGCATGAATAACTCTCAATGTTTGCTCTAGTGCATTGATTTTCCATAATATCATGAAAGAAATTATAGAAAATTGAAGATGATTGTTAAAAGGCCGTTATAGATAGATCTTGATGCATACGCATGTGAGTTATATTTGGGTTGATTTCTATCAATATATAATGTACCTATAATGTGACCATCTATATGGATAGCACAACTCTTATATGTTGCGATATAGATCATGATTAATTTCCATAATTTAACGAAAGTAATCGTAAAATTGAGAATGATTTTTGTAAGTGTAATGATTAAATCTTGAGTTTATGCATATATTCACATGACTTTAATTAACTATTTACAAATTCGGTTATTAGTGGGATAAAGATTGTGTTATTTACTTGTTACTAATATGCGACCTACAATAAATATTAATTAGTCACGACTTGAGATAGTAATATGTAGCTTGCGATTATAATATTTGGAGGAATATGAATTTGCTATTTTTGAACTGAGTAAGACATGCATTTAGTTATATATTGCAATTACATAGTTCTGTCATCATGCCTATACTGAAATAACTACATGAAACGCTCATTTATATGTTTGAGACCGATAGTTATGTACTTATGCATGTATGTTATGTTTTTCCTCATGATATTCCATATATATCTTGCTGTGTTTATTTGCAAGTTTGATTATTATTTTAGTCATATTTGAAACCAAAAAGAAAAAATATATGAAACGAGGTATAACTTGCTACGGAGTATATGCTAGTTTACTATGATATCAAGTCTTACATACTTAGAGTTTCATTATGACATTAATTGGTTGATATGTTGTTCTAATAGTACAGTTTCAAAAGTAAATAAATATTTTCTTGTCCTATTGTGCTATACTGCTAACGAAATATATATAAGTTTTATTGGAGATATATAAATTTAAATGTGATGATGTATTACATTCTTCGTATTATTCGACTTTAATATAAAGTCAAGTGCAATCGAAGCAAGAGATTCTTGCAAATGCGAGCACATTTTTCGCAATATTAAGTAGTACATCTAAATGATGAAAAGAAAAAATTCGATGAGATGGTTAATGCCTCGAATATACTCATATATCGAGAACGATGCTTTGATATAAAAGAAATGGGCATGTTTTGAACAAACACGATAAACCTGTTTACTAAATTTGCTCCATATTGTCGTGTTAAAAGAAACTGGTTAGCAACCTCAAGTTGCAACATAAAAATCTCCATTCCCTCAAGTGAATGAGATAAAATGATCAACATGAGATCCTCATTCCCTCATGTGAATGTGATAATGTAACGATAAATGGTTAAAGATCATTTATCATGGTAAATGCTATGGTTGAGGTAGTATGACAATGACAAACCACTAGTAGTGGCGAAAGTACAATAAGAAAGGAGCAAACAAAAATGCTATTTATGCAAATGCAATGTGATGTATATGAAATACAAGTGTGTCAAAGATATTACACACTATATTCATAGATTTAAAAATCTGTGCTAGCGCATTTTGCTCCACAAAAGAAATATAAAATTGTAATGAGAAACGAAGTTAAGTATTAAAGATACATTATATTCTTTTATATCTTCCTCGACATGCATTATATAAAGATTAGTAAAAGCTAATCATTGCCATAAACTTAAGTTTATGAGCAATAATAATTATATTATTATGTGGCATGACCGGTTGGACCATCCCGAGTCAATGAGATGCAAAAAATATAAAAGAACCGTGAGTTTCTCCAAAGATGATTTTTATTGTCTTTACTGCTCTCAATAGAAGTTAATACTTCAAATATTACCACCAAATTAAAGTAAGGGCTCATTCCCTTAGATTTTTGGAAAATATCCAAAAGAGATATATATAGGCCTATACAAGTGCCATTTAGATCATTTTGATTTTAAAATCGATGCATCGTCAAAATGATCATGAAAGACGCAACATGAAGTTAGCGTGATTAGCGGCTCCGCTTATAAGAATGCGAGCACGTTTTCCATATCATATCTTTGGAAATGGTGGTTCGAAATTCCAAGTATTTGGTAATTATTGGAACAAGTGTTGAACATTTGTAGTTCATATTCGTAAGTGAAATGCTTTTGTTGAAGCGTTTATAAACGTTTTCAATTTATTACAAAGCCAATAATTATGAGAGCAAAGTTAATGGTTTATGGGGCATGTTATAAATGATAGAATATGAATTTGCATCATTCCAAAAGTTATAATGATTCCTCCCCATTGAATGGTTTTTAGGTCACGAACAATATATCTCCCATCTAAGAGTCATGTAATTGTGCAGCTTATAGTGAATCCACCACAACGCACAATGTGGGATATTGAGAATGATAATTCATTCAGGGGAAGAGAATGAGCAGCAAGAATTTGGAATGAATTACAATAATGTAAATGTTGATCCTCACAAAACTAATGAATATGAACTTAAAGTTCAAAATATAATTCATTTTTCTGATCTAGAAAATGCCAGACATATTTGGTGACCTAAACAAAGTAACTAGATCTTTCATACGCTGCTAATGCTCCAACTTATATTTTTGTCCCAATTGGACAACCAATGATTGTTAGTGATTCTATGGCACGCCTATTGCGTGATAGAACAATCGATTCCAAATATAAATCCTCTAATGGAGCAAGAAGTTAAGATGGTCATATCGAGGTAATAAAGACCCCATAATAGTCTCGTACTGAGACACTAGACAAAGAGGATTCTAAAAGAACCTCTTGTATATTTAATTATGAGATCTCAATAAATATAATGTGGAATCGAAAAGAATTGAATCGACGTCGATAGTACTATTGTATCTAATGATGCGCAAGATAATGAATTTATAAATAAAATAGCGCTATAATAGCAGTGAGGATCTTGCAAATAATCCTGCGAGAAACGCAGTTGCAAAATGATTAGCCATAATGTAAAGACGCAAGTAACTGATGAAAGATTGAAGTCTCTTGTGATGAGACATATGGACTTGAAGTCCATACACATGAATGTGTAAACTTATTGGTTTAATGTATGTCTTTATAAGAAAGCGAAATTAATGTACTGAATTTACATTTTCGCAAAGACGTGAAAATAATAATGAGACATGATCTCATGTCGTGGATCCAATAAGTATTTTGATATTATATAAGTCTGGAAATATGATAAATATTGATATGCGTCTAAAAGAATATGAGTAAGTGCTCATTTGATGTTGAGATTCCTAAAAGGATATAAAATGCATGAAGCATGTCTCGTTATTTGAAATGCTTGAAGCATATAAAAGAAAAATTATAGAGAATACAACTTGATCAAATTGAATAAATCATTGTATGAGATCAAGGAATATGAGCATAATTGCTACAATCGCCTTTAGTAAATATTTGTTAAAATAGGACATGAAAATGATTATGTTTGCCCATAAAATTTTATAAAGATATCTGGATTTGACTATGGTATGTCAATAAAACTCTTTGAGAGATTATAAAGGCGACTGAATGCTTAAAAACAAAACTTGAAATAAAAGACAAAGTTTGTCTTAGTTTATGAATTGAACTTCTTAAAGATAAAATCCTTGTGCATTAAGAAAGTTAAAATAACATGTTAAATGCACTTTATGACGCTCATGACTATGAGGTCACATGAAATTGAAAAGTCTCATTTTGACTTATAAAAACGATGATCACAAAATATATTTGAAATTATGTGAAACATGGATGATTCTCGCTAGTGTTCATACATGATATAATAAATCATTTACTTTGAATTTGTTGGCATTGTATAATGTATGAAGTACGATGATGTACTTGCATTAGATTTATGACGTATGTATAATCCTTCTGGATATGTGAACAATATGTGGAGAACCCTTCTTCATGCTATAATTAAACATGTTTGTTCTATGAAGACACTTGCTCATTGGTATTGAAAAAGTTGGTTTATGATAATGAATTGCACTAACTAAATAATTCAAGTGATGTGATCATCAGGGGAAGTGAAATACGCGTTGCATTCTTTTTCCCTTGACCATGGTTTTGTCCCCAAATGGGTTTTCCTAGTAAGGTTTTTAATGAGGCAACATCACTAAGCGTATGAAAGAATTATGTACTCTTTTCTTCACAAGTTTTTTGTCCCACCGGGTTTTATCTTGTACGGTTATGATGAGACGTAATCTTTTAAATGGACATCCAAGGGGAAGTGTTATAAATATATATATGGAATGGATGTCCATATATCATCTAATAATGTGAGGATATCTTTGTATATTAATAGAAGATTGTATCTTGGAGAATACTCCATCTTGTAATTATAAATATCCCTCCAATGTGAGATGAATAAAAACAGTTCTTTATTCTTTCTCCTTTAATCCTTTGTGTTCTCTTTATCTTTTCTTTACTGTTTCACAATAGTGGGTCATTTCATTAAAAAAACTAGTTGAATTCTCCACATTTTAAGGGCCAAATGGCCACGTTTAAAAATGTGTAAAATTATTGAGTCTACACTTTCTCATGTGTGGTAATAATGGGTGTGACAAATTTTTCTAGACATATAAGTGTGGAGATATTATCCAAATTTCTATGGTTAAAAGTGTGGAAATATTTTTTAAATGTCCACACTTAAAAGTGAGGCAAAATTGCAAAAAATGTTTATAATAAAGAGTGTGGAAACATTTGCTACACATATAAGTGCAGCTTTATTATAATTGTACACACTTATATATGTGGATTATTTATTTTTTAAATATTTGTGACACTTATAAATGTAGCAAAATTATTATCCATATAAAAAAAAGTCCACAGTTGACTCTACCGTGGCAAAACTAAGTGTGAAGAATAGCACTATTTTTTGTAGTTTTGTAATTTTGTATCACTATTCAAAAAAATTTATGCTTGCTAAAAGAGATATGCATACACATATCTTTAAGAGAAAATTACGGATCTGAACCTTTTATAATTGTATATTACGAAACGAAATGACTTGTTTATTAATGGTATCTCTTGTTGTGTGAAAAACATCCCAACCAAATAGTAGTTGTGGGTTCAAGTACCGGTTAATTAGGACACGTGAGATATAGCATAGCGCCTTCACCATTTTAGACCATGTGTAATGGTGTGTAAGAGTGGATGGGGCATTGTGTGCCATGTGGCAGTGTGGGCCACCATGGGGCTTGAAAGAAAAAGTGGTGTAATGGTAGATGGGGCATTGTATGCCATGTGGCATTTCATTTAATTGGTTTAAAAAAAATAAAGAAATATATATATATATATATATATATATATATATATTATATATATATATATATATGTGGGCCACTATGGGGCTTGAAAGAAAAAGTGGTTTAATGGTAGATGGGGCATTGTGTGCCATGTGGCATTTCATTTGATTGGTTTAAAAAAAATAATGAAATATATATATATATATATATATATATATATATATATATATATATATATATATATATATATATATATATATATATATATATATATATATATATATATATATATATATATATATATATGTGGGCCACTATGGGGCTTGAAAGAAAAAGTGGTGTAATGGTAGATGGGGCATTGTGTGACATGTGGCATTTCATTTGATTGGTTTAAAAAAAATAAAGAAATATATATATATATATATATATATATATATATATATATATATATATTATATATATATATATATATATATATATATATATATATGTTCAGTTTGTGGATAAAAAGTAAGGAAAAAGCAAAAAGTCAAAAGGGAATTAGAATGTGTCAGGGGCATGGCCGTTGTAGACAACTCGCTCCATCGTGGTTTTTTTTTTATCTTCAACGCCTACCATTAATGGGAGAGGGGCGCTATAAGGGCGTGATAGGGGCAAAAATGAGGGTTTTTAACGCCACAATACACATGGTCTTAAGAACATTAACCTTTCCATTTTCATATAAAAAAATCAAAACAACATTGCTTTCTTTAACTGTTGCCTCACGTCGGCCATTTTGTTTCGCTTTTTTCATGGCTTTTCAAATTAATATATAATTCAAGGACCATTTGTGAAAACAAAAGGACTAAATTTGTAAAGCCTTGCGCAACACAAGGACGATTTTGTGTAAGAATAACTATTTGTCTAACAAAAGGACTAAATTTGTAAAGCCTTGCGCAACACAAGGACGATTTTGTGTAAGGATAACTATTTATCTAACAAAAGGAGTAAATTTGTAAATCCTTGCGCAACACAAGGACCATTGGTGGAAGAAACTGAAAAGGAATATTAAAAAAGAAATAAGCAGGGTATTTGTGTCATTTGACAGAGGCCAGGGACCATATTTGCCCCAAAACTTTTCCACAGGGATGATTTTTGCACTTTCCATAATTCAGGGACGAAACTTGCAATTTGGCCAAACTTTAAAGACAATTTTTGTAATTTACTCTTAATCATATACAATTTAGTTATAAAGTTGCTTAGTATCACATCTCATTTTTCACATTGAATAATACTCTTTTATTCAAAACCTTATAAAAAAAATACACAAGTCAAAAACACTGTTTTTACCAAACAAAGGTCAAGAATATCTTCAATCCAAGTGAGGTGCTCTACGTGCTCTTTAACTCAATATATATCATTAATGACAACAAACACATGTACTAGTAATAGTTAACCATCTGGCCTAAGTATACAAACTCAATAAATTGTTTAATTCAAGCCGTCATCTTTTAGGACATTATTATTCTAAAATTACTTGTAATAAGAAGTTGTTTATCCAACAATACAATATAACAAAGTGGCAAAACAACATCCATCAAATTACCACAAAAAGTACTCACGCATTTATTTATCACATCAAATTGAGGTGTCCCAATTTGTTTATTTATACTCATCTATGGTGGTGAAGTATATAATACCAGAATTGTGTTTATAAATCATGACCCAATAATACCCATGTAATGAAACAAAATAGTTAACTACTCACTTTTCTTGAGAGAAACAAATAGCAAATATTTTCAACTTATCACGTCTCGTTGTTTCAGCCTCTAATAGCAAGATAGTCTGTCTTAAGATTGTAGGTAATATGTGTATATATTGCTACTAGAAACAAATAAAGTATAACATAAAACCATAAAAGTGTAAAGAAACGATACCGTAAATCTTTGAATGTGAAGAATAAAAAAAAAAAAAAAAACAAGGAAAATGTTGAGGCCTGTGATGCTCACAGTTTCCTTAAGACAGATTCGTCCTCTCCACGGTGCTTGAGAATCGTGAACGTCTATCTCCCAGGATACAACAACAACGGATAATTCCGTTAGCACAAACGGGTTATCAAGGCGAACCAAAACCGTGTCTTCCCTCTATTACGAACCGGATACACAAAAAATATGAATGGTAACACAAAAAGGAGAGGAGTGAAGAGTTGTGTATTTTTTTTGGGTATATTGAAATGAGAGATTAAGTCTCAATTTATAGGGAGTAAGAATGGAGGAAAAACGGTCACATTCATTATCAAAATTAATCTCACTAATGCCTCATGAATACAAAATTAACCTTACATTAATTTTATTAATAATAACATTAGTATGTTTCATGACACAATCAATTGTCATTCAACACCTTATTTGACCAAATTTTCCAACACTTAATCCTTATCATTTCTACATCTTAAAAGGACGAGTTGATCGTTAAATTTCTCATTAAAAAACTATCTTTTGACGCATATATATTTCGACATATATGAAATATTTTGGGGAAAATTGTATCATTATGTTTGTGTGGTTTATTTGGTTACATAAAAGGGTAAAAAGGGTATTTGGTATAGCTTATTCGGTTATATAGCTTATTAGCTTATTTTTGGCTTATTGGCTTATTTTGGTATTATTATGGTAATAAAACATCGGGTATAGCTTATTTGATCTTATATGAATTAAAGTTTGGAACTTTGATGTCAAGTTAGCTAATTTGAGCTTATTATTGAATAAAGTTGGAATCTTTGGTGTCGTATTAGCTTATTAGAGCTTATTATGGGATAAAGTTTGAATCTTTGGTTTCGTGTCAAACTTATTTGGTTTGGTTTATTTGTTGGAAAATGGTTGTTTTTGTAAGACTTGGCAAAGTAAGAATAAGCAAACAGGTCATGCCCAATTTTCGTTAGAATTTTACACTTACAAATATTAATTAAACCTATCTTCTAAAAATATTTAAAAAGTCCAATTTGCGGCCACTTTGGCTTATTTTGATGGAAAATGTTTAAAAAGCCTAATCCGCGGCCTCTGTGGCTTATTATTGAATTTGGATTGTGTTGAGCTTATTACGAGTTATAATGGATTTTTTGTTTCGTGTTAAGCTTATTTGGGTAAATTTTGGTTGTTGGTTTAGTGTTTGGCACTTTGAGCTTATTAAGGTTGTCGTTGTCATTTTTTGCAAAATATTGTTGAAACAAGTTGGTTAAAATGATTATTTGGTTAAAATGGTCGTTTCAAAAGATATAATTGCTGATAGAAATTGTTTGGACATAAAACGGACATATAACGAAAAAAAGATATGGCGACTCAAAGTTTTTGACGAAAACTATATTATTTACTAAAAATCTCATTTTTTCGAAAACTTTAGCAATTATTTTATCGGGTAACCTTATAGTCGTTTTTTAGCGTTTTAGAATCCGAAAAACACTTAGAGTCTTAAGGGATCATTTTAGTATTATTTTCATTTAGTCGAAAGTCTTTACAAAATAATACATTTCGTGTGAGTTATATATTTCTTTGAGCCAAATATTTCTTGGAGTATTTTTATAAAGTTTATATATACATACAAATGGAATACTTTGTCGTAAAGCTTATTTTGTCATATAAAGCTACCACACAAACGTACAATGGTGATACAAACTTTTACAAAATGCATATGCATCATTTCATTTACACATAGCATATTTCTAAGTCACGTTATTACTTATTAGGTCGTGGCCCGGTACCGTTGCACTTTATTTTGTGATCGGTTATTTTCGTAACATTTCATTCACTCAAGGTGAGTTCATGACCTTTACTTTAGGTGAGTTCATGACCTTCTTTACTTTTTTTATACTACTTTAGGTGAGTTCATGACCTTCTTTACTTTTTTTATACTATTTTGGGTGAGAATGCATACACGCTTTACTTACTCGTTTTACTTAAATTCATTACTCGTTTGAATTAAACACGCGATTTGTTTACTCAAAACGTTACTTGCGTTACTTAAATACTTATTCGGTTACTCGAACACATTACTCATTTACTCGTTACATACTCTGTTATTTTCTCATGGACACAAATACTTAAAACATTTATGTGAGTTTATAGCCCCACATTTTCTCTTTTGATACTGGTTTATAAACTTGGGGTGAGAAACATGCTTGCTTTTTCTTGGACATGTGTACTTATTTTAAACTGTTACGGATTAGCCTAAGTACCCCTTTAACCTTATGCCCATTATCATGAACCGTTAGTTTTTGCGAAAAGCGTGAGTGTTATAAATAGACATATTGGGGTGACTCCCCGTCTGGGTTGGTCGCGCCAGCCAGACGGACATATACCATGTCGGATTTCAGGTGTGACGGGTTACACACCTATTGGGCCAACTTACTTGTGCATTATTTGCATACAACTGTGTCGTAGCTTCGGTGTCATGAGCTTAGTGCAATCGTAATACTTTTTGTATGACATTATATTCGTTGTAATGTGCATATTGGTACTATGAGTGAAGCAGTAGTCACTTAAATCTTTTCTTGGTACTATGAGTGAAGCAGTAGCCAATTAAATCTTTTCTTGGTACCGTGAGTGAAGCAGTAGCCACTTAAACTTTTCATGGTACTGTGAGTGAAGCAGTAGTCAAAAAAAAAAAAAAAAAAAAAAAAAAAAAAAAAAAAAAAAAAACTTTTCATCCACATTACTTTTACTCAAAGATATTATTTATATAAACCTATGAACTCACCAACTTTATGTTGACACTTTTAGCATGTATTTCTCAGGTCTATAAGGCGATGGCTTGCATTTGGAGCATTTGAGTCGCATGACATTTTGAAGACTTTGAAGCATTATATTACCATTCGATAATGTTTTACAAATGTTTATGTAACTTAACACTTTGGGACCTCTTGTTGTAACTTAAATTTCATCCAATGGTAACTTTTTAAAACGTCACATATAGAGTCGTTCAATATAACTTATAACTTTGTACTATGAAGTAGCACCCTAGTGACATTATCTTCTGCTACTATCTGTTAGGAAATTAAGCTTAAGCAGTTAAGACTGTTGGAGGTAACAGTTAGGAATGTTGAAGGAAGAAGTTAAGACTGCTGAAGAGTGTTGAAGACATGAGCAGTTAAGACTGCTGAGTGAAGAAGTTAAGACGGTTTATGATTTATGTATGTTAGTGCAAATATTACGATATTTAAACTAAACGATTTCTTCGGTTTTAATAATGACAAACATGTAACTTGTAATACAAAATGTAAAATGTGCAAGTTACTTGTAAACACAAATCATCAATGCATACTTACATCAACACCTCCCGACGTCTCAAGTATGCTTCAACGAAGTCGTAGATTTCCATCCCGACATAAATCACTCAAGGTATGGACAAACAAATCTACTACTTGACAAATGATCAAATGATTTTATTTTTCTAAACTTCACATTTTTAATGTGACAAAACATTTTTTCAAAAATATATTTCACAAATTATTTTTGAATTAAAAAGAAAAGTTTTATTTTGAAAAATATGTTTGAAAATCCCAACAGTCAAATTTCCCCCAAAACAGCTCCTAACTTCCCCAAATAAACCTTCCCCACTAAAGACAAACGAAGGAGCGTCTACGGCACCATTAAATAGGTATGGCTCCACTAAATTTAGTGGAGCCGTCGGGTATTTAGTGGAGCCATGGGTCTGTAACGGTCAGATTTTTCCTTGCTTATAAATAGTGGACCATTCCACACTTCCAACTTGATTTTTCCAGTCATTTTTCTCTGGTCTTATCCCTCTTCACTTAGATAACTTTCTTTGATCATTTGGAGAGTCTTAGGTTGTTTAAGAGTGATCCAATCATCCACTCAAGTGATCCTCTTCATTCCTCTTGATTAGCAAGAGAAGAACACAAAGTATCCTAGATACAAAGTGTTGTCATCCCTCTTGATTAGCAAGAGAAGAACACAAAGTATCCAAGTAGATACAAAGTGTTGTCATCCCTCTTGATTAGCAAGAGAAGAACACAAAGTATCCAAGTAGATACAAAGTGTTGTCATCCCTCTTGATTAGCAAGAGAAGAACACAAAGTATCCAAGTAGATACAAAGTGTTGGAGTTGTTAGGTCTTGTAACATTTGTTACACTCTTGATTGTATCATAGAATACATAAAGATTACTTTTCTTTTGTGAGAGAGTGAGTCAAGATCATTGTGATCTTAAGGGATAGTGAAGATCTCTTGAAGCCATTGGGCTTGTGTGATTGATCATGTGGATCAAGGGTAGATCGGGTAGATCGTGGTAGATTGGTGCTAGCTAAGATTAGCACTCGACATCTAGCTTAGTGTCGAAAATAGGATAAGCAACGTGTATGGTGTAGATCGGGTAGATCGTGGTAGATTGGTGCTAGCTAAGATTAGCACTCGACATCTAGCTTAGTGTCGGAAATAGGATAAGCGACGTGTATGGTGTAGATCGGGTAAATCGTGGTAGATTGGTGTTAGCTAAGATTAGCACTCGACATCTAGCTTAGTGTCGAAAAACAAGTTAAGCGACGTGTACGGTTTTCTCCGCCTAAAGGGAGTTTGTTGATTAGTGAAGTAACTCTCGAGTTAGGTACTCGGGGAGTGGAGTAGGGCGAAGAGGAGCTTCGTGACCGAACCACTATAAATCATCGTGTCCGGTTTACGCCTTCTAACTTATCTCTTTACTTTCATTTCATTAGTTATCGCTTTATATTTATATTTGCATTGCATATGTGTTTGTGTGGCTTGTTGCTCATGTAGTGATTGATCATGTATGTTCCATGGTTTGATTGTGCATATGTTGTAGTTTACTATAGTCATCTCTAGATGCTATATACTCATTGTTGACACTCTTCATATTACGTCACACTTGATCGGGTGTTTGATACAAAAGTTTTAAGTTTTTAAATGGAAACGTATTCACCCCCCTTCTACGGTTTCCACAATTGGTACCAGAGCCACGTCGCTCAAATTTTTAAAACAAATGGTTTTCAAAATTGAGTACGATCCATGTATCAAATTACCCATGAAGGTGATAAAAATATGAAAAGTATTTAGTTGCTTAATACTTACAAGTTTTGTTGTTAAGTATACTTTGTCATACTAGCTTGAAGGTTTTCTTAAACCACTAAAAGAACAGTGTCTTTAAGTGTCCGGTCATGTTTTCAGAACGAGTCATTAAGTCATACAGTTCTGAATCAGAAAACAGACCACGGTACCACTAAACATTGTACGGTACCGTTATATTTAATGGTACCGTGGGTCATTTAACGGTGCCGTGCATCTGATTGTCTGTTTTTCATTTTTGGTTCATTTTCAAAAATCCATATAAAATCAACCATGAGTCTGTACGAGTCGTGTCGCCCATCATTTTGAACGATGTTGAGTCTACTTTCATTTGAGAAACATTTTTATGAGTTAATTCTAAATGAAAGTATGTTAAAGTCCTTGATTTTCAACTAAAGGTCTTCTGGTCATGCAGTTTGCGTAACTTTTTGGTCAAACTGAAAAAGGGCGATTCAACTTTTAAACCTTGACATGTTTTCAAAGTGCTCAGCAAAAATATTTGAAATGACGAGGAAACCAATTCATTGTCAAATAAAATCAAGCTTAGTATACATTGTTATACCTAATACACAAAATGACGATAAGTATTTTTGTGTGTTAAATGGCTATTTGCTTATTATAGTTTTTCGGTTTATGCATTTATAAGGCTCATGCTAAATCACTTGCACTATATTAAGTAATTAGTTTGCATTGCATATAGGCATCAACCATTTGTCTTGCATTTGTTGCAAGTTCTTAAAATGGTTTAGTAACTTTCTTAGGAATAGAAACTAAGTTGGTAGATCATGTGTGTCGAAAGATATTGTCTTACACAATTATTTTTCCAAAGGTTTAAGTGTAAAAAGTATATCACCCTAAAACACTTAACACTTTCATAAAATCCGTAACATGATCCTTAAAACATCACATCATTTTGTCTTGTTTGACCATGGGTTGTCTAAACAAGATAAAAGGTCATTTTAATACATTAGTATTTAAGTAAAAGAAAATGTATTAAACTTGCATTGATTTAACACACATACAAAATGTTTTAAACATTTAGTATTTTACGTATGTGGTATAAAAATGGTTAAGATAATTATTTTTATACTAATGAGGTGTCAAAAAACTAAGAGTATTATACATAATAATATAAATAGTTTTTCTCAAATAAAAATAAATGACAATATCAAAGTAGTAACTTAGTTTGTCATTAACCTCACACATACAACTAGTGTTAAAATAAATGGAACACACTCCTTAAATTTTTATTTTCTTTTTAAAAAGGGAGTGATTGTGAGGGTCAAGAAAGATTTCGAGTACATATCAATTCATTATTCAAATTATGATTGATATCATCATCGAATCTAATTGACAAGTTTTCGAGTGTGGACATGAAATTGGAGTCATTATTTGTTTAGCTTCAAGATAACATCAAAACATGATGAAACATATTATCTTGAATCTACATACTCAATCACACTCGATTGTTATGAAAATAATGACGTCCTCTCAAGACGAAAATAATATGCATCGGATCATAACTCACACTTGTGTTGAAGATGCCATATTGAGTCTTGTTGTCCAATAGTTGTGTTCCAAACATTAAACTAATATGTTTAAAAGATGCATAAAATACACAACTAAGTAGGAGTGACAACTTGGATGTTTCATCCGAAATATACAAGTAATTTACATTGCAATGCAATTAGTAAATGTGTCATTTCCGAAAAACCAAACAAGAGAAAACAAACAACATATGTAAACTTTGCTCATGAACGACTCAACACTCAATGTCACATGTCTAGTAAAAGTGTCACACATAATATGTTATTAACTATTATGTAAGTCATCAATCTTTGAGAATATCACATGTATTTCTCTTATCAAAAGATTGACAAAGGATAACTTATATCTCATGCATCTTATTTTCTTTGTGACATGAATGGTTATGTTACAAGAGAATACATTGCATCCTGTTAACAAATATAGGATATTAGAGTTGAATAATAACCTAATACGTCATGTGTCATTGCATAAACAAGTAAAATTAGTCATACACTAAAATACTTGTTTCACAAAGCATTCATAAGAGTGATAAGTTTCCTCTTAGAAAAGCATACTTGTTGAAATAAACAGTATGTCTCATTTTAAATAAAATGCTCACAAGATCTATTGAGGTAAGTAACCTTTACTAGATTCTCACTCAAGATATGCAAAGGAGCATTCTTGAAATACACACGATGTAGTAGATTCTACATTGTATCACATTAGAGTGTCTCTTGGTTCTAGGAAACCAAATCATGTTAAAATAACATGTAACAACTCAACAAACAAAGATGTTGTCCAAGAGATCATAAAATACACCATCTCCATCAAATAACCTCTAAATCTCAAACACAAAATTAAAATATTTCGCTTGCCTTTGTTAGGAGTTGTGTAAGACATGTCATTCTCTTAATCGACCTTCAAAGTATGGTTAGTTGAGTCATATTAGGTCATGTATTAGCGAAATAAGCTAATATCATCTTTGCTACACTTCAATAGGCAAATATAGGAATTTGAAATTTTCTAATATGAGAATGACTACTGGAGAACCTATCGCACTAGAAATTCAATTTGACCTAACGGTTGAATTGCTTCCAGGAGAGAAGTTGGGTTTGTGGTATAACCCGTAAAAATGGTCGTGTTCAGCCTTAATTGAGCACCACTAGTGATTGTCTCATACTCATTCTCTAACTTGAAAATTTTTCATTCCTACATTTGACTAGAGATAGTTTGCATCGTTGAACTATATCTCCCATTAGGATATCATCTTGAACAAGTAGAAATTAGGATTTGCCTTAGCAAACCTAGATTGCTTGCATCCCACATACATGTTTCAAAATGATAGCATGTTCTCATAAGACATGATTAAATGTCTTCATGATCTTAAATGCTAAATGATTATCATGTTTTGCATGATGTTTTCATTTATTCCTTGTGTGCATTTTACTTGATTTACTTGTAAAGTTTGCACCCACACTATGTTCTTTTGACACATTAGGAATTAGGTATGCCCATCACTATGAACCCTTAGAAGTCATAGAGCCATACACTAGTGTCAAAACCCATAAGTCAAAGTAGTCGCGAAGTTACCCTAATTCCCCAGTCATCACTTCGCCTTCTTCCAAGTAATACACCTTTTTGTCATGGGAAGGTTAGGAACAAACCTAGTAGAACTCGGAGTAGGGTTGACAACTTAAATATTTCATCCGAAATATTCAAGTAAGTTTAACTTGCGATCGCAATTGTTAAATGTCATATCCGAAACATCATACTCAAGCCTTTTAACAACATATGTTAAAACGCTTATCCAAAGGACTCATGAGTTACTATATAAGTAATTAGTAGTTCCTTTCATCCTCGTGTGAATATACACGTCTTAAGATCCCAAACCCTGCTGCAAATCAGCACCATAGGCCTAGCTTTACATCTTTCAAAACCCCATGAAACACTCACGTGGGAAGCACATAGAAACCCTTAAATCAACCAAACCTCTCAACCGAGAATCCCCTTACCATCTCCGTCTAGGTCTAGGAATGATGGAACATTTTCCATAAAACTTATGACTATTTAAATATTTCACTGGAAATATTAAAGTCATCTCTCGTACCCCTCTTATGATTACTTGAATATTTCACTGGAAATATTGTAGTCATCTCGTGCGTCTCGTCTCATGACTCTTTAAATATTTCACTGGAAATATTGAGTCATTCTTTAAATCCCTCTCATGACTATCTAAATATTTCACTGGAAATATTAAGTCATCCCTCACGTTCCTTGCATGATCTCTTGAATATTTCACTGGAAATATTGAGATCATCTATTCTATTTCGTGTCATGACTTTTAGATATTTCACTGGAAATATCAAGTCATTCCCTCTTTCACATCGCTCTAATGACTACCTATGTATTTCCTCGGAAATATAAAAGTCATTTCTTCTCGTCCAGTACCGGTCAAAGAATTTATTAGGTATAAATTCTCTCCTCGTGTCGAAAAATCTCCCTTAATCAGCGAAGATTTATTCGTAAAATCCTCTTAAACTCCAATGACAACTTAAATATTTCATCCGAAGTATTTAAAGTTTATTTAATTTGCGAAATGCAATTAAATGTCATTTCTCGTTCTCGACAAACGTTCATCGAATCCCGGTGGATTCATTCATAAAGGAATTTATTCGGTATAAATTCTTTTAATCTAAGGTCCAGAAAAATCACAACATATGTGAAATTTCTTTGTCAGAAATCTAATTCTGGGTCAAAACTGACCTCAGCAGGTCACGGTACTCTTTAATAGGGGACAGTATCGTTATTTTTAACGGTACCGTCGGACCGTTATTTGCTGAGACAGTTTATTCTCACTGTTTCAAAACCACTATCGAAACACACTCGATGTAGTCTTGAACATGAACCGTATCCTATCAGAACAGATTGTATCTATCTTCTGATTCCTAAGCCTTCTTCCCTTTCACTTCCGCATGGTACTAAACACTACCAATGCTTCCGCATCCCACTCATCTCACACACACTTCAAACGAAGACATTAGGATACGTTGAGATAACCCTCCTTCATCAACATAGATAACCCTATAACCTTATCACCTACCTCACAACCCTGAAGATTTTATGTTAGACCCGTTTCCCGGGTAGTGGGACCCCACCCAAGATGAAAATGATAAAGACCTTACATGATTGGCCAGTCAACAAATGTTGCGTTGTGGTCAAACCTAATAGTCAAAATATGACTAAAGTGGTTATGTTAAATATGATGTGTAACTAAAGGGGCCTAAGTTGCCAAGTATTAAATATGTGTATAAGTTAGTTTGTGGCCAAATTAGAAGGAATGGAACTTGAGGGGCCATTCTTGCCCATTGCCCAAAGATGTCACCTAACTAGTTATATCTAGTTTTATCTAGATAATTCTCTCATTATTGAGAGAAGTCTTGGAGGTCCGGTTTTAGAGGGAAAAGGGAGGGAACCATGAAGATGATGATCAAGTATTGATGGAGGTTTATGTTCTACTTCAAGAGTTAAGTCTAGCAATGATTCCTTCCACAAGTAAGAATCTCTAGTTGATGTTAGTGAAGTTATTGAATTATAGATTAAGTGGGTTTTCATCATATGATCAAGATATGATCATATGATGATATGGGTTAGAAGATGATTATGTTTTGATGGGTTTTAATAACCCTTGTTATGTGATTTATTATTATTTTGCTAGGTTTTTATTATTTGTCAAGAATGATGATGAGGAAGGAAGATTATGATGATGATGATGATGTTTTGATGTTGTATAGCTTGGTTTGAGGTAAGTAAAATGATGATAGCATATGTTATATGAATTTCTATCATATTGTGTTATGTATGTTTATGTTGAGAGGATGAGCTTGGATATGCTTATGTGGTGCCATGTCTATGGCTTATGTGTTGAGATGATGCTATGGATATGTTGATGTTATGTGCTAGATGAGGCTTGAGTAGTATGCTATGATGTAAGTGTTTTATGTATATGATGCATTATGTGGATTGAAGTATAATTGTATGATATGATCGTTTTACTTACTAAGCGTTATCGCTTACGGTTTAGTTGTCTAACCGTTTTGTAGGTTGGCGTTTTTGTATTGATGGCTTGGAGGTAGGAATATATGAGTTAAGGCATGGTTATGCAAGATGGGTAGATTGGTAAGAATGTAGAGCTTAGGTAGATACCGAGCTCATGTGTAAGTTTGTACCCCCGTTAGTCTTTTATGGGTTGTTAGAGTGTAGCCGTATGGCAAAGTGTATGTCAAGAGTTGTATGTCAATTTGGTGGTCATTTGATAGGTCAAAGTATGGTTTATGTGTTTTTGAGTAAAGCCTAAAAGGGCGTTTGGTTTATGTATGAAATTACCCATTTTGGGTTGTAAACGGGTCGAGTACCCTTGAATCATGTTTGTTATGTTAATCTAAGGCTTTTGGTAAAGTTTGGGTGGTTAACGGTGTGTCCAAGTGAGTTTAATGGTTTATGGTCAATGTTTAAGGGGGGTGTTTGGCAAAAGGGTAAATGTACCCATTTTGATGTGTAAACGGGTCAAGTGTCGTTGGAACATGTTTGGTATGTTAATGTAATGAAGTTGGTCAAGTTTGGTATAAAAATGAAGTGGTATAAGTGGTTTATGGTGTAAATGGGTCAAATGGGTTATTTGCATGACCCGTCTAATTTTAAGGTACTATTTCGGGTTGATTGGGTATGTAAATGATTTGGTATGTTATGTTAATGGCCTTGAGTGAGTTTGGTGTGGATATAAAGTAGCATGGGTCGGTTTAAGTGAAAAAGGGCCAAATTTCGGTTTGGTTATGCCAAATTTCGGTTTATACCGAAATTTGGTACAAAAGCCCAAATTTCGGTTCAGTTTGGCAGATTTTTGTAAACTTTGAAAAATCATAACTTTTAATCCGTAAGTCGTCACGGGTCGTACCACCTATCATTTTGAAGGTAATTGAGTCTACTTTCATTTAAAAATAGCCTCAAGGTCTAAATGTTTATGGATTTTTGTCAGTTCATAAAAGAGTGACAACAGGTCAGTTTTGAGAGGTCGTTTCCGCGTAAAAAGTTTCAATTTTTGGTCTAAGCGGGCACGGGGTGTAACAAATTGGTATCAGAGCTTCGGTTTAAGTGAATTAGGTTTTCTTTAGGATGGCCTAGTCTTAAACCACTCGTAGAAGCGTTAGACGTAAGTGTTAGTCGCGCGGAAATTAGTTGCTAAGTGTTAGACGGACTATGTTTTATGCTAGTTGAGCATATTGATGATAGGTGATATATGTGTTTGTGATAGTGTTGTTGTGTATGAGATGCAAGTACATGGGGACTTGAGATGTTTAGATGATTAGTTAGCCGTGCACCTCGGTTGGTGCCGGTGTTTGTATTGTGATTAGGCGTTGTATGATAGCGTTAGAGTTATGAATGCGAGTAGCAAGGCTAAGTGGTATTAGAGATGGGTTAGTAAGTGGACTAAGGTTTATGATGCCTTAGTTATGAGGTTGGCTATTGCTTGCGGCTAGTTAGAATGTTGAATCTTAGACATGGATTGATTATGCGATATGTTATATGATGCCATAGACTTCATGAGTTGATTTTGATTAAGAATGTTTTAACACTTGTCGGATAATTGTTAAGTGTTATGTTATGATTGTTTATGTGATATTAAGTCTATGGTAAGTTTATTGTATGTCTAAGCTTTATGTGATGTGCTTGAGAGCACGTCTGTATTGAAGTGTATGAGTTGCGATAGATGCATTAGAATGCGTGTTAGGTGTTGACCTAGTTGAGGTCGTTAAAGCTAAAAAGAAAACATTGATATGTGAAAAGAGTTAAGAAGCATGCTAATAATTTAAAAAAGCATAAGTGCTTAAAAAGATTTAGATAAGTAAGAAGTTAGTAGTGAAGTATGTTTATAGCTGATGTTTTGAGAAGCGTGAAATCTTATATGCTAAACTAAATGAGAAAGTTAAGGTGTAAAGTTAAGAAGTGATGAGAACATGTTGCATATAAAACATGATAAATTGATAAAGTGCTTGTGATATATGGTAAAGTATGATTAGTCAAAGGGATGAATAAAATATAGATTACGCTAGAAGTCATGTGTGACTTGAAGTGCGCTAGAAAGAAACGTAAAACATGAATGTGATCATGTCAATATTTTGGAATATGTAAGTAAAGATTAATAAAAGTATTAAGGAATAAGCCTATGTAAGGTTTATGTGTGTGAGTGGGATAGACTAAATGAAGTGATAGTGTAAGTTGAGAGAACATGGTCAACAAGGGTTGACGGGAAATAGTAAGAGTGTGTTGTAAGAACACGTAGAAATGTATAAGTTGTAATGAATAAGCATTACATATAAATTGTCTAAATAAAGATGGCACATAGTTAGTGTATGAGTCAACTTGGGGTTGACGGATGAAAGATAAGTGCATTGCGGAAATGCTAACATAATAAATGTGAAAGTGTTATATAGATTGCCTAGATGAAAGAAAGCGTGATAGTGAATGTCGAGATTGCGTAAGGCAATGAAAATTGAATAAATGATAGTGCGTGCCTAATTATGAAAGTGCAAGAAAGATAAAATAAGTAAAGATGATAAGACAGATATAGCTTGGATCCAATGCTCGAGTTTTGGCATCCTTTGGGATGGCCTAGTTTGCCTTTTATGGCATGATTGTTAGCTTGCCTTCACCGGCATGGTTTGCCTATATCCTTGGCATTATGTTAAGGTGTCTTTATGACACGATGGTAAGGTGTCTTTATGGCACGATGTTAAGGTGTCTTTATGGCACGAGGTTAAGTTGCCTTTTATGGCATGATGTTAGCTTGCCTTATGGCATGGTTGTCAGCTTGCCTTTTTCGGCATGGTGGTTAGCTTGCCTTATGGCATGGATGAAAGTTAGTGAGATTGGATCCAAGGCTAGTAAATATGGAAATTAAAGTAAGTACAAGTGTTATGTCGGAAGTATGTAAGTAGGATGGTTTATGGTTTCTTGATTTAAATGGATTGGGACGCCTTTTCATTTGAATGAAGAAATTGTAAATCACCGAACCATGAATTTGTAATTGTTGATTTACATAAATCGGGACGCCTTTTTATGTAAATGAAGAGTTACAGAAGAGTGGGCTTATGTGTGACCGATATGACATGAGTACGGATAGTAATAAGAGATAGTGAAAACTAAAACCCGTTAGACGTCATAGGAAAAGATAAATACGAATAAAACTTATAGTGGCGTTAAGGTAATGTGTGAAACCTTAAGTTAGACGTCTAAATTGAATTATGTTATATTTTGATAAGTTAATTTGTGAGCATTTCTAGAAATTGATAAGAAAGTTTGCTTAAATGATGCGTGTGATAGATTTTGAAAGGTGCCGTTGGTATGGTACTTTGTATATTTTTGAGATAAGTTGCCGGTTTTTAGTATAGATGTGTATTTGGTATTATGTGAAAGGTGAGATTTGCCGGATTTATGATGATACGTTGTGTTTAGTGCATTGTTGAATGCCGTGTTATAGTGTTGAAGTTTGACTCATATAGAGTCAAAGTAGTAGATATTTCCGGATGACAAGTCGTCATTGTTGGAAATCTTAGAAAAGTTTTTGATGAGAAGTGTGCTTTTAGCGGATTATGAGTTGTGTTTAGGCCTAGTAAGAGTAGAATTTGCAAGATCATGTAGATCGTCGCAAGGAATTGGCCTAGAAAGCACGAGAGCAAGGACTTGTATATGTTGTGAAGTTAGTTTTGGATAGTTTTAGACGAGAGATTTCGGGGACGAAATCTAAATAAGGGGGTAGAATTGTTAGACCCGTTTCCCGGGTAGTGGGACCCCACCCTAGATGAAAATGATAAAGACCTTACATGATTGGCCAGTCAACAAATGTTGCGTTGTGGTCAAACCTAATAGTCAAAATATGACTAAAGTGGTTATGTTAAATATGATGTGTAACTAAAGGGGCCTAAGTTGCCAAGTATTAAATATGTGTATAAGTTAGTTTGTGGCCAAATTAGAAGGAATGGAACTTGAGGGGCCATTCTTGCCCATTGCCCAAAGATGTCACCTAATTAGTTATATCTAGTTTTATCTAGATAATTCTCTCATTATTGAGAGAAGTCTTGGAGGTCCGGTTTTAGAGGGAAAAGGGAGGGAACCATGAAGATGATGATCAAGTATTGATGGAGGTTTATGTTCTACTTCAAGAGTTAAGTCTAGCAATGATTCCTTCCACAAGTAAGAATCTCTAGTTGATGTTAGTGAAGTTATTGAATTATAGATTAAGTGGGTTTTCATCATATGATCAAGATATGATCATATGATGATATGGGTTAGAAGATGATTATGTTTTGATGGGTTTTAATAACCCTTGTTATGTGATTTATTATTATTTTGCTAGGTTTTTATTATTTGTCAAGAATGATGATGAGGAAGGAAGATTATGATGATGATGATGATGTTTTGATGTTGTATAGCTTGGTTTGAGGTAAGTAAAATGATCATAGCATATGTTATATGAATTTCTATCATATTGTGTTATGTATGTTTATGTTGAGAGGATGAGCTTGGATATGCTTATGTGGTGCCATGTCTATGGCTTATGTGTTGAGATGATGCTATGGATATGTTGATGTTATGTGCTAGATGAGGCTTGAGTAGTATGCTATGATGTAAGTGTTTTATGTATATGATGCATTATGTGGATTGAAGTATAATTGTATGATATGATCGTTTTACTTACTAAGAGCTATCGCTTACGGTTTAGTTTTCTAACCGTTTTGTAGGTTGGCGTTTTTGTATTGATGGCTTGGAGGTAGGAATATATGAGTTAAGGCATGGTTATGCAAGATGGGTAGATTGGTAAGAATGTAGAGCTTAGGTAGATACCGAGCTCATGTGTAAGTTTGTACCCCCGTTAGTCTTTTATGGGTTGTTAGAGTGTAGCCGTATGGCAAAGTGTATGTCAAGAGTTGTATGTCAATTTGGTGGTCATTTGATAAGTCAAAGTATGGTTTATGTGTTTTTGAGTAAAGCCTAAAGGGGCGTTTGGTTTATGTATGAAATTACCCATTTTGGGTTGTAAACGGGTCGAGTACCCTTGAATCATGTTTGTTATGTTAATCTAAGGATTTTGGTAAAGTTTGGGTGGTTAACGGTGTGTCCAAGTGAGTTTAATGGTTTATGGTCAATGTTTAAGGGGGGTGTTTGGCAAAAGGGTAAATGTACCCATTTTGATGTGTAAACGGGTCAAGTGTCGTTGGAACATGTTTGGTATGTTAATGTAATGAAGTTGGTCAAGTTTGGTATAAAAATAAAGTGGTATAAGTGGTTTATGGTGTAAATGGGTCAAATGGGTTATTTGCATGACCCGTCTAATTTTAAGGTACTATTTCGGGTTGATTGGGTATGTAAATGATTTGGTATGTTATGTTAATGGCCTTGAGTGAGTTTGGTGTGGATATAAAGTAGCATGGGTCGGTTTAAGTGAAAAAGGGCCAAATTTCGGTTTGGTTATGCCAAATTTCGGTTTATACCGAAATTTGGTACAAAAGCCCAAATTTCGGTTTCGAATTTCGGTTTCAGTTTGGCAGATTTTGGTAAACTTTGAAAAATCATAACTTTTAATCCGTAAGTCGTCACGGGTCGTACCACCTATCATTTTGAAGGTAATTGAGTCTACTTTCATTTAAAAATAGCCTCAAGGGCTGAATGTTTATGGATTTTTGTCAGTTCATAAAAGAGTGACAGCAGGTCAGTTTTGAGAGGTCGTTTCCGCGTAAAAAGTTTCAATTTTTGGTCTAAGCCGGCACGGGGTGTTACAATCACCTACCTCACAACCTTGAAGATTTTATCTTCTTAACCCTTAGGATATCTCCAAGTAATCACATGTCTCATCATATAAATATTCTATGAATATTCACAATGATTGAGAAGAGCTATGTGACTTCAAAGGTGAAGTTTATCGTATGCTATCCACTACTTGTCATGACGTTACTAAGCTCATCGCTTCAGTCAACGTTTGTTTTCCTCTTTATCTTTTACATCTTGTCCGGTTGGTCATAGATTAAGGGGGAGCGAAAACATACTCATATAGTCTTTCACTAAACACTCTCAAGAACACACAAATGTGATTCTTATTCCCTAGGAAACTTCCCTTTAGCTGCCCAGAACTAGGCTGTATAGGAAAATTCGTGACTTCCAGGTCACGGTACCGTTAAATAGGCCACGGTACCGTTAAATTTAATGGTACCGTGTGGTATTTAGTGGTACCGTGCCTATGTTTGACGAATTTTCACTGTTTCCTTTAGATCCCTGCATTCCTAACCTCAAACCTGCAAAATCTTGAAAACTCACATACACCCTAGGATTCCCTCACTACACCATAGGACTCTAACATCAACTTTAGTTCGAATCCCACAACTCTTGCCTATATAAGGCCTCACCATTGCAAGCTTATCTTGCATCTCACCTTCAAACCTCACATTAACATCATCATCACACTCAAACCTTTTAGCTACACTTCACTCTTGACAGTGACAGTTAGTCTAAGAACCTTCAACCCATAGATCATCACACTCAAACCTTATAACCTTCAACTCATCACACTCGAACCTTACAACTACTCCTCACTTTGGATAAATGATAGTTAGTTCAACAACCTTCAATCCTCACAAACACACGAAACCCTTCATGCACCAAATTATCCCTAACACACAACTAGGATCATCCAACCTAGAAACCTAGAAACTTCATTACCTTAACCCCGTTAGAGATATCCACCAACAATCCTGTTAGGATCACATGCACCTTTTCTTTTTCCCTTTTGAAATATATCATGCATCTCATTGTCAGTGCAAACGATATATTAACCTAAACCATCCTTTCCCACCTTTCCTCAAAGGGCAAAACCAACCTCTCCAACCACATCATCATCATCCTCCACCTTTAGGATTCCTACACCCTTACCTCCACCAAGTCCACCACAACCTTTAGCTATCATACTAACCCTATCACCATCAAACCTCTTTAGACTTGGCACCAACACATCATCCTTATCACCATCACCATCACCACAACCTTCAGCTCTCACACTAACCTTGTCACCTACATCTCCTTTTGAACTTGGCACTAACACATCATCCTTATCACTAACACCATCACCACAACCACTAATGGGTCATCCCATTATTTATCCCCTACAACCGCATAACCCAAGTTGTCCTTGTTGTCACCACAACCAACACTCTCCCACCTTATGGAATCATTTAGGTATAAACTCTATCGAGTCTACTTTATGGCACGACTTGTCATAATAGTAATCATTTAGAGTATGTCTTATCAACAAACTATCCTTAACATCAATCATCTTAGGTAGATGATTATGTTGTTCAAAAGGTTTGTTAGAACTTTCCTTCCCAATGACAACTTGGAATAAGTCATTTAGTGCGTCAGTCAATGAACGAATCTCGTTCTTGATTAGTGTGATTGAGTGAACAATTACATGTTAGTGCAAATATTACGATATTTAAACTAAACGATTTCTTCGGTTTTAATAATGACAAACATGTAACTTGTAATACATAATGTAAAATGTGCAAGTTACTTGTAAACACAAATCATCAATGCATACTTACATCAACACCTCCCGACGTCTCAAGTATGCTTCAACGAAGTCGTAGATTTCCATCCCGACATAAATCACTCAAGGTATGGACAAACAAATCTACTACTTGACAAATGATCAAAGGATTTTATTTTTCTAAACTTCACATTTTTAATGTGACAAAACATTTTTTCAAAAATATATTTCACAAATTATTTTTGAATTAAAAAGAAAAGTTTTATTTTGAAAAATATGTTTGAAAATCCCAACAGTCAAATTTCCCCCCAAAACAGCTCCTAACTTCCCCAAATAAACCTTCCCCACTAAAGACAAACGAAGGAGCGTCTACGGCACCATTAAATAGGTACGGCTCCACTAAATTTAGTGGAGCCGTGGGTCTGTAACGGTCAGATTTTCCCTTGCCTATAAATAGTGGACCATTCCACACTTCCAACTTGATTTTTCCAGTCCTTTTTCTCTGGTCTTATCCCTCTTCACTTAGATAACTTTCTTTGATCATTTGGAGAGTCTTAGGTTGTTTAAGAGTGATCCAATCATCCACTCAAGTGATCCTCTTCATTCCTCTTGATTAGCAAGAGAAGAACACAAAGTATCCTAGATACAAAGTGTTGTCATCCCTCTTGATTAGCAAGAGAAGAACACAAAGTATCCTAGATACAAAGTGTTGTCATCCCTCTTGATTAGCAAGAGAAGAACACAAAGTATCCAAGTAGATACAAAGTGTTGTCATCCCTCTTGATTAGCAAGAGAAGAACACAAAGTATCCAAGTAGATACAAAGTGTTGGAGTTGTAAGGTCTTGTAACATTTGTTACACTCTTGATTGTATCATAGAATACATCAAGATTACTTTTCTTTTGTGAGAGAGTGAGTCAAGATCATTGTGATCTTGAGAGATAGTGAAGATCTCTTGAAGCCATTGGGCTTGTGTGATTGATCATGTGGATCAAGGGTAGATCAGGTAGATCGTGGTAGATTGGTGCTAGCTAAGATTAGCACTCGACATCTAGCTTAGTGTCGGAAATAGGATAAGCAACGTGTATGGTGTAGATCGGGTAGATCGTGGTAGATTGGTGCTAGCTAAGATTAGCACTCGACAACTAGCTTAGTGTCGGAAATAGGATAAGCGATGTGTATGGTGTAGATCGGGTAGATCGTGGTAGATTGGTGCTAGCTAAGATTAGCACTCGACATCTAGCTTAGTGTCGAAAAACAAGTTAAGCGACGTGTACGGTTTTCTCCGCCTAAAGGGAGTTTGTTGATTAGTGAAGTAACTCTCGAGTTGGGTACTCGGGGAGTGGAGTAGGGCGAAGAGGAGCTTCGTGACCGAACCACTATAAATCACCGTGTCCGGTTTTCGCCTTCTAACTTATCTCTTTACTTTCATTTCATTAGTTATCGCTTTATATTTATATTTGCATTGCATGTAACATATGACTTATAGTCTACCACTATAAATCACCGTGATGCGGAAGCAATACTACTTAAACATATAACTTATAGTCTACCCATTCCTCACTGGTCAGAAATTAAGCTCCTATAGGGAAGTCCTAAAGCAAATTCTTAAAGGTTGTCCTACGAGCGCCTACAGTGGAAACTTAGTGGTCCAGGATTCACAGGTCAAAGGTAAATGTATTACGAGTCGCAGCCTGTTCGCTCTGATACCATAAATTGTAACACCCCGACCCGACAAGGGTAAAGATATCACAACAATGGATCCATATCAGATCAAAACAAAGCATACTAATACAGTAATACAAAATTCAAGGATTACAAATGAAATATTGAATCTAAATGGTTACAATTAAACTTCCAAACTAATTCTAAAACATAATGTCTTCAATCCAACTCTAACCCAGCATAGCTATCCAATCTTCTAAGTCCAAGGTACACTCTTCTCACATTCCCAGCTTCCTACTAATACCTGCCGCATGAAAAGAAATGCGGCTGAGCTACGAGAGCTCAATGAACAGATATATAGATAACAAGAAACGATAATGGATAGCAGTACAAAGGAGATCAGGAAATACATACCATACAGGAATAAAATCACATGAAGGAATAGGAATAAGGGATGGAATTCAATGAAACAAAATAAGACTAAAATAAATAAGTTTCAAGAATAAGGAAAACAGGAAACCTATCACGAGCCCAGATAACAATTAATATCATAGCATATCAATATAATAAAACAAACCTGTGTAGAGTGATCAGCTCCCAGATTATGTGAAAGACGTGTATCGCACACACCATCAGTCACCAGATAAAATAAACAAATAATAATAGTCATAAAGTATAAACAGATAACAGATGACAGGTCAAATCTAGAGTGCACCCATACGCCCCACAGACAATTCAATAATCATAAATTTAATGGCCATAGCAAACAATAAATTAAGGGACGGAACAGGTCATCACTCTCCTGCCCTAGAGTCATGTCAGAGGTGCGTCAATGACATGGACATGAAACCCTCATGCCTAGTGATTGGCTCGTAATATCAAACTGTAGGTCAAATGTCAGGCGTACTATCAAAATAATCAAAAGTCATATCTTAAGGGTACATGGCAAAAGGTTCATGTCAAATAGTTTCAAAAATAAAAGTCAAGGTTCAAATCAAAGCTTATCAAATTGAGTTTTATATCAAAGTTAAGTTCAGTTCCAAAGGGCAATATCAAAAGGTTTTCGGAAAAGAGTTTTCACAAGTTCATAATTAGAGGTCATAGCAAAAGTTCATTTAAAAAGGTTTCTATTTAAAAGTCCATTTAATCAATCCTTCAAAGATGGTTTTCATAACAACTGATCTTACAACATAGTTTTATTCAAAATGGCCTTCCAAAACTTTTAGTAACTTTCATTTAAAAGTAGTGTTGCTTCTTTTAAAATAGCTTATCTCCCACGGTTTCATATGTAATTTAAAGATAGTTCCAAAATCAATTATTTTCAAATAAGGATTTAACCGATTAAGGTTTATATCAAAATCAAATCAAGTTTTCTACAAGTATGGCAGATTAAGTTTCAAACAAGATTTACATATCAGGATTCAGGACAATAGGTCAAAACAAAGAGATTCAATAAAGATTCAGAACAAGGGAACACATCAAGGGTTCACAAATAAACGATCACATGAAAGGTGCACAAACAGGAGGGAACATAGCAATGACATAGGGAATCCTAAAAGAATCAAGATACGAAATCAAAAGAAACGAAGGCACCTTACTAGAGAAGGGCAGAATATCTGTACCTTATTACGAATGCAAGAACACAGAGATAAACGCTGATAAAGATTAGATTTCTCCTTCCTCGAACCTAAGGGAGTAGAAGACAAAATGACAAGTGGGTTTTAGTTATCTTTTCATTTTAAGCAGGTTTCCCGAATTAACAGCTTTTCACATTTAGCAAGATATTAATATCTCAGATTAAGTTAAGTCCTTATTTAAGGCTTATTATGGCATTAAGGTAGCTTTTAGCAGGTTACAAAAGTTTAGGGTTTATCATGACAGATTTTCATAGTTCAGGGTTTTAATTGTAAGTTCATCTAATTCAAAGGCATAAAGTGACAATACTTTAAGTTACTGACTTAAATACTTATTTTATTCAGAATGACATCTTAATCCTTTTAGTTTCACACTTTACAGTTTATACCCCTCTAGTTATATAATTTACAAAACAAACCCTACATTTACATAATTCATGTTTTAATCCTTATAATATTCATATTTTCCAAACAAGTACCTTATTTTACATAATTACAAAATGTACCATCAGAATCAAGTATATTACAGGTTAGATCCCTCAGAATTTATACATTTACATAAATGGTCCTTTAATTTTACAAAACTTATACATTAAATCATAATTTCGTAACAATTACATATTAAGCCCATAAATACTCCAAATTACACAAAACATTCTTAATATCATTATTTACTCAAAATGACTTCAAGTTTCCAGAATTTACACTTTTAGTCCCTCTATTTTAATTAATTACAAAACAACCCTTTTAAATACAATTAATTCATGATCTTGCAATATTTACACTTAGGACCCCAAAGTTATATTTTTCCTACCTTCTCACAGACCTAATTAACATTACAAAAGTATCCTACAAGTTCCAAAGTTGACAAAACACACCCTTATACTTTTTAAAAACCAATCGGATTACTATTTAATTTGAAAAACCAAACCCTAATGCATCTAATCATTAAGCCATCATTCCCCAATCATTATATGCATTTATTACTCAGATCCAAACCACAAAAACATAACCCTAATTCGTTCTATGGTTTTTCCTTAATTTTTCCTTATTTTCTCTTAAATCCGATACAAACATAATTCAAGATTAATTATTCTAGGCTTCAATAAATCATATGGATATTTTTCTCAGTTCATATTAATGTCAAAGAACATATAAAAATTATGGTTACACCTCAGAAAATTCATATCACATGATTTGCAATTTAAGTGTGTTTTAAGCCTTTTAATTTCATACGACTTATTTACAGTGCATGATTCGAGTTTATCATTTTTATTAGGTCATATTTAACATGTATAACACTAGAAAAATACTGGAAAAATTCTAGGACGTAAGGATTAAGAATTAAAAATAATTACCTCTTTTGTGATTAACCGAATGAAAACAAATACCAAGCATAAACGAAGGCCTCTAAATTCTTGTTCTTATTTTTATTAACTCCTCAATGACTCAAAGATCACCAGAAAATTCTTGCTCAAGTCCAGGAGGTCGAATGGAAAGGTTTGGGATTTTAGTTTTGTCGACTTAGGGTTTTAAAAAGGGTTTCGGAATTTTTAAAAAGAAAATAAATGGAATTTAGGTAAATAAAAGGTATAAGCCGACTTAGGGGGGGGAATGGGCTGGAGATCAAGATAAAATCAAGAGTTTGATTTTTGTACACCTTTTCCTAATTTATTTTGATGTTATCCATATTTAAATGATTTTACAAATATAATTAAATTAAATAATTATACATTTCGGATTATTCATATGTACAAGTGTGAATTAATAATTTTTGGGACATTCAAAATATTATAATGTTGTCTCAGAATTTATTTTATTTCATATGTAGTTTGTTTTCAGAAGTTTGGAATCGTTTCAGAATTTTATAAATGTTTTATTTAGGTTTTATTGTTTTCAGGGGTAATTTGGTCTTTTTACCAGTTATCTGAATTTCAGGTATTACAACTTCTTCCCCACTAACAAAAAATTTTCGTCCTCGAAAATTGAGGTGAAACGAAACGGAAACACAACTGACTGTGAACAGGAATATGAAAGACTTCGGTTTCCTCAAGGGACAAATCGTACCGAATCCAGATCAAGAGAATAATATATCGAACGTAACGGATGATAATCGGATCTTCTCGGAAGAGACGCAGGAAATACATGGGATTTTGATTTGACAAGTCAGATTAGAACGTACAGGAATAGATTATCGATACCATCAATTGGTAGAAGTTCTATAACATAACCTAAGATTATTATTGGAAGTTTGGGGGTCAACGGAGTGTGTGACGAGAATCTAGACGTATCAATTGCATAACGGTGAAAGCTGATTACGCGCATAGGTAGAATGAACTTAAAGTCTCACTAACGCAGATGATCTCAAACAGTTATCAGAATTTCTAAAGCTCTAAGGCACTTCTCGAAATATCCGATGCCCACAACAAGTGCACGTTATATGATGTAAGTATTATCACGTTGGCCAGACGTCATAATACTGGCATCATATAAATATGCCCTCATGATGGTCATACTTGATTTCAAGTCGTGAATAAACTACTTATCTTATTCCACCTAGCCTTCCTACAGTCTCAGAGGTCATCAAGATCAAACACCTTAACTAAGAGGAGAACGAATCACTCGAAGGAGTTAACGGAACCGATCTAGAATGTTTATCAGAATTTGGGCACATCATCAAAAGCATCAGGTCATCCATCATTCGTCAAATTTGACATATTAAAGCCATCGTCCTACATACGCGGAATGAACACAAAGCGAAATTACTAATAGAGAACCTAAATCATTCAAAGGGTTTTATCATCAGGTAACCGAAATTTAAATAGGTCAAACGGAAGTGAACTATGTCATCCATTCAATACATGCTCTTAAATCTCTCTCGATTTCAGGCAGTCTGACCATGTATGTCCATATGATCATCGGGTGAAAAGGATTTATAACTGGGGTCTGATCCCTCAAGCCTTCTGCACTTCTTCTTGGAACTGTGGTGTGGTAACATGAATCTCTGACCTAGTCGCTGTGTATTACCCATTTACGAGCCTGCTTCTACTCTCAATTCATCTTAGTACAACTAAAATGAATAGAGAAGTAAGGCTGTGTGTCTTTGACAGGTCTCCTAGCACAAATCGAAATTCGCCAACTCTGATTGCTGTCGTCACCGGATGCCTGGAAGTATTGTCTGCTACAATCTCTGAATGCCAATCAATCTACTCTTCCAGAACAAAGGGTCATTCAACTTAATACGAAAATGATCTACGTGTTCCTCGTTTGTCTCATCAGCTTCTTCAATCTCTCAATCATGGTTCGTCGGTTGATATCGGTTCAAAGTCAATTTTACTTCTCAATCAGGAGAGATACCCAAAAGTTTCATCAGAAAACACCAGAAAATTTTGTACAACAAAACTTCCAATGTCAAAACTTTCTAATGGTGGATACTAATAGGTGTCAGGAGAATTTGACAATCAAATGAGATCAGTGTAAGTATTTCCATAGTAGTCTTAAGCTTAACGGATTTGAGCGATTAGAGGTTATCATAGCAAAAGTAGGGTGGAGCAGATTTAAGGGTCACATTTCAATTACGGTAGTCTTATGGTAGCTCTTACGAAGAGCCAGCCAATCAGTAATCAAAAGATCTCCAAAATCAGGTATATCAATAGTAAACAGATACGCAGGACGAGTATGGTTATTAAACCAGACGGATAGTTCATATGTCAAAGTCGAGTGCATGGTTCAGTATAGTGTGGAGATTTATAGGCGAACAATTTAAGGTATTGAAACCTTATTAGCTATTTAGCACAAATGGTAGGTAGGTTGCGAATAATCGGTAATCATGGTAGGGGTTTCAAAATTGTTTTAAACGCCAAAGGTGAGACATAAGAGGATAGTCGTCAATATTAGATGATCAGTCAATCAATCCTTATAAGAACACTAGACTTCTTATGGAAACAGGGATGGTTAAGACGAAATTAAATAGTGTCAAAAGTTTCATAGATGATTATCGGAAGCAAGAAACAACTGACGGAATGTATCGAGTACATCATAGTCAAGGGAATTCTCAGAATGCCCGAAGAGGCATCAGGATGATTAACAAAAGGTTCGGAGGTTGGAGTCGGAATTTGAAAGCAAGGATCAAATAGTGTCGGATGACTACTATGCAATTTTCAATGCTTCAGGTTTTATTTAGGTTCAATTCTTAGGTGGTGCAAGGCATAAGCTCTAATTTTCCAAGTGTGATTTCAATAGGCTTTAACCAAAAGCAAGGCACGAATCAGAGTGATGCGGAAGCAATACTACTTAAACATATGACTTATAGTCTACCCATTCCTCACTGGTCAGAAATTAAGCTCCTATAGGGAAGTCCTAAAGCAAATTCTTAAAGGTTGTCCTACGAGCGCCTACAGTGGAAACTTAGTGGTCCAGGATTCACAGGTCAAAGGTAAATGTATTACGAGTCGCAGCCTGTTCGCTCTGATACCATAAATTGTAACACCCCGACCCGACAAGGGTAAAGATATCACAACAATGGATCCATATCAGATCAAAACAAAGCATACTAATACAGTAATACAAAATTCAAGGATTACAAATGAAATATTGAATCTAAATGGTTACAATTAAACTTCCAAACTAATTCTAAAACATAATGTCTTCAATCCAACTCTAACCCAGCATAGCTATCCAATCTTCTAAGTCCAAGGTACACTCTTCTCACATTCCCAGCTTCCTACTAATACCTGCCGCATGAAAGAAATGCGGCTGAGCTACGAGAGCTCAATGAACAGATATATAGATAACAAGAAACAATAATGGATAGCAGTACAAAGGAGATCAGGAAATACATACCATACAGGAATAAAATCACATGAAAGAATAGGAATAAGGGATGGAATTCAATGAAACAAAATAAGACTAAAATAAATAAGTTTCAAGAATAAGGAAAACAGGAAACCTATCACGAGCCCAGATAACAATTAATATCATAGCATACAAATATAATAAAACAAACCTGTGTAGAGTGATCAGCTCCCAGATTATGTGAAAGACGTGTATCGCACACACCATCAGTCACCAGATAAAATAAACAAATAATAATAGTCATAAAGTATAAACAGATAACAGATGACAGGTCAAATCTAGAGTGCACCCATACGCCCCACAGACAATTCAATAATCATAAATTTAATGGCCATAGCAAACAATAAATTAAGGGACGGAACAGGTCATCACTCTCCTGCCCTAGAGTCATGTCAGAGGTGCGTCAATGACATGGACATGAAACCCTCATGCTTAGTGATTGGCTCGTAATATCAAACTGTAGGTCAAAGGTCAGGCGTACTATCAAAATAATCAAAAGTCATATCTTAAGGGTACATGGCAAAAGGTTCATGTCAAATAGTTTCAAAAATAAAAGTCAAGGTTCAAATCAAAGCTTATCAAATTGAGTTTCTATATCAAAGTTAAGTTCAGTTCCAAAGGGCAATATCAAAAGGTTTTCGGAAAAGAGTTTTCACAAGTTCATAATTAGAGGTCATAGCAAAAGTTCATTTAAAAAGGTTTCTATTTAAAAGTCCATTTAATCAATCCTTCAAAGATGGTTTTCATAACAACTGATCTTACAACATAGTTTTCTTCAAAATGGCCTTCCAAAACTTTTAGTAACTTTCATTTAAAAGTAGTGTTGCTTCTTTTAAAATAGCTTATCTCCCACGGTTTCATATGTAATTTAAAGATAGTTCCAAAATCAATTATGTTCAAATAAGGATTTAACCGATTAAGGTTTATATCAAAATCAAATCAAGTTTTCTACAAGTATGGCAGATTAAGTTTCAAACAAGATTTACATATCAGGATTCAGGACAATAGGTCAAAACAAAGAGATTCAATAAAGATTCAGAACAAGGGAACACATCAAGGGTTCACAAATAAACGATCACATGAAAGGTGCACAAACAGGAGGGAACATAGCAATGGCATAGGGAATCCTAAAAGAATCAAGATACGAAATCAAAAGAAACGAAGGCACCTTACTAGAGAAGGGCAGAATATCTGTACCTTATTACGAATGCAAGAACACAGAGATAAACGCTGATAAAGATTAGATTTCTCCTTCCTCGAACCTAAGGGAGTAGAAGACAAAATGACAAGTGGTTTTAGTTATCTTTTCATTTTAAGTAGGTTTCCCGAATTAACAGCTTTTCACATTTAGCAAGATATTAATATCTCAGATTAAGTTAAGTCCTTATTTAAGGCTTATTATGGCATTAAGGTAGCTTTTAGCAGGTTACAAAAGTTTAGGGTTTATCATGACAGATTTTCATAGTTCAGGGTTTTAATTGTAAGTTCATCTAATTCAAAGGCATAAAGTGACAATACTTTAAGTTACTGACTTAAATACTTATTTTATTCAGAATGACATCTTAATCCTTTTAGTTTCACACTTTACAGTTTATACCCCTCTAGTTATATAATTTACAAAACAAACCCTACATTTACATAATTCATGTTTTAATCCTTATAATATTCATATTTTCCAAACAAGTACCTTATTTTACATAATTACAAAATGTACCATCAGAATCAAGTATATTACAGGTTAGATCCCTCAGAATTTATACATTTACATAAATGGTCCTTTAATTTTACAAAACTTATACATTAAATCATAATTTCGTAACAATTACATATTAAGCCCATAAATACTCAAAATTACACAAAAAATTCTTAATATCATTATTTACTCAAAATGACTTCAAGTTTCCAGAATTTACACTTTTAGTCCCTCTATTTTAATTAATTACAAAACAACCCTTTTAAATACAATTAATTCATTATCTTGCAATATTTACACTTAGGACCCCAAAGTTATATTTTTCCTACATTCCTACAGACCTAATTAACATTACAAAAGTATCCTACAAGTTCCAAAGTTGACAAAAACACACCCTTATACTTTTTAAAAACCAATCGGATTACTATTTAATTTGAAAAACCAACCCTAATGCATCTAATCATTAAGCCATCATTCCCCAATCATTATATGCATTTATTACTCAGATCCAAACCACAAAAACATAACCCTAATTCGTTCTAGGGTTTTTCCTTAATTTTTCCTTATTTTCTCTTAAATCCGATACAAACATAATTCAAGATTAATTATTCTAGGCTTCAATAAATCATATGGCTATTTTTCTCAGTTCATATTAATGTCAAAGAACATATAAAAATTATGGTTACACCTCATAAAATTCATATCACATGATTTGCAATTTAAGTGTGTTTTAAGGCTTTTAATTTCATACGACTTATTTACAGTGCATGATTTGAGTTTATCATTTTTATTAGGTCATATTTAACATTTATAACACTAGAAAAATACTGGAAAAATTCTAGGACGTAAGGATTAAGAATTAAAAATAATTACCTCTTTTGTGATTAACCGAATGAAAACAAATACCAAGCATAAACGAAGGCCTCTAAATTCTTGTTCTTATTTTTCTTAACTCCTCAATGACTCAAAGATCACCAGAAAATTCTTGCTGAAGTCCAGGAGGTCGAATGGAAAGGTTTGGGATTTTAGTTTTGTCGACTTAGGGTTTTAAAAAGGGTTTCGGAATTTTTAAAAAGAAAATAAATGGAATTTAGTTAAATAAAAGGTATGAGCCGACTTAGGGGGGGGAATGGGCTGGAGATCAAGATAAAATTAAGAGTTTGATTTTTTTGTACACCTTTTCCTAATTTATTTTGATGTTATCCATATTTAAATGATTTTACAAATATAATTAAATTAAATAATTATAAATTTCGGATTATTCATATGTACAAGTGTGAATTAATAATTTTTGGGACATTCAAAATATTATAATGTTGTCTCAGAATTTATTTTATTTCATATGTAGTTTGTTTTCAGAAGTTTGGAATCGTTTCAGAATTTTATAAATGTTTTATTTAGGTTTTATTGTTTTCAGGGGTAATTTGGTCTTTTTATCAGTTATCTGAATTTCAGGTATTACATTGCATATGTGTTTGTGTGGCTTGTTGCTCATGTAGTGATTGATCATGTATGTTTCATGGTTTGATTCTGCATATGTTGTAGTTTACTATAGTCATCTCTAGATGCTATATACTCATTGTTGACACTCTTCATATTACGTCACATTTGATCGGGTGTTTGATACAAAAGTTTTAAGTTTTTAAATGGAAACGTATTCACCCCCCCCCCCTCTACAGTTTCCACAATGTAAAGTAGATAAATATGGAAAATATATTGTCTATATCGTATAAGAATAGATTGATAGTTATCTTGTAAAGGAATCCTTAGTCTATAAAAGGATTGCCTAGGTTAACATACAGAGAAGTGAGTTCATACGTATTATTAAGATTCAAGGTTGTAACCCCTAGTGATAGAAGATCACTCGTATTATTATCCTAATAATATTGAATCGTTGAAGGTTATTATTCTGTGTTCTTTGTTTATTCAAATCATACAAAACACATAAGATCTTCTAAGTGCAAGCTAGTAAATTCCGCGTGCTAGACTAAGTATAATTCTTCGTATCACATCTAACACAAGGAGTGTGTGTAGATCCGGTCAAGTGGTATCAGAGGCAGGTTTGCTGATACATAGATTTAGAAGATCCGAGAAGAACAAAGATGGACATGGAAACAACACCATCCACAACCAACATTGCTGCTAAGCTTCCTATGCTTAAACCTAATGAATTCGACATGTAGAGACTTCGTATTGAGCAGTTTTTCCAAGTGCAATACTTTGCACTATGGGAGAACATTGAAGATGGAAACTCTTTTACACCTGTAACAACAACAACTGTTGTTGATGGTAAATCTGAGAGTACAGTACAGACAAAGCCAACCACTAATGAAGAGAAGGCAAGGTACAAGAATGATCTTAAGGCTAGAAGTTTGCTTCTGATGACTATTCCCAATGATCAGTTGCTGAATTTTAGTAAATTCAAGTGTGCTAAATCTCTCTTTGAAGCTATTGTTGCAAGATATGGTAGGAATGAAGCCACCAAGAAAACCCAGAAGACCCTTCTCAAGCATCAGTTTGAGAACTTTACTGCAACAAGCAATGAGTCATTGGATCATATGTTCAATAGGCTTCAAAAGTTAGTGAGTCAATTGGCTGTTTTAGGGATTGAGATGCCTCAGGAAGATCTCAACTCTAAATTTCTGAGGAGTCTACCTTCTGAATGGTCTATGCATGTGGTAGTATGGAAAAACAAGCCTGATATAGATTCCATGAGCTTAATGGATCTGCATAGCAACTTCAAGATAGTTGAACATGAGATTAAGAAGTCTGCTGGATCAAGTTCAAGCTCAAGCTCAGGGAATTTGGCCTTTGTATCAACTGCCAGTTCCTCAAGTCCAGATGAAGAAGTGCAAGTTGGTGGAGCAGTTGGAACTGCTAGTGCAAACCTTGGTACTGCTAGCACCTCAAGCAGTACTAGTGGACTTTTGAATGATGATACTTATTGTGCTTTCTTGACTACTCAGTACAATGGAAGTATGTTGACTCATTCAGATCTTCAAGAGATTGATGAAGATGATATTGAAGAGATGGATATTAAGTGGCGGCTCTCTCTTCTCAGTTTGAGAGCTAGGAGATTCTTGAAGAAGACTGGCAAGAAGATTGTCATAAACAGTAATGATGTTGCAGGGTATGACAAGTCCAAGATTGAGTGCTTCAACTGCCACAAGAAAGGTCATTACTCAAGGGAGTGCAGATTGCAAAGTCAACAAGATGGAAAGAGTAAAGCATATGGAAACAAGTCAAGAGTTGTGGAGGTTACTGATTCAAGCTCGAATGCCATGGTTGCTATTGATGGCTTAGGATTTGACTGGAGCTATATTGCAGAGGAGGAAGAAGAAGCATCTACAGAGGTTGCTCTCATGGCATTTTCTGATTCTGAGGTAAAAGTTTCAAAATGTTCTAAATCTTGTGAAGCTTTAAAAGAACTAGAAACACTTAAAACAAGATATGAGAGTCAGTGGAAAGAATTAAAAGAAACTGCTTTTAGCTTAGCAAATCATAAGAGAGCTTTAGCTGTGTTAGAAGAGAAAATTGTTCATTATCAAAACAATGAGTCTAAGTTTTCTGATGATATTATTATTGTTAAGAGAGACTTAATGTTTAGAGAGAATGAAATTACAGTTTTAAAACATGAGCTAGAACAGGTTAAGAAAGCTGATGTGCGTGTCGTTGTGTTCAAGTTTTAAAATTTATAAACACGATTTATCCAATTCTCTAATCACACATACGAGCAAGTATACTCGTCCGTGGTAGTAAAGGTGGGTAAGTCGAGATCGTCCCAAGGGAATCGGGGTTGAGGTTTAGTAAATTAGTTTTAGCAAAATGGAGTGTCAATCCAATTTGAAGCAAATTCTAAAAACAAGCAAGGTTCAATCAATCAAAAACTAATATACTTGTGTGTAGTTTCCATGACAATTGTTTAGAGTAACCAATCAAGTTGGGTGTTACTTGTAATGATGAACAACTTAAAATGAATGATTCACAATCTATGGTTTTTGTCATGAGAAATCATATCTAAGAATTCAATCTCCTAGTTAACTCCTTTCGGCCATTATTAACTATTACGATAATTCTATTAAGTCCTTTTTGTTGTTTGAAAGCATGTCTTATCTCAAGAATTCCTACGAATCCTTTCGGCCTTTTTCGTGATGAAATCGTTTCCAAATCCATTTTAATGAGTAAAGGTGTTGCTTGTCACACACCACAATCCATACTAATTCGTGCACTAACTTTTTGGAATAAAAACATAAAGAAAACTCCTTTCGGCCTTGTGAATCTTTGAAAATGTTTTTACCAACCAATTAAGCAAGATTAGATTTTATCTCAACAAACTCATAAAAAAAGATATGTTTTCATGCATCACTATGATAAGATTACTCCAACAATTGTCACATCATCCACACACAAGTATAACTAAATTACTCCATAACAATCATAACCAAACACAAATAATTAACCAAACTTTCATTCATCATATAGTAAAAGTAAAAGTAGTTCATGATAACTCAACAAGAAATACCTATCAAGGAATTACAAGAACTAGAATTGTGGAACTATAGCAATCCACACTCCTCCAATCGCCTATTATCACAAGTAAACAACTCCACACACGGACGCAACTCTTGAGACTCGAACTCAAGATCTCCTGGACGTTTTTACAGCAACTACAAGCTTTTGGGCAATAATAATAATAGTGGTGTAGCTTTCTTAGGTTATGTCACTTCCCCAAAGGAACTCTCTTTGTAAACTAACTAAGGGTTCCTTAAATAAGTGAGGAAACCCTTCTTATCCAAGTAAAAACATCCCATATGAGTTAACAACCGAGAAATGATAAGCCTCTATGATTATGGGGCTTAAATTCACCATTTAATGCAACTTTGTAACTTCAGTGTTGGCCAACCGATCGGTATTTGGCTCCTACCGATCGGTTGGAGCTCTCGGTGTTTCCAACTTCACTCCATCCGAATCGGATGCGGGCAGCAACCGATCGGATGGATGATCCTGCCATGCACTTTTATTTTCTTTTATTCATTTCTCGTTACGTGCTCGATCCTTCGCTGTACCATTGATTTCCTTCATAGAACTTGATCTTTTCTTGATATATTAAGCATAGAAGTCTTGGTCTAATCAATTCTTTGAAGTATCATGTGGTTTCTTTCTCGTAATTCTCCTTATGTGCATAATCTCCTCATTTCTTCGTGTTTTCCTTCACTTTTCCTGTACTTGGCTATATTTACTTGCATACACACTTTTTCATCATTTAGCAACAAATACATGCAAATATAACCAAATATGATGCACAAAACTAGCAATAACGCACCTAAAAACATGTTAGATTTAAGCGTTATCAAATCCCCCACACTTGAGTTTTGCTCGCCCTCGAGCAAGTCTAATTTTTAGAAAAACTGAACTCAATGGTATTTTCATTATGTTCATGAAAAAATCCTTGAAATGTATGCAAATTAATTTGAGCTTTGTTAATATCACCAAGTACCTCACAAAGGAAATTTTAGATTCACACAACTCTTGATAATAGATTTGATTGTAGATCACTCAATTGCTCAGACGCGATTCATGTCTCTTACCATAAGCTTGTACTTGTATCAAAAAAACAAAATAAAACATCAAAGAGGTCTTTAATTTGGGTTTAGGCTTCAAAAGGGTTTTGATTACCTAGCTAATGTATAGATATTTCATACAAGTACATCATAATTCGCTAACAACGAATCCTTGTATAGTCAAGCAACGGATGGTCACTAGATCGTGCCTTGGTTCGCTAACGACGTTACTTGCATAACGGATGGTCACCAATTTACTCACCAGATCGCTAACAACGCTTTTCAACTATCCAAAAACTCGGATGGTCACCAGAACATACATGTGCTACATATCTAAACAAAGCCATCACTAAATCCAAATGCTCGAATAAAGTAATTGGTAAGGGAAAGGGATAAGACATGGGAATTTGATTTGGTTCTATATAAAAAAACAAACAAGAATCAAGCCCAAATTCAATCCTAACTCTTTACATCACAAATGATTACTCACCAAACTTCTTCGATCATTATTCCTTATTTCATATAAACTCCATCTTCCATAATAGATCTTTGAATATCTTATTTCCACACATACATAGCTCATTGGCTTTTCTCTTCCTTTTTTTTTTTTTTCTCTCTTTTTTTTTTTTTTTTTTTTTTTTTTTTTTTTTTTTGTACATACCCCCACACTTTGGATGAGCACATGCTACAAAAAATATAAATAAGAGTAGCGACCTCCTTCTTCATTGGAACAACATATACACATACAAGGTGTGGTCAATCATGCAATCATAAAAAATAAATAGTTTCGAACTTCATTTGGACTTGATTCGGGAAAGTCTAAGGTGTATGGTGCAATAATTTTCTGGGTTAAATCAAAAAGAAAAGATAGGCTCAAAAGGGTGTAACTAAGGGTATCTAGCATATAATGCTAACAAATGGGTTCCAATTACTAAGGACAACTAACCAATGTGGTTAGCAAAAATGTATTGTAAACGGAAGGCCATTTGGTGAAAATCCTAATTTGCCTCTTATCATTTGAATATATTTTATTACTTGAAAGTAATTTTAACCGTAATGCATAACAAGTACAAGTTCTAGAATCGACATAATCACCGGCACACTCATACGAAATATAAGGCATGAATCCTCACAATTTAAAGTGGTGGTAAAATGTACTTAGCAATAGTTACCAAAAACTCTCAAAACTTGACTACATTCCAAAAAAAATTTCAAATAAACCTTATTATTTACCATTGAATCAATTTGTCTATCAACTAGAAAAATCAAAGGCGAATAAATTCACACATTCTAGTCCTTGAAATCCAAAAATCCAAAATTAAAAAAAATCTTTCCTATTTACTTCCCTCCCCCACACTTAAGTTTTGCATTGTCCTCAATGTAATAAAACGAACTTCAAAGTAAAGGAAATGGAAAGAAAATAGAGAGAAAAAAAAACTACCCAGAAAAAATTAGCATAAGCCTAGTTGATCACAAGTAATCTCATGAGTTCTTCCAACTTCAAAAATTGATCAACACTAAGCTTCCGTCAATTCTTCCCCTGCAAATACTGCAAACTATGCTCGAAACAAACAAACAAAATACCAAAAACAATAAACCAAACAAACATAATAATAAAAATAAAAATAGAAATCCAAACAAATCAAAGTTAAAACAAATAAATCCTACAAGAGTCAAAGTTTAAAGTAGTAGAAAATAGAAAATAGAAATAGTTCAACCATCATTGTTTTGAAACCATAATCATAAACCATCATTGATCACTCATAATCCATGTCCGGATCAATCCTCTCATCTTCACTCTCTTCATCTTCATAATTCTCGTCACCCTCAAAAATTGTGCACCTTTGTCTTTTCTCTCCAGAACCCCTTGAAGAACCGCCCACATCAAAACTCGAACTCCCAACATTAGGAATTCTGCCATACACCGGCACTGGTTCAGGAAATGGTGCGTACCCAGGATATGGGTAAGGGTATTGGCCAGGATACGGGTCATACTCCAATGGGTAGGGTGGAACATTTGGTGGGTTGTAAGGAGGTACCTCATAATCGGCTTGTTGAGCCACATGTTGAAGCATCGGCATTGAGTAATCGTAGTTGTAATTTTGCCTCATCATCATTGAATCTCTCCACACGTCCCTTTTCTCAATCTCATTTAGCTCACGGTTCCAATCTCCCCATCCCGAGTCAAAACTACCCGGGGCATGAATATTCCCAACAGGAGGTGGTGGTTGATATGGTTGTTGTTGGTAAGGCTGCTGTGGTGCTCCATGAGGTGCAACCATTTGTGGCTCAATCCAAGCTCCCAACTCTCGTGTCTTCCTATTTAAGGCCGTATTAAAACTCCTCGCATCCCACGTCTCACAATTCAACATCTCTGAGCACTTTGCTAACTCTATATCCACATAATAGCCCAATCTTTTCGCCAACTTGGTCACATAGTGACCACCACAGATTTCACTATTGTCTTTGATTCCTGGTGCTCTCCTTGAAAGATACTCGGCTATTATCCAAGCCGCATTTCCATTCTTCTCTTCTAACAACTTCATAACCCAAAGATCCGGTTGATTGCACTTGTCTCTGCTCCCTGTCCTATGCAAAACACTCCAAGCTATCAATTTTTGTAAAATTCTCAACAACGGATTCCTTAGCTTTGATGAATTCCTTCTTGTACAACTTGGGTCACCAACACTGTTCCAATACTCAGCCAACCCGGCATAATCATTATGCCTCCTTACTAATCTCACAAAATGAGATGCAAACAAACGATCCTTGATCTCATCTGGCTTGTACAAGCCAAGAACCACGGCAAACTCCGGCAAAGTAAACTCATGCTCTCTACCACAGAGCCTAAACCAAATGCATTTGTCATTCATAAGATCCACAACCTTCCTCTCAAAGTAAAATGTGGAGAAAAACTCCAAACACCATTCACGGTTAACATTCTCGTGAATGCTAAACGCATTCTCCCACGAATAATCCTCAAAACTATCACCATCTCCTTCATATACATATGTCATTCTCATCAAATTCCTTAACTCCATCTCACATTCATACTCATGAAATAAACTCCAATCAACTAACCTTGGTTTGGCGATTTTCCTCCCTTGTAACTTTGATAGACGCTCACGAAAAGCGTGCCTCTCTTCGCTGCTTAAACCACTAAACTTCAAATTCTCGTTACGCTCTGGAATCACAGTATACTTAACCTTCTCTTTGATATTCCTATTCACAAACTTTTGCACAATTGGATTACTAACTTCACGCGATGAACTCGATCCTCCTGCAAGAAATCTCTGTAGAAATCATGATTATTCGTTAGTATAAGAGTATAAGAAACAAAGTTAGATGATTAAGAAGTCCAAAAGATTCGATTTGAAAATCTTCAAAAAGTTTTACCGAGGGCTCCATCCGATCGGTATCTCTCTCCATCCGATCGGATGGAGTTGTGACATTGTCCAACTGATTGGTAGCAACTCGCAACCGATTCGGTTGTACTCACTGTATCAAAAACAAAAAAATTTCAACTCCAAATCAATCCTATCTAGTTCCACTCTTCCTTATCCTGCATTTCATCAATCACTATGGTCTCTACACATCCCACTTATCTCTAAATCATATCCATAACATACTCGCATGATCAATCTTAGAACTATGAACATATTCAAAATCAAACCTTATTGATGTTCTAATCCACAATGCATCATCCTAGGAACACTAATTAACATCTAAACAACATCTGGAAATCATTAATTTCAACCCAGAATCGATTCAAAGTTTTGACCCTTATGATTCAAAAAATCAATTAATTCATTCTTCCTCAAAACTTAATCAATCCATCTCATTCTTTTTGCAAAGATCTCCTCAATCATTTACCCATCTATTCCAGAAAAATCATGCCTTAATTCGAACTATATCAAAAACGCCTAAATTTTGACCTAATCCAATCAATTCGAATTAAAACCTAATTGACACAAATTAATGATGTTACTTACTTGTTTTGGTGCCATTGATGATCCTTCAACTCTCCTGCAACTCTTAAAACTTTCCTAATGGTCGAATTAATGAACCCCAAGTGTGGTGGAATGAGTGTGTGTGTGTTTTTATGATTTTTGAAATCTTGGGTATATATACTTCACTCCATCCGATCAGTATTTCATCCAACCGATTCGGATTGAATTTTTGCAAAACTTCACTTTTTTCTTTCTTTCTTCAATACTTTGACTTTTGCAAGAACAAATAGAAAGTACTTTACTCCCTAAAAAGACTTCACTTTAAGTAAAAATACCACCAACACACTTATTCTCCCAACTTGTTATCCAAACTATCTCTACAACTTCTAAAACAAAACTTAACTCCATAGATTAAAAACTTAATAAAACCATAAGGTAACCAAAAGGTCTTAAACTTAAATCAAACTTAAATGCAAAACATTAAACTACTATTAAAAATGCATTAAAAATAAACAAACAAACATTAGCACAAGCCTTGTGCTTTATTCTTCAACTTTTGCTCTTCAATCTTCATCCTTCAAAGTATTCATGCTTCAAGATGTCTTCACTTTGATATTTTCCGGATAACTTTCGGTTAGTCACTTGTGTTTTAAACTTCCTTGCAAAATTTCTTCCATCCGGACAAACTATATCAAACTTCACATGCCACTCTCCATCACCTTCTTCTTTCTTGTAAACACTAACTCCTTCGGGTCCCCATTCCAAATTCTTCAATTGAACCGGTAAGGATCCAAGAAAATCTGTCAATTTATGGAACACAAAAATATTCTTGAATGGATTATAGAAGACCTGCATAGCTAATGCTCTTTCCAACTCATCTTCAATACCAAAGTAACTAGGGACAATCGGCCCATATTTAGGTCTTCCCTCTTCATCTCTACCAACTTCAAAACAACCTAAATGGTCTTCTTCTTCTTCTTCTTCATGCACTTCCTTAATAATCTTGCCTCTAGGTTTAGGATAGTAGGTATGCTTCAAGATCCCATCACTAATAGTCATAGTACCTCTACCCATATCTATAATAGCTCCGCAAGTTCTCAAAAACGTTCTTCCTAACAACAAAGGTAACTCCTTATCTTCCGGGATATTAAGCACAAGAAAATCGGCTAAGAAAGCTTGATATCCTACTTGCACTCTAACATTCTTCACTTCTCCCATTGCTTTTACTCTTGAATTGTCAGCCATAGTAAGATTATATTGATTTGGTTGAGGATTACCAAGTCCTAATCTTTTGTACAACGGGTATGGCATCACATTCACACTTGCTCCTGTATCGGCCAATGCATACATTGCATCGGTTCCATTTACCTTAATTGGTAACACAAAATTCCCCGGATCGCTCTCTTTCTTAGGCAACCCATTTTCAACTATCCTTTCCCTTTCAAACTCATCAAAATTCTTATCCTCTAGCCTAGCTGTTGCCATCATAACCACATCTAACTTCTTACGATAAACCATGTAATTGTTCAACACTTCTATAACCGGCTTCTCTTCCATAAGCTCCTTAAATTTCATTTCCAAGTTCTCCAAAACAGCTTCTTTTTGTGCTTGAGTTAATGGTTTAACTTCTTGAGGTGATTTGGGCGATGAACTAGATGAACTACTCTCATTTTTAAGGGTGGAGGGTTGGGTAAGTTTGTTAAGTGGTGTTTTCTTGCGATTAGCCTTTCCCATTTTAACAATCTCTCCTCTTCCTTCCTTCTTCTCTACCATATCATCATCGACATCAATTCTCATCTCTCCCATAGCAAAATCAACCCTACATTTAGTTTTCACCATAAAATTTCTACCAAACATAACTTCCGGTTCATCCACATTTCCATATTCCAACACAACAAAATCAATCTTGAAAACATGACCATGAATATTGACTTTCACATCTCTCACTATCTTCCTACCATAATTCTCATAATCAAGCCTAACAAAGCCAAGCTTACTAAGCATTTCTTCCGTAATGTAATTCTCACCATATTCCATATTAAGTTGAGCATCCCAAGCCTTAACTCCTTCCACACCACATGGTGTAGCATACCTCATAAATGGTACATCAAACTCTTTAGGTGGTGCTTGCGTGAACACAACCACTCTTTTCTCCTTAGGTAAACAAACACTGCTTTCGCCAACTTCTTCTTTCCTTTCTAAACCAATCTTAGCTTCATCCAAAATGCTTTCCAACTTCTCCAAAGAATCTCCTGAATCTCTCAACATCTCTTCCAAATGTCTCAAATATTCCGAAACATTGCTTAAACTTTCCATTCTACTTAAGCACTATCATAACATAACCACAAAACAAAAATTCCAAACTATTAGCGTGAGGGTTAGTTATAATCGAACCATATCAAAATATCAAACCAAAATAAGCTAGCAAACAACTTCAAATCATCAAAACATCAAAACAACTAAAAATAAAAAATCATAAAAATTTTTACCGAGGCAACCATCCGATCGGTATCACCTTCCATCCGATCGGATGGAAAAACTGCAAAAGATAAAATCTCACCAACCGAATCGGATGCGGGCGGCCTCCGATCGGTTCGATCGATTTTTTTTTTTTTTTTTTTTTTTTTTTTTTTTTTTTTTAATAATAATAATACTAAACTAATGACAACCTCTTTTTTAACTTGTTTTTGTGTTTTTTTTTATATATATATATATATAGAAAACTAAAAAAAGAAGAATAACTTTACTAGAACTAATTAATATAATCCTAATTACTTATCAAGCATCAAATTATCTAATCAACTTTTAACTAATGAACTAATGAACATAAAGACTAATTATAACTTATTTAATAAAAACTTTAAAACTACCAAACATTAAAATAAATAAATTAACTACATTAACTAATCATTAAACATAATAAAACTTTCTAATACCCTAAATTAATTAATCTAATTACTCTACTAATTAAACATAACATTAATGAATCATAAAAACTGAAAAATAACAAAAATTACTAAACAAAAAATATATTACCGAGACCACCAACCGATCGGATGGAAATCCATCCGATTCGGTTGGTCCGAACCAAAACTTTTTTTTACTTTTCTTTTTAACCTTCTTTTAAAAAAAAACTTAAGACTACTAAGCCCAACTACCAAGTAAATCTTAACAATTCCCCGGCAGCGGCGCCAAAAACTTGGTGTGCGTGTCGTTGTGTTCAAGTTTTAAAATTTATAAACACGATTTATCCAATTCTCTAATCACACATACGAGCAAGTATACTCGTCCGTGGTAGTAAAGGTGGGTAAGTCGAGATCGTCCCAAGGGAATTGGGGTTGAGGTTTAGTAAATTAGTTTTAGCAAAATGGAGTGTCAATCCAATTTGAAGCAAATTCTAAAAACAAGCAAGGTTCAATCAATCAAAAACTAATATACTTGTGTGTAGTTTCCATGACAATTGTTTAGAGTAACCAATCAAGTTGGGTGTTACTTATAATGATGCACAACTTAAAATGAATGATTCACAATCTATGGTTTTTGTCATGAGAAATCATATCTAAGAATTCAATCTCCTAGTTAACTCCTTTCGGCCATTATTAACTATTACGATAATTCTATTAAGTCCTTTTTGTTGTTTGAAAGCATGTCTTATCTCAAGAATTCCTACGAATCCTTTCGGCCTTTTTCGTGATGAAATCGTTTCCAAATCCATTTTAATGAGTAAAGGTGTTGCTTGTCACACACCACAATCCATACTAATTCGTGCACTAACTTTTTGGAATAAAAACATAAAGAAAACTCCTTTCGGCCTTGTGAATCTTTGAAAATGTTTTTACCAACCAATTAAGCAAGATTAGATTTTATCTCAACAAACTCATAAAACAAGATATGTTTTCATGCATCACTATGATAAGATTACTCCAACAATTGTCACATCATCCACACACAAGTATAACTAAATTACTCCATAACAATCATAACCAAACACAAATAATTAACCAAACTTTCATTCATCATATAGTAAAAGTAAAAGTAGTTCATGATAACTCAACAAGAAATACCTATCAAGGAATTACAAGAACTAGAATTGTGGAACTATAGCAATCCACACTCCTCCAATCGCCTATTATCACAAGTAAACAACTCCACACACGGACGTAACTCTTGAGACTCGAACTCAAGATCTCTTGGACGTTTTTACAGCAACTACAAGCTTTTGGGCAATAATAATAATAGTGGTGTAGCTTTCTTAGGTTATGTCACTTCCCCAAAAGAACTCACTTTGTAAACTAACTAAGGGTTCCTTAAATAAGTGAGGAAACCCTTCTTATCCAAGTAAAAATGTCCCATATGAGTTAACAGCCGAGAAATGATAAGCCTCTATGATTATGGGGCTTAAATTCACCATTTAATGCAACTTTGTAACTTCAGTGTTGGCCAACCGATCGGTATTTGGCTCCTACCGATCGGTTGGAGCTCTCGGTGTTTCCAACTTCACTCCATCCGAATCGGATGCAGGCAGCAACCGATCGGATGGATGATCCTGCCATGCACTTTTATTTTCTTTTATTCATTTCTCGTTACGTGCTCGATCCTTCGCTGTACCATTGATTTCCTTCATAGAACTTGATCTTTTCTTGATATATTAAGCATAGAAGTCTTGGTCTAATCAATTCTTTGAAGTATCATGTGGTTTCTTTCTCGTAATTCTCCTTATGTGCATAATCTCCTCATTTCTTCGTGTTTTCCTTCACTTTTCCTGTACTTGGCTATATTTACTTGCATACACACTTTTTCATCATTTAGCAACAAATACATGCAAATATAACCAAATATGATGCACAAAACTAGCAATAACGCACCTAAAAACATGTTAGATTTAAGCGTTATCAAATCCCCCACACTTGAGTTTTGCTCGCCCTCGAGCAAGTCTAATTTTTAGAAAAACTGAACTCAATGGTATTTTCATTATGTTCATGAAAAAATCCTTGAAATGTATGCAAATTAATTTGAGCTTTGTTAATATCACCAAGTACCTCACAAAGCAGTGGTGAAAAACCAAGTTTGGAAACCTAAGGTAACAACTGCCAAGCCAGCAGTTCCAACTGCTAGCAGGGTAATTGGTACTGGTGTGAATAAAAACACTGCTAAGGAAAACATGGGTAATGGAGTGAATGCTTCAGCATGTTGGGTATGGAGACCAATTCAACCCAATGGTGCTAAGACTGTTTTGAAAAGAATGAATTATGTTGATGCTAGAGGAAAGCCTAAGTCTGTTTTGGCTTGGGTTCCACAAGGAAATTAATTTTTCTTGTTATGTGCAATGTTAGTCATATGCTTGTATTTGGTTTCTTTGTTTTTGGACTAACAATTGCAGGATTGGAGAGAAAACACCAAGGGATTATGAATGCTTGATGTTTTGGACTAAATGGTGTTCTAAAGATTAGTATGTGATCTTTGCATACAACAAATGGTAATTGGTTCACCATGTCTTATCCACATAAGAACCAACTAGTCCAGAGCAAACGGTTTCTGGTAAAGACTAATCAAATCCGTTGATGGTTGACAATTTACCAAAAATTGTATGGTTATCAGCTCACCATATCTTAATGTGAAGAGTTGGCTAGTCCAAAGCAAACGGCTATTGGTAAAGACATATCAAAACCGTTGATAGCTGATAGTTTGCTAAAACCTATGTTTGAGCCATGTTATTTTAAAATTCTATTTCAAAAGGTTGGTATGGATCAATAAAAATTTTCAACAGTTGGGACGGTTAGTACAAAATATTGGTACGGTTCAACTAGCCATTATGACTGACGTGTCTGTAATTAATTTTGGGGTAAAAACTAGCCGTTGGCGGTTTGTTGCGATTTTTACTGGATGAATTACGGATTTCGAGGGATCCTCTTATAGATATTTTAACTTTTATTTTATTATATTCTTATACTAAAATAAATAGTTACCATATTCCTTAAGTCGGTCAACTTGAAACCCTACAACTCACTCCATAAACTCTCAATATTGCTTTCATCTTCTATCTTTCCACTCAAAATTATTACTCTTCACGGCTGTTAACTAATATTTACTGCTAAGAATGGATGTTTTGAAATTTGTTAAACGTCACAACCAGGTTGCGTTTTTAGAGAAAACAGAGCAAGGAGATGGGCCAAAATTTTATGAGGTTGTGGACTTTCTCAACCACTCTCACATAAGGTATGCTCTAACTGTTTCTCCTACTCTTTATGTTTTGCACATCTGGTATGTGCTTAAACACATACCTTTATTTGACCAAAACCGGACCCAAATAGACCAAAAACTAACCAATTATGCCAAATATCTCATGTTTTTGTGTTTATGATTGTGCAGGGATGGATATTATAAAAATGGACAAATATCGAGATAAAAAGACAAACCGAGCACAGGATTTGGAAAAGATATATATAGCTGATGCCGGGAAGTTTTATGTCATTCATATCCTTTAAGAATCATCAATTCACAAAAGAAGACCTTGGATTAAGTTTACAAGATTGGCAGAAATAGTCCATGGAGTTTCAAGAATTACACCTTTAGTCCTTGTACTTTACCTAAACCTAAAATCATAAAAATCTATACTACACTTATTATCCGGATTATTAAAATCCAAATCCAATCCCATAAACAAATCCAATCCAACACACAAACAAATCCAATCCACGGCCCAATCCCAAATAACCGAGCCCAACCTTTTTCTTTAAACCCTCAACTCGTTTTATCACCCACGACCCAACTCCAAAACCGGGTCAACTACCGGTCAAACAATAGTTAAAAAAATAAAAAAAAAAAAAAAAAAATAAAAAAAAAAAAAAAAAAAAAAACTTACCCGCGCTATGTTCTTCCCCCTTTCCAAAAGTTACCCAGACACTATGAACCCTAATCCTTAACCGTACAAAATTACTGCAATTAAGGGTATAATTGTCCAATCATTGGGTGTCGGAATGTCAGAACTAGCACAGAAACACACGCATGGGCAACGTGGCAGCATACTATTGGACATGACACCTCATGGGAATTGATCAAACGGCTATAATGATTGGGGGATTGATCTGAGGGTTGATAAGAGCTCAAAGAAGCACAAATTCACACGGATTGATGATGTGGCAAGCCTGGAACCTTCATCAGTGGCTATAAATAGAGAGCTCTCCTCATGAGCTAGGGTTGTCCAATTTTTATGTTTTAGAAAATTGTTACCACTTTATTTTTTTGTCAAATTTACTGCTTTTCTTAGTGTAATCATTTACATTTCAGTTGTAATTTTCAAATTTTAGTTTGTAATTTCAAGTTTGATTAATGAAAAGTTGGTTTGAATTTCCTTAATTCTTGTCTCTTTAGTGTTTAAGTCTAATTATAGCTTATTACTATTTCAATTAGCTTGTTTCCATTATTTCCAGATTATTATAATTTACATTTTACCTTATTGTTCATTTTATCCAAAAATCCAAAAAAAATATTGAAAATACTTTGAAAATCCAAAAATAAACTTAATCCCAGCTTCAATAAGCTGTTTTCTCTTTATTATAAGCTCATATAAGCTTGATAGCTTCTTGTGAGTGTTTTGTTAGTTCAAATTCATTTCAGCCTCAAAAATCCAAAAGTCAACTAAAAAGTCAATTGTGGGGGTCAAAATAAGCTGAGGTGATAAGCTGGGTAAATAAGCTGGATCTGGGTGTTATTTTGGCTTATTGGATAAGCCTGGGTTGGATTAGTTACTAAGTTTATTCAAATTCAACAGAATCACTTGTAAGTTTCAAATTTCCTTTCTAGCTTATTTTATGCTTATTGATGATCAGTTTATTTTACTGCTTTTTTGCTTGTGATTTCTTGTTTTTAGATTAAAAATAGACTAGATAATCATAGTTTAGAACAAATCTTAGCTTAAAGCAGTTAGGTTAAGGGTAATTTTGCTAGTTAATATAGTTAAGGAGTGTTTGGTTCAGTTTGATTCTGGGAGGTATAAGTGTGATACTGTTTATGTGCATTAAGCTGAGTTCTGATTAAGCTAAAATAAGGTATAATGATCATAAACCAGTAGGAATTTTGAGGATTATAGCTCATTTAGAGGTATTTGGCCTATAGGTGAATTTTTGAGGTGTAAACTGCCCTAATAAGCTGTAGATAAGCTGAGCTTATTTAGACCCATATTTTGGTATCTCTGAGTCATAGATAGTTGTTAAAGCAAGGTTCTAAAGTGTGGTTAAATTTGGTCTAGTTTTGAAAGAGTTTAGCGCCAAAAACCAAAACTGCTGCATCAGAAAAGTTTTGTGCAGACATCACTTTGAGCTGCTGATCTAGGCTTATTTGTTGCTTATCTAATTGAGCTTATTGCCTACAATTTGGTTTAAAAATAGATCATAGTACAAGATTTTAGGTTATTATCTGAGATTCCACTAATCAGCTTATCAAGTAGCTTAAAAACTGGTCTGCAAATAGGTCCCATGGAACTGTTCTGTACCAGCACAATTTAGGTTCCTAGTAGTATCTGTTTTTATGCCCAATTGGATAAGCAATTAAGATTGGAATTTGGGCATTTTAGGTCTGCTAGTAGTCTGATATATAAGCTTTGAGTTTTTACTTTTGGATTTCCCCAATAAGCTTATGCCTAGCTTTTAGAGTAGCTGCAAATTGGCTAATTGATCACTGCTACTACCTTAACTTGTAAACTGTTCCAACTGCTTATCTGCTTTTTCACTAAGTTTATTTGTGCTTTTCAATTGATTTAAGTCTCAAATAGTGTGTTTGTCTGTATTTGAGTTTTGGTTAATTTTTGGTGCTTTTTAGCTTATTTTTGAGCTTTTTCAAAACTGCTTATTTGCCTATTCTGCTTATTAGGGCTTAGATAGTTTCTGATTTAATTTTTTATAGATTCAAAATATAATTTTAGATTTACCTGCAATTTTTCAGTTTTTTTTCCAAAGTCATTTGTTATTTTTAAATCGTTTATTTTAGTTTTTAATTCATAAAAAATAATTAAAAAGTCAAAAAAAAATTAATTAATTTTTTTTTTCTAAAATTTTCTTTTTATATTTAGAATTTAAGAAAAATTATTTTACATTTTTAGGACTTAGAATTTAGAAATTCACTTTTTAAATTCGTTTTTAAAATTCGTCGCGTACGTTTTTAAATTCAATTTTCGTTTTTAGAATTCTATGCTTAGTTTACTTGTACTCTTAGCTTAAGTAATTGTTTTTACTTTATATTTCATTGTTCGTAGTGTAAAATCCACCAATCATCACTCTTTTTACACCATTCACTTCACATATTCGACACCGTTACGAAAACTCGAATTCAACCTTCGTTGGGACTACGACCCGGGGAAATACATTCGTTGTGTTTTCTTTGGAATAAAAATACACTATAAAAACGACAAATCAACATCACACAGTTCTGGCAGAATTCATCTATCTTGACAAGTGATGATGGAAACTTAGAAATTCATACTAAAGTAGATGGCATTAAATTTGTTGTTACCGAGTCTATACTTAGGAGACATCTTAAATTAAATGACTCAGATGGTATCCACACTATGCTAACTACTGAAATTTGGGAAGAACTTACAAAAATGGGGTATAATACATCTGAACATAAATTGACTTTTCAAAAAGCATGTTTTTCACCCCAATGGAGATTTTTGATACATACTCTTCTACGTTGTTTACGTTATAAAAAGACTGCTTTGGAACAGTTCAGTAGCAATATTGCTATTGCTCTCATTTGCGTGTCTACAAACAGAGTTTTTAACTTTTCAAAATATATTTTTGAGGGTATGGCATCAAATGTTGATAGTAAAACAAAGTTTTTAATGTATCCCAGGTTTGTTCAAACAATTTTGAATAAAAAGAAAAACCTGCTTACAAAACCAACTGAAATCTTTGCTACGCCTAGTCTACAATCAAAGGTTTTTCAAAATATGACTATGGCTAGTAGACTTTTTGAAGGGGAACCTGTTCCATTGTTTTCTCAAATGATTCAAACTGAGTTGGGTGAAGGTTCAGCAGTTCCAACTGATCCCCATCACACATCCACTCAAGTATTTGAAACAACCCAACAACCACCTATCACTTATAGGAGAAGGTCTAAACTTAGTCTAACTAGGGTTGTGACTGAATCCTTGCCCAAAGATTCACCTCTCATAGCAGGTAATACAGCTAGAAGTGATGAGGGTAGTTCTTCACAAAATGAATTGACGGCTTTATGTACCAAGTTTGTAGCCAAGGTTGACACTTTGGAGAAGGAGCTAAAGCAAACTAAGGAGGAATTCAAAGCTCACAAGGAGACTTTTGCCAAAGTCTATACAAAGCTAACAAAAAGGGTGAAGCAGCTTGAAGAACAGTTGAAGAAGAAAAGGGCAAGAGTAGTATTGGATGATGATTCTGATGATGATGATTCAGATGGTTCAGACGGGAATGATGAAAATTCTTCCAAACAGGGGAGGAAATTTGGTAAAGAGAGGAAATTTGGAGATAAGGATAGATCAGGATCTCAGGGGAGATATGAAGAAGGTTCTGAACAAGATAAAGGTTTTGATATTGGTTCAGGTTCTGGTAATGTTCATGAAGAAACAGCTGAGACACATCAAGCAGTTCCAAATGAAGAAGCAGTTCAAACTGCTGAGACAGAGCAAGAAACAGTTCAAACTGCTGAGAAAGAACAACAAGCAGTTCCAACTGAAGAAACTTCTACTGAACAGGTTTATGAAAGGAAAAGAGCAGATAAAGGAAAGAAACCTATGACAACTGAAGAAGTGGTTGCTGTTCAAGAACTTGAAAGGCTTAAAAGGTTGAAACCAAAAACTCAAGAACAGATAGATCATGATGCAGAGGTTGCAAGACAAATGTTAGAAGAAGAAATGGCTGATGAGGAAGATAAACAAGCTCAGATTGCTCGTGATGAAGAATTTGCAAGGAAGATGGCTGTTGATGATATAAGAAATATAGCTGAATTCATGGAAAGAAAAAGATCAAATGAAGTAAATCAAGAAGAATTCAATGAACAGTTGCAATATTTTCTGGATTCTGATGTGATTGTAAGAGCACAAGCTTCAATGGTTCTTAAAGATAAAGAGTTGAATGAAGATGACAAGACAGAGGAGCTTAAGGAATTTATACTTAAGAAGAATGGAGTTGCAACGTGGGAAGATCTGATTCATAGGATAAGAGAAAGACAGAATTCAGGGTACAAGAGAAAGTTACCAACAAATAAGGAACTTGTTGAGGATATGAAGCATTATTTGAAGAACTCAGCAAATTACTTAATGAAAGATTTCAAGGGAAAGTCTTATGCTATAATTGAAAAGGAATTCTGTGAAACTTATGCTATTTTGAATTCTCCAAGAAGAAGTGTCAAAACAGGTAAGAAGAGGGAAGCAGAATCTATGGAATCAGAAGTTGCTAAGAAACAAAAGTCTGATGAAGAAGGATTAACTAATGAGAAGATCAGAAGCATGATGGTGATTATTCCAGAGTCTTCTTACATTAAACCTTTGCAGGTCAAACATCCAATCATTGACTGGGAAGTGTTTACTGATGGAAGAATGAAGGGATGGAAGATTATTAGACTTGGAGATATTTCTGAAAGATATAAGTTGTTTGAAGATTTACTCAAAGGCTTTGACAGAGAAGATCTAAATCAACTTTGGAGCTTAGTGAAAAAAAATTCAGAGATATTGATCCTGTTGAAGATAAAGATAAAGAACTATGGGTTCAATTGAAGAGAATTTATGAACCAGATGGTGGAGAATCGATATGGAGATTTCAAGCTCAAGTCAAGGACATCTCTTGGAAGTTATTTGGTACATGTGGAGTACACAGAGTATCTACAAAGGATGGAATAGAGATATATATGCTGGTTGAAAAGAATTATCCACTCAGACCAGGTGTTTTGACAATGATGGCATGTGTTAGACTGGAAGCTAATGAAGAGTCTGAGATGGCTGATATGCTAGTGGCAAAGATATTCAACCTTGCACAAGAAGTAAAAGCTAGATCTAAGAGATTGGCTTGATGGGTATTTGAAAGAATTTTCAGCATTATGAAGAAGAAGCTTAATTTGAAGAAACTTAGTGATTTGGGAAGAAATCATAAGTTTAGGGGAGGATTGTTAGGAAATTAAGCTTAAGCAGTTAGGACTGTTGAAGGAAGAAGTTAAGACTGCTGAAGAGTGTTGAAGACATGAGCAGTTAAGACTGCTGAGTGAAGAAGTTAAGACGGTTTATGATTTATGTAAAGTAGATAAATATGGAAAAGATATTGTGTATATCGTATAGAATTAGATTGATAGTTATCTTGTAAAGGAATCCTTGGTCTATAAAAGGATTGCCTAGGTTAACATACAGAGGTGTGAGTTCATACGTATTATTAAGATTCAAGGTTGTAAACCCTAGTGATAGAAGATCACTCGTATTATTATCCTAATAATATTGAATCGTTGAAGGTTATTATTCTGTGTTCTTTGTTTATTCAAATCATACAAAACACATAAGATCTTCTAAGTGCTAGCTAGTAAATTCCGCGTGCTAGACTAAGTATAATTCTTCGTATCACATCTAACACAAGGAGTGTGTGTAGATCCGGTCACTATCCATTTTTGGGGGTTTTACAGCCCCTTTGCCATGCATTGAACAAAGGCCCTCCACACCCAATTAACGACTCTCTAAGCCCCACCCCATCTGAACCACGAGCTTCAAGCACCTCAAACACAGCCCTTCACTCCAATGAAACTTGAACCTTGGTTCACTTTCTCAACATGGTGTGGATATAAACATTTTGAGCAAAAATGTCCTTTATAAGCAGGGCCGTCCCCTGAATTTTGGAGGCCCTGTGCTATAACGAATATTTAGGCCCTTGAGAAACACGAAAGATTTACACACACACACACACACACACACACACACACACACACACACACACACATATATATATATATATATATATAAATAAACATTCAAAAATATTAAATGCCCTCGAACATTAAATAACGATGTTTAACAAGTTTATTTGTATTAAAGTGATAGTATTAACTAGAACAACTTTAAAGCTTTTCTTAAACTTTGTCACAAACCTGTGTTGAGAATATTAGTTTCATAAACTTTTTTGTGCTTATTTAGAAATAAAACTCAAACATTAAGGCAAAAGTGTAAAATCTAAAAACTTTAGCGTGCAAAGTCAAAACTCAAAAAAGCTGTCATCTTCTTCAGCCGTGTAACCTCCATAACCTGTTCTTACCATTGTAATAAAACCACTCAATGACTCAATGTTTAACTTAGTTTCGGTAAAATCACCGTAATTTTATGTTTTAGAGCACATTTTCATCAGATTAACATGAAAAACCTGAACTGAAACACAACTACCGTTCAAAATTTTAAGGCCCTCAAAAATTTGGGGCCCTGTGCGGTTGCTCACTCCGCACATGCTCAAATCCGGCCCTGTTTATAAGTTAAGTATGTAATTATTCAAAACGATTCAAGAGTGTATTACACGTTAACATTTATGTATAACTAGCTAAATAGGCCATCTATTGACGGGCTAGTTTAGTGTGTTAAATATATAAGTTATTGCAAACCGGCTCCAACAGGTTGTTCACTCGGTTGTTAGTGAAGTCCAAACGGCCTTTGTAAAAGGTAGACAAATCATCGATGGGCCCCTCAGAGTCAACGAAATTATTTCATGGGCAACAAAAAAATAAAGAAAGGCTTTTTCTCTTAAAAGTTGACTTCGAGAAAGCGTTTGACTCTCTTGATTGGAACTTCCTTGATCATACAATGGAACAAATGGGTTTCACTCTTAAATGGCGATGTTGGATTCAAGGATGTCTCAATTCAGCCTACGGATCGGTTCTTGTCAATGGGTCCCCAACAAAAGAATTTAAGATTCAAAAAGGTTTACGGCATGCGACTCTCTTTCTCCCTTCTTTTTTATCTTAGCAATGGAAGCACTTCATGTCACTCTCGAAGAAGCAAAGCCTAAGAGCATATTTGAAGGGGTTAAAGTAGGTTCCAACAAAGTTGATATCTCACATCGCGGATGACGCCCTCTTAATGGGTAAATGGTCACTTACTAATGCGAATAACTTTTGCCGCATTTTAAATTGCTTCCATTTGGATTCCGGTTTAAAAATCAACTTCTCCAAAAGTAATTTTTTTGGAATTGGTGTCACTGCAAACGAGACCAGTCACTTCGCCTCCATCCTTTGTTGTGCACCATCCACCCTCCTTTGTTCATATCTAGGTCTATCCAATCGGTGCTAATATGAATAAGGCTTGCAATTGGAAACCCGTCATCGAAAAATTCCATAAAAGATTATCTTCTTGGAAAGCTCGTACTCTCTCTTATGGCGGTAGACTAACTCTCATAAAATCGGTTCTTGGTGCACTCGCTTGAAGATGGAATTCCTCCTATTCGCTTGAAGAGTCGAACGCTGGACCAACAATACTTTTCATTCAACTATAGTTTCAAAGTTATCTGGTTGCATGCTATCAAGTCTTCAAATACCACTTTAGTAGTTTGGTTAGTCGACACGTGGTTTTTAAAGTTTTTCTTTTAGAATGTGACACAGTCTAAGTCGATCCATTTCTTAGGTTAAATATGTCTGATACATTTCAATGTTTTTGGAACAACAAACTTATGATGTAAAGTAATTAAATAACATCATGATTTTCTTTCAGTTCAGTAAAGGTAAAAACGAATTTGAGTTGCTAGATGTTGTATGACTTTTTGTTTTTAGTTAACTTAATTCATATATAGGGGAAATGGAGCCGTGTTAAATAAGTGCGAAGTCACCTTCATCGCCGAATCATCATATACAAATGATGTGGTTCGCTACCCCTTTTCTTTGAAGTTTGGATGGAGTCGAAAAGAGAGAAAATACGACTTTGTTTTGTGTGGTCTAGGAGAAGATTTATTTCTTTTCTTGGCAATGAAGTACTCGCATACATTTATTTATTTTTTTCGAATTTTGTTGTGTGTTTGAACATACAAACTTTAAATTGGTGGGTGTTATAAATATATATATGGAATGGATGTCCATATATCATCTAATAATGTGAGGATATCTTTGTATACTAATAGAAGATTGTATCTTGGAGAATACTATCTTGTAATTATAAATATCCCTCCAATGTGAGATGAATAAAAACAGTTCTTTATTATTTCCGCTTTAATCATTTGTGTTCTCTTTATCTTTTCTTTATTGTTTCACAATACGTTATCAGCACGATCTACATATTGAGAGGTACGTTATTAAACCCGGCCTTCCGATGGTATTAATTTGTATGTTGTTATTAGATCTCTGTAACATTCGTTATGTATACATGATTAGTTATTAATCTATAATATCAAAATTAGAAACGTGCATCAATGAAATTGATCTAGACTGCTGGTGATAAGTAAATCTAGAATTCATACCGCATATCATACAAATTAAAATAATTAATATCCATGTAAATATAATTTAGGAGCGTAATATTACCAGTGAGTTGATCTGTCGGAATTTTGTATGTTAGTCTGTTGGAAATCTGCTTTACTGTCGTCATTGTTGGATTAAAGTTGCTTATTATTTTATCATAACTGATGTAAATTGAAACAGTTGCATGCACATTTGATTAGTGATCATTATGGTAAAAGCTATATATGATGACTCTTATTGTTACTTAGGTCACATACATTATTGGTATCTAATATATATCGTCTTTAAGGTTTGCAAACTCATTGTTAATGGGGCATTTAGATATACACTTTTTGTGTTTACATGATGTTTATCCCTTATTAGTCTTAGTTTTGCTTTAAAATTGTAGGTTCCTAAAATCAATCTTTATTACACAACTAATATAAGTAAACTAAACACCCAACTAACTAAAATGATATACGAATAATAAGCTAAATAGAATGGGACCAGTACATAATATTCGTATAAACTAAAAGATAGGACCAGATTCTATGATACTAAAATATCATACGAATATTATCTCAAAAGAAAGAGAATGGGACCAGTAGCAATGAATGATGAATAAGATATAATAAGAAGAACAGAAATAAAGAATGAAGTAAAAGAAAGATTGAGAATAAGAAAGAGTGGCGGCACAGTAGATAGAAATGGGAGCCGTGTGTTTATTAGATTAAGAAAAGAGAAAGAGATAAGATTAAGAATAGAAGAAATAGAATAGAAAAGATAGATGAAGAATAATAAAGAGCGGCGGCAGTCAAGAGATAAATGGGAAATGAGTGTATATTAGATTAGAGATAAGAAGATGAGATGAGATACAACGAACCCTAGAAGCAACACACTCATCCCCCTGATATCCTGGATCTCCAACCCTTTCAAGTTAGGGGAGGAAGGGTATTTATAGTTTTACAAGGATGGAGGGCTTTGGGCTTGGATATGGGCTTTTTCCTAAAACATAATAAATTAGCTTAACAAGCCCAAAGCCCATTCTAACTAATTTACACAACGACACATTTACTAAAAGAATTACAACGACTAATGACCATTACTTTTATTAAATGCTAACAATCTCCCCCTAAGGGATGGTCATTCAAATGATGCTCCATGTGATGAGATCTTTCGTCTTCATTTTCTTAAGCTTTGTGTGTCGTTGTGGAATAGTCTTTGTTCTTGGTTCCTTCATGCAACGTGATCTTCAAAGAATCGTCTTTGTGATTGTTCTTGCCTTTGGACAGCATCTTCATGTGTTTATGTGTCGTAACCTCCAACATACTCATACCTCTTGAGCTTATGCTAACAATCTCCCCATAATCCTTCATCATATGACACATGAACTTGTACTTAACATCCTGATTAGCCTCTTGACTTTGTTGTTACACTTTGTCTTTAACTTGATCCTTTTGTCTTGAAATTTTTACACTTGAGCTTTTGTAGGGGATGTTCTTCATAAGTATGAGTATGCTGAGGTGAAGATGATTGATGTATGTGGTGATGGTTAATGGATGTTTTAGGTAGCTGCATAAAACTGTTAGTAATAATCATCCAGCGCTTACAGGTTGGGACTTTGAGATTGTCAACAGCATAGTGTGAAGACTTTCTCTAATCCTAACCCTGGCCGTTCTGAACCGGATACCCCCGAGAGGGCTTACACGGACACACCGAAGTGCACCCACGATTCAGTGAGTCGCTGGAGATCACCCCACGACTGTAGACCAATTGAAGCACGTAACCATCATGTGGCAAGATCCTAAGATCTCATTAAGACTCTTGTACACCTTGTGTTCTTTTAGGTGAACACAAGGGTATTCATATGAAAGTGTTCCTAAGAGATTATTGATGAATCTCATGGCTCTAGACTCAATAATGTGCGTTTTGGCTTTAGTGGTCGGAGGCATGGAGCAGAGTGCCACCTTTTCAATATCAACACATCTCGAAGTGAGAGGACGATAGATTATGCAGTGTTCTCCGTGAGAAATGAAACAAATATCTTTTGAGAGATATCTGAGTGGCTAGGAGGGGTGGTGCAGCGCGTCACTGGGTCCATGACGTCTTGTCTTCAATATCAGTATCACCTTAGTGAATACCGATAGCAGATGTATTGACCCAGTTTATGCCCTAAGTTTTCATGGAGGGCTATTTCTTTTCACCCTTTCATTAAACTTTTCTTTTTTATTCTTCAACCCATTCTTTCTCCTTTCTCATTTACTCCTTTTTTCAATCATACCTAAGGACTTCTAATTCTAAACTATTGGAATTGTCCTTGGGTAGATCCCTCCGGCTCTGGCGGATCATAGGACATAACCTAACCATAATCACCTTATTACTCCATGATTATCCTAGATTATTGATCACTTACCATAAAACCTTTTGTGAAAATCTCTCAAAGTGTTTATGATTAAACACATTTTCGATAACACTTTGAGAGTTTTGCATTTTCTGAAATACTCCCCCTTTACATGTGCTCATGCATTTTTAAGATAAATTTGCACATGTGGGTAGAGTTCGCACATTTGAATTGATCGATTTTCACTGAACATGACCTTTGCGAGACACGTTTACATTACTAGTTAAACTAGCTTGAAATTATTACCCGTCCCGGTCATATTCAATGATCATCTCTCGAATTGGTACATTCTACTCAGACAAGTCCTTTGCGAGACACGCTTACATCACTGGATAACCAGCTTGAAATTATTGCCCGTCCCGGACAAGTCTTTTCGATTACGGACATTTAGTTTTCGTCAATTCGAGGGTTCATGCTGAGTCTTTTTGAAGAGCTCTTTTTGATCACATTTTAATCACGTTTTCTCCCCCTCAAAAATAGTATGCAGTGATATTTTTGATATCAACTGATTAAAATGAAACTTTTTGGAGAGATAGACGGATTTGAGCATGAAATTGGAACATTTTTTGTTTTTCTTTTGTATACTCCCCCTTAAATAAAGCAAGTTTTATAGGGTTTTGGAGGGAGTTATCTTGAGCACTTTATGAAAGATTTTGAAAAATATTTTTGAAAATTCTTGAAGAAAATGTGCTCAAGATAGAGAAGATTTCAAAAATCTTTGAAGATATGGTAGAAGAAATATCTTCATTTGTTTTTAGGATAAGTGTTTGAAAAAGATATTGGATTTGCACAACACTTTCCTTTATTTGAAGAGCTCGGATCCGAAACTGAGTTGTTCCGAAGCCATTGAGAAGAAAATTTTGAGAAACGACATGTTTTGAAAAACATTTAACTGAACTCTCGCTCAAGCATCTGTACACGCCCGTATCATTGTTGAATGACATTTCTAGGTACGTACAGAATATTGATTATACAAGAGACATGTTGTAAAACCCAGAATTTTGAATTCCAAATTTTACGTCTAAATTTGAAACTTTAACCTAAAGTTTGTAATAATTAGTTAGACACCTAAACTATAAGTTATGAATATAAATAAATAAACTCCTAAATAATAAATGATCATTAATTCGTGTAGATTCGCTGAAGAGGGAGTGACTTCCTATTCTTATGTTATGGTTTCGTTGGCGGTTTAAGGTACAGATATTCTGAACCTTCTCACAGGTTTCTCATGATCTCTTTTATTTTCTGATCTGTCAGCTTCTGTATTGATGCCATTGCTATGATCCCCTTTACTTTGAACCTTTCATATGATTCCCTTTGTTATAATTCCTGATATGAACTTTGTTATGAAACTTGATTCTGAGCCATCTGTTATAAACCCTTTGAAATATGAACTTGTTATAACACTCTGATTCTGACATGATATCTGACTCTGAATTTTCCCTTGATACTTGACTCATTACCTTGTGACCTAAATATGCAAACCACTGAATACCCTGCAGATTCATTTTGACATTTTAACTGAAATTGGAAACTTTCCTTAATGATATGAAAAGGTTTTTGAAAAGCTTTTGAGTACGATGTTATAAACAGCACTAAAGGTTTTATGAAAATTTCTTTTAAAGACTATATGTATAAGAAGGTTTTACCAAACATCATTTTATGAAAGTCACTGAAAGATTATTTAAATACAAGTTAAATATGAAACCTTTGAATTAAAATCTTTTCTATGAACCTATAAACCTTTTGATTATGAACTTTTGATATGACCTATTGAACCTTGATTTAAACCTTATTCTAAACCTGGTTATAAACTCTTGTTTTGAAACTTAATTTGAACTTTGATATAAAGATTAATCTGGTATGCTATTTCTGAACCTGGACTTGAACATTGTTATAAACTCTGATATAAACCTATCTGATTTCTGAACCTCTGATATACACTTCTGTAACATCTGACATGGACCTTATAATCTGAACCTTTTGACATGACCCTCTGTTTATGACATGATACTTGACCTTTGACCCACTGTTTGATACCCGAGCCACCTCACTAGGCATGAGGGTTTCATGTCCATGTCATTGATGCACCGATGGCATGACTCTAGGGCAGGAGAGTGATGACCTGTCCCGTCCCTGACTTTATTTTATCTGGTGTGTATTGGTAGACTCTGGCCACCTGGGGCGTATGGATGCATCCTAGATTTGTTCTGTTTCTATTATCTGTTTATATTATCTGTTATATCTCTGGTGACTGATGGTGTGTGCGATACACGTCTTTCACAACCTCTGGGAGCTAGCTACTCCATTTGATACATGAGGACACCCCTCATATTATCTGGTTACTGAGAGGACACCCCTCTGATTGATGATGATGGCATGGTTATATATATTATATCTCTGTTTCTGGGCTCGTGGTGGATTACTGTTTACCTTTACCATATACATTACTTACCTTTGACCATTATTATACCTTGCACTATTTCCTTTTACCTTTACCTACTTATTATTCCCTATCCTTTATCCTTACTCCTTTATTTATCCTTTGATTCTGATTATATCTGCATGACATATATTTCTGACACTTTGTACTATTCTTTATTACTGCTTTGTTACCGTTATATCTGTTCACTGAGCTCTCGTAGCTCAGCCGCATTTCTTTTCCTGCGGCAGGTTTTTAGTAGGAAGCTGGGTATGAGTGGAGAGTACCATTGGACTTAGAAGACTACACTTTGATAGTTATTCCGTTATAGAGATGACTAGAAGAATTTATATTTTCAGACTTAGTATTTATTCCTTTGTAATTTTGTATTTCCTTGAAATTTCTTTGTAACCTTTGTATTCCTTTGTATTATTGAAGATGTATGCTTGTGTATGTTTCTGATATGTCACCATCATTGTGACACTTCTACCCTTGTCGGGTCGGGGTGTTACAATTTATGGTATCAGAGCGATAGGCTGCGACTCGTAATACATTTACCCTTGACCTGTGAAGTTTGGACCATTAAGTTTCCACTGTAGGCGCTCATAAGACAACCTTTAAGATTTGCTTTAGGATTTCCCTATAGGAACTTAAGTTTTGACCAGTGAGGAATGGGTAGACTATAAGGCATTTGTTTAAGTATTTTGCTTCCGCATCACTCTGATTCGTGCCTTGCTTTTGGTTAAAGTCTGTTAAGATCACTTTTGGAAAATTGAAAGCTTATGCTTTGCACTACCTAAGTTTTGAACCTAAATAAATCTGGAAGGCATTGAGAACTGCATAATATTGCCTGACACTATTTGATCCTTGTCTGCAGAGTCCGACTCTGACTTCTGATCCTTCTGTTAATCATTTTGATGCCTCTTCGGGCATTCCGAAAATCTCCTTGGCAATAACGTATCTGAATACATTCTGTGACTTGCCTCTTGTTTTGATAAGCATCTATGAATTTTCTGACACTATTTGATTTTGTTTTACCCATCTCTGTCCTTAGGAAAAGCCTTGTGGTGTTTAACCACGAGTATAAAAATGTTTCCCTCTCGTTTTGGGCAATAAGATTTGCCTTGTTGATATGTCTTTCTGTGGACTGTTAACTCCAATGTTATTCTGATAAAGGATTGGTTGTTTGACAACTATCCTCCTATGTCTCACCTTTGACGTTTAAAACAATTTTGAACTCCCTACCATGATTACCGATTGTTAAACTCTGGACTATCATTATTACTCTGAAGACTCGTGTGTTGTGTCCGCGATTATGAAGTTTTCCTTGAACCCATTTCGTACAACAAGGAATGAACCTTATCTTGAAAATTACTTGGCACCCTGAATTTTCTGAACACGATTTCTGATCGAACCACCAAATTTTCTACCGGAGTGAGAAGTAAGTTCGCTTAAGTGTATTTTCTTGGCGTATTTCAGTTTTGTTCGCGATAAAGAAGAATGATGACAAGAGACATGTATTGATTCTGGAAGCTGAACCGTATTGCTATTTGGAACCCTTATTTCTTCACCCTGAAACGACTTTGTATCTATTCCATTTCAGAGCGCGAAGTTTCCTTCAGATGGAAATATGAATTGAGGTTATTCTTGAGATCGCTTTCCGTATTTGTAACGACTGATATGACGGTTTGTGACGCTAATAGTATTAGCTAAAGCTCTGACTATTCTGTAAATTTGATAAATGAACGTGTTCTCGTGAGTACTTGGGCAAATGGTCATTGTATGACTTAATAGTACATTCGGAGACGAAGAAGAACATGAAAATCATTTTTGCACTTTGTAAGAAATTTGACGATCACTTGTGCATTCTGAGAGATTGATATCTGTTGAGACAACGGTTTTTCTTGATTGAGAATATCCCTTTTAAATCCCGCAAATTTTGAAACTATCACCGAATGGTCAAGACCGATAACAAAATGGTTAACTGAAATCTTTTGAACCTTGCATCAGAATTCTGAAGACGTTTACAACTTGCGTTACCCTTGATAAATTTCGTGACCGGAGAGAAACAGCTTAGTCTGATTGAGAACGGAGTTTTGGAAAGCTGAAATAGAAATTTGTTTCCATACCTTCAGACGGAACAAATTTTGAGACATTTCAGAAAGAGACTCAGTTATGCTCCCTTGCAACACAGAAGGTTTTGCGTATGCATCAAGACAACTAGAAACGCATCAGAAGAATTACTTCGCTACCTGACCTGGAGTTGACAACAGTGGTGACTACCCTGAAGAGTGAAGACATTCCTTACAAGGCAGAAGTGTTGGCAATACAGAAGGAAGATGGCGACCCTGGAGCTGACGAAGACGTACAGTCTCACTTCCCTATTCATCTTGGTTGTACTAAGATGAATTGAGAGTGGAAGCAGACCGGATGATGAAGGAACTTAAAGATCGTGCCAGAAATTCACATTACTCCATCACATTCCAAGAAGAACTGCGGGAGGCTTGATGAACCAGACATGAGATCACGATTTTGCTTAACTTCCAGATTGATGAAAAAACGAAGACAAATTAACCGGACTTGAAGAGATTTAATGTTTTGAATGAATGGATTTCTGAAACAGACCTTTTATGTTTGGAAGAATTGATTCTGTGAAGACCGAAGTTATTGACGATTAGTTTTCATTCCCGTTGACTCCCTTAAGCTTCGTTATATCATGATAAGATCCTCTAATGATTTAAGTCCCCTAGAAGCATTTCAGTTCCGTGTTTATTTTTCGTATGATCGATGATGGCCTTGTTCTGAGGAAATTTGGCAAATTATGGAAAATCTGATGCTTGTGACGGCGTACTTTATTTTGCTAGGCAATCTGGAATTCCGATACTCTTGCGATCAGTTGCTTTCTCTTTTGAATATGACATTGATTTTGTTGACTCTGAGATTGTAGAAGTACTAGGTGGATTAAGATAGGTTGTTATACTCACGACTCCAGATAAAGTATGATCATAATGAAGGCATAATTATGTGGTGCTAGTATTATGACGACTGATCAACGTGATAATACTTACACCATATAACGTGCACTCATTGTGGCTATAGGATGTCTTGGGGGAGTACCAAAGAAGTTTAGAATCTGATCTCCGTTAGATTTTCCGTGATTAGTGAAACTTCAGGTTCATTCCACCTACGCGTATACTATGTTTTCGTTCATTAGATATCTGGATGAGTTTGGACTCTCGCTTTACATTCTGTTGACTTCAGTTGTAAATCTTGAACTCTTTGTAGAGCCTCTACTGATGATACAGCTAATCTGATTTAAAGTTCTGTTTGTATTCCATATAAGCATTTCAGAAGATTCACCTATCATCCATTTTATATTGTATGGTTCTTTTGAATCCGAATCAACCCAATTTGTCTCCTTCTGAGGAATCTGAACACACCTTGTTTTGATTGAGTCATGAGAAACCATTTGTCTGAAGATCCTTTTGGAAGAACCTCCACGGACGTGAGGATGTTCGTGACGACCTTTTACGATTTGCTACGACTTTGTTTAACTTTTGCGACTTCAATTTTCGAGGACGAAAATTTTCTTCTAGAGGGGAAGATTTGTAAAACCCAGAATTTTGAATTCCAAATTTTACGTCTAAATTTGAAACTTTAACCTAAAGTTTGTAATAATTAGTTAGACACCTAAACTATAAGTTATGAATATAAATAAATAAAACTAATATAAGGTACGCTTAATATGAGTTTGCTACATAATTTAATCTTATCTAAATTTTCTATAACCTCACACGTTTTGACAAATTCAGTTACATTCCATTATAACATTTCCTTTTGTTACTTTTATTCATAAGTCTCAATGCAAAAGATTTGAACTCATCTATATTATACACGCTTTGTGGATTGATTTCACATTGACATTTTCCAAGAATAAGACACGGCTATCATCAATCAAAGATTTTGTAATATTTATACACGCTCTTTCCTTATATAAGATACGAAGATATCATTGCCCTATCTTTAAAACAAAGAAAAAAAAATAATATAAAGTCATCCACTACTCATTATATTCGGTTGTTTTGAATTCAACTCATAAACAATTCTAAATCTCTATCACGTTCGCATGAGGAAGAAGGAGTGTGTGATTGCATGCATGTTGGACTACCAACGTCGGAAGTTACTCCTGGTTGTGGTTTCATTAGCAAGAGGTTAGTGTTGGTTCGTGAGATGTACGTGTAGTGGCTGTGCACGCCCAGGTCTTGGTTCGATCCTACGATATTCGATATGTGGTACTCATGTTTCCAGCTTCGAGGGTATTTGTTGTGCTTGATGTTTCGGGTCAGCATTCGATAGAGATGGGTTCGGCTAACTATACAAGTTGTGGGTTCGATCATGGTTGGTCGAATCGTGAGTTTGAGTGGTGATTGTATGCGATGGTGTTTTGGGTTAGATCTACTGCCATTGTTCTTGTGTTCATGGCTGCTTTGGTCTTGCATACGTATCCTTGTTTTGTCTCGACCTAGCACTCGACTAAAGGTACTCCTAAAAGCTTGAGTCGCTTGTACATGTAATCCTTTACAAAACCTATTATACCAAGATGATCATATACCACAGATTGCTTAAAAGAAATCAATACATGATACGTAAACACCATAACCAAATCGAGATTTATTATAAAAAAAGGGACGAATAGGTGGTAGCATTGAACAGGTTACAAAGTATAAGATTATGATCTTGTATATTAACTAATGACGTAATACAATCATGCATCATTCTTATATGAGAACTATAAGCTTGAATCATTACTAAATAATGTCGAGTCGATTTCGGGTTGAAACATTCAAAACATGAAACCATATGAGTTATGGCCATGCTAGTGTGCCATGTCAAGATATAAACATATGAACATTATTAAATCGGAATTAAGGTTTGCGAGTCAATCATATTTTTGTTTTACTTTGCGTTTTGATTTGGTATATATCAAGTAAATATTTGTAAGTTAAATTAGAACATGTGGGTATATTGGATCGAATGGGGTGTTGGATGTATTAACTAAAAGACTATAAGGAGTATACGCATACTTGCTCAATTGGGATTTGATTTACTCGTAATAAAGGTTAAAAGGGTTGGTTCGTTGGTAAGTAATTGAGATTGAGTTTTCGTGTTCATCCATTCAAATGTGTAAATTGAGTCTCAGTAGTATTTAGTTTCGAGAGTGAGCTTCGTGATTGATATTGATTTTTAATTCGATATACCTTTGTCCCAAATTCGGTTTATCCTTTAAATCTAATTTGATCTATCATTACTTCTAGTTCGGGTAACATCTAAATATATGACTAAACCCTAATTATGTTAATATAATACAATAGGTATAACAAATAACATTAAAGACGGTAATCACTTGCATTATTAAACAATAAATAAACTCCTAAATAATAAATGATCATTAATTCGTGTAGATTCATTGAAGAGGGAGTGACTTCCTATTCTTATGTTATGGTTTCGTTGGCGGTTTAAGGTACAGATATTCTGAACCTTCTCACAGGTTTCTCATGATCTCTTTTATTTTCTGATCTGTCGGTCTCTGTATTAATGCCACTGCTATGATCCCCTTTACTTTGAACCTTTCATATGATTCCCTTTGTTATAATTCCTGATATGAACTTTGTTATGAAACTTGATTCTGAGCCATCTGTTATAAACCCTTTGAAATATGAACTTGTTATAACACTCTGATTCTGACATGATATCTGACTCTAAATTTTCCCTTGATACTTGACTCATTACCTTGTGACCTGAATATGCAAACCACTGAATACCCTGCAGATTCATTTTGACATTTTAACTGAAATTGGAAACTTTCCTTAATGATATGAAAAGGTTTTTGAAAAGCTTTTGAGTACGATGTTATAAACAGCACTAAAGGTTTTATGAAAATTTCTTTTAAAGACTATATGTATAAGAAGGTTTTACCAAACATCATTTTATGAAAGTCACTGAAAGATTATTTAAATACAAGTTAAATATGAAACCTTTGAATTAAAATCTTTTCTATGAACCTATAAACCTTTTGATTATGAACTTTTGATATGACCTATTGAACCTTGATTTAAACCTTATTCTAAACCTGGTTATAAACTCTTGTTTTGAAACTTAATTTGAACTTTGATATAAAGATTAATCTGGTATACTATTTCTGAACCTGGACTTGAACATTGTTATAAACTCTGATATAAACCTATCTGATTTCTGAACCTCTGATATACACTTCTGTAACATCTGACATGGACCTTATAATCTGAACCTTTTGACATGACCCTCTGTTTATGACATGATACTTGACCTTTGACCCACGGTTTGATACCCGAGCCACCTCACTAGGCATGAGGGTTTCATGTCCATGTCATTGATGCACCGATGGCATGACTCTAGGGCAGGAGAGTGATGACCTGTCCCGTCCCTGACTTTATTTTATCTGGTGTGTATTGGTAGACTCTGGCCACCTGGGGCGTATGGATGCATCCTAGACTTGTTCTGTTTCTGTTATCTGTTTATATTATCTGTTATATCTCTGGTGACTGATGGTGTGTGCGATACACGTCTTTCACAACCTCTGGGAGCTAGCTACTCCATTTGATACATGAGGACACCCCTCATATTATCTGGTTACTGAGAGGACACCCCTCTGATTGATGATGATGGCATGGTTATATATATTATATCTCTGTTTCTGGGCTCGTGGTGGATTACTGTTTACCTTTACCATATACATTACTTACCTTTGACCATTATTATACCTTGCACTATTTCCTTTTACCTTTACCTACTTATTATTCCCTATCCTTTATCCTTACTCCTTTATTTATCCTTTGATTCTGATTATATCTGCATGACATATATTTCTGACACTCTGTACTATTCTTTATTACTGCTTTGTTACCGTTATATCTGTTCACTGAGCTCTCGTAGCTCAGCCGCATTTCTTTTCCTGCGGCAGGTTTTTAGTAGGAAGCTGGGTATGAGTGGAGAGTACCATTGGACTTAGAAGACTACACTGTGATAGTTATTCCGTTATAGAGATGAGTAAAAGAATTTATATTTTCAGACTTAGTATTTATTCCTTTGTAATTTTGTATTTCCTTGAAATTTCTTTGTAACCTTTGTATTCCTTTGTATTATTGAAGATGTATGCTTGTGTATGTTTCTGATATGTCACCATCATTGTGACACTTCTACCCTTGTCGGGTCGGGGTGTTACACATGTCGGAGAAGAATATTTTTGGATTTTATATTTTATATTGTTTTTGTCTTTTTGAAATTTTCTATTTTTATATTTTGTTTTTGTTAGTTTTTCAAATTTTGTATTTTGTTTTTGATTTTTTTTTCAAAAATATTCACAAAGAAGAATTAAGTATGAATAGGTAAAAGTGGAGATAAGAGTGGAATTAGACCAGGATTTCCAAATGCGATGTTTGCATAAAGTTCTTCTATTCCACATTGGGTGTATGAACCTTCTGCACTTTCACAAGTACCTGCATCCACAGAATCCAAAAACGAAGAATATGCACAAATAATAGTGTTAGAAGTACATGAATAATCACATTGAGGGTGTCCACTATCAACGGTTGAAGTGGTTTCTACATCCTTATCCTGATGATTTTCACTATTACTTGTTGTGGTGCAACTATCAAGAATCTTTCCTGTGGGAATCCATCTAAGACCAACTGTTTTAAAAACTTTTCCCGTGGGAATCCACCTAAGGCAAGATCTAGGAGTTGTTTTCTTTTCAGATGCAGCGGAAGTCTCATTTTGAGAAAAACTACGTCCTGTAGGGATCCACCTTTTAGGTTTCATAGCCTCTTGCTTCTTGTCAACGGGTTTGTTTCTATTTGGTGTCTTAGTGGATTGAGCCTTAACACGTGAATTTGTTTTCTTGATATACAGTGCGACACATGCATCATGGTTAGCTGAAACAACACATTTTTGACATGTAGGACATACAAATTCAGCATTCTTGTTTAAAACGGCAACTTTAATGTTGTCACTACTGTCATTTTCAACTTGCTTTGAGTTCGAAGAGGAATTTGAATTCTTAGTGTTGCATTCTACGTGGATAACATTTTCTTTTGTGCAACTACTCTTAGATGCAAGCCAATCCCTAGTCTTTTGTTGAATGTTCCTAGGTAAAGGTTTACTACTACTAGCAGTGCCTTGTAATGTTGTAGAATTCATCACCCTAGGTTTTGTACCTAAAATTCCGTCTTTTCGAAGCTGTGCCTTTTTCCTAGCTCTTTCTATGTACCGATTGTTGACCAAGTCGTTAGAACCAACAGATTCCTTAACCGTTTTTGTGCTCACATTTGGTTTACTATTCTTAGAAAGGCCAAGTGCTATCACTGCTTGTGTTTCGACAACTGCTTTCCCTTTTTCTTTTGCAGTAAACTTGGGCAAGGGTGTTGGAGTGACTGGTTTTGTCAAATCAATTATTTTATCAGCTTTCGGAACACTTTGAGAAATTGACATTTTTGGTTTTACAACCGGTTTGTCCGAAGTTGATGGTTTTGCAAACTTAGTTTCCTCACCCTTCCCTTTTTGATTTTCAAGCTGAGACTTCAAAAGATCAATTTGTTTTTGCATTTCTTTGTAAGAACGTTCATACGACAGTTTGTCATACTTGCATTCTTCCTTTTTCCGATCCAGTTGTTTAAAATATGTAACATTTTCTTTTTCAAGCTTTGCAAACGCATTTTCATATTTTGAAACAATTTGGGAAGTCTCAGCTCGAAGTCTTTCATCATCTTCAACAGAATATATTTGATAAATAATGGACATAATATCAGTCGATAGAGCTTCTTCAGAGAGTGCGTCATTTTGTTTTTCCAAAACTTTGATTCGTTCAATGTTTTCATTAGCTTCCTTCACCAAGGATTTGTGGTCCTTGAAAAATTCGGCTGCTTCTTTCACAATTGCATTCTCAACATGGATTACTCTTGCATGTATTGCTGTTACAATGGGAGTAATTTCTGTTTCGAACAACTTTTTCTGTTCAGTTTGAAAACTTGAAAACCAATCGTTGATTTTAACATTTGTTTTGGTTGCCACAACAGTTTGAAGCATTTCAACTCTCTTTTTAAGATCATCCAAAAGTATTCTAGCTTCACTTGTGTAGCAAGTGTTGTTAGAGTACATTTGTTCGATGTTAGAAAGATGTTTTGAAACAACTTTTCTTTTTGCGACAGCCACTGGTTTTTTGAAAAACAATGGTGACTCTTTTTGAACAGAATGAACTCCAGAAAGTTTGTTAAGTTCATTATAGTCAATTGGTTGGATTTCTTTGTTCAATTGTCGCATTTTTTTCCTACTCTCTTTGGAAAGCTCAATCGTTTCATAAGAATCATAACCAACGGGTGGATCATGTACATCATTTATAATATTACCATTATATACCACTTTCTGTTCTTTTTGAGCTTTCTTGAGATAGCAAGGGTTTTCACAACCGAGAGCCATTTTCTTCATTGTGTGTAAAATCGGGTTTGGATCGTTAATTAACAAATTAATTGTTTGTGTAGAATGACCCGTTTTTACAAGCAATTCTTCCAACTTTTTAATTGTTGCCTGTTTGTCAAGAATTTCATCAAGAAGTTCATCTTCTTGTTTTGAAAACTTTGCATGCAACTCTTTCTTCTCTTTTTCAAGATCAGAACAAGTTGATTTTTGTTTAGAAAGTTGGTTGGTTAATTCAGAAATTTCCTTGTTTAAAGATTTAATTTTCATGTTCAAATTGACATCAAGAGTGTTAAATTTGATTTGCAATTGTTTTTCTCTTAAAAAAGAATATTTGTAACCAATTTCAAGTTCTGACTGTCGTTTGTGGTTATATTCAAAAGCTTTTTCATTCACCTTGTATCTCTCAAGCTCAGTGGTCAATTTCACATTCGCGGTCTTAAGATCGCGATTGACCTGTTTCACTTTTTCAATCTCAATTCGACAATTATTCAGTAATGTTTCAAATAAAGCACGGGTTTCCTCATCATTAGCATCATTTTGTGCAACTTGAACTTCATTAGGATCCATATCTGGAGTTGCCAAAGTAGTATTGCTACAACTTGGCGTGTCCATATATGTATCATAAGTAGGTTCGAGAGGCACAGAATGTGGCTTTTCATGAGCAAACAGATTAACCTCATTACTTGGATTTGGTACCTCATGGAGTGGTTCTGTGTCATAAGTAGGAGGAATGTCAGAATCGCTGCATGATGTTGATTCTTGTTGTTTAGCCATAAGGTTGGTGATTCCAGTGACTTCTGTTGAATAATTTGTAACCATGAAGTCATATTCTTCATCAGTCAATGGTATTCCCGAATCATCCTTTTTTGCTAGCATCAACATGTACTGGAGCTTTTCTAGCTTCGTCATTGCATTGACATTTCCGGCTCTACCTATATCACTCCTTTGGGTTGCAGAAGAAGTCATGAAGCAATAATTCTCATTATGATTGACCCCATTCTGATTCACAAATTGATCCATTTGGTTTCCCGTATACTGCCCTGCATATTGCATTTGATTCCCCATCTGAATACCCGTAGCATTTCCTTGCTGATTCCCAATAACCTCAACCATTTGTCCTTCTTGACCCATATATAACTGTGCGTTGTCAGTGTATGGTGAATTCCATTGGTTGTTGTTATGTTGTTGGAAGTTTAATGCCTTGGTGAATAATGCAAAAGCATGTGCCAAATCAGTTGCAATATTGTCTTGTTGAGTTGCCATTGATGATGTTGTATGATAAAGATGATGTTGGATCGGTTCAAAGATCTAGGATTTGGTAGGTTACGGTTCACAAATTTGATAAACTTGAGCAAACTTTAGAAACTTGGTCAAATTTGAGAAACTTGATTAAGAAACTTGGTTACTTGTTTTAGAAACTAGATGAGGTGCACAAGAAACTCGATGAGGTCTCACTTTCTCGATCAAACTTACTCGACTAAGTTACTCGATCAATTGGAGTTTCTAGATCAAAAAGTTACTCGATGAAATGAGTTACTAGATCAAATGAGTTACTTGATCAAATGGAGTTACTAGATCAAGTGAGTTACTCTGTCAAATGGAGTTACTAGATCAAATGAGTTACTCGACTAAAAGTAGTTACTAGACTAAATCAAGTTACTAGACTAAATCAAGTTACTAGACTAAATCAAGTTACTCGACTAAATCAAGTTACTCGACTAAATCAAGTTACTAGATCAAGTGAAGCAGATGGTTAAGTAACCTAGCTAACTCGCTAGTTACTCGACTAAAGATGTAACTTGACTACAAAGAGAGTTACTCGACTACCTTAGTAACTAGATGAAAGTTACTCGATCAAACCAACCCACTGATGAACAGTACCACGTCGTGAACAGTAACAAGCCCCTAAAAAAAAATTCTAGATCTTTGTATTTTGCTCTTGATACCACTTGTAGGTTCCTATTAAAAATCTTTATCATACACACGATATAAGAATAAGAGAAGAAGATAATAGAGAGAGAGAGATCTTGAGAGAGAAAGAGATATTAGATTAAGAATAGAAAAGATAGATGAAGAATAATAAAGAGTGGCGGCAGTCAAGAGATAAATGGGAAATGAGTGTATATTAGATTAGAGATAAGAAGATGAGATGAGATACAATGAACCCTAGAAGCAACACACTCATCCCCCTGATATCTTGGATCTCCAACCCTTCCAAGTTAGGGGAGGAAGGGTATTTATAGTTTTACAAGGATGGAGGGCTTTGGGCTTGGACATGGGCTTTTTCCTAAAACATAATCAATTAGCTTAACAAGCCCAAAGCCCATTCTAACTAATTTACACAACGACACATTTACTAAAAGAATTACAACGACTAATGACCATCACTTTTATTAAATGCTAACAAAAATTATATATCTCGTTTGTGACATTATTTTTTTTTTAATTCTAATTTGTGGCTATAACATGCCCCTATTTATTATCTTAGAAGTTGAACTATAAGTTTTTTACGCTCTTAGATATACTAACATTATTGAACATAAGATAATTACAGTTATGATATATAACCACACGTTATTATTCGTATAAATGTATTTCTTGAATAGTTGTTAATCGTCAAAACATATATATAAATTATCAGTGTTAATGGATATTTATAGCTTTACAAAGTAATGAGGCCCCTAAGATTGTCTATATGCTTAAATCTGCATTGTATGAGTCAAATAACATTTCGAATTTCGACTATGTGCGTAGCAAGTGAAGATATGCATCTTATAAACACATATAGGTGTGGAATAATTATGTTCTAGTATTAAGGTGCATTAGATATCTTGAGATTGTTATGTAACCTAAACCTTAGTTATTACAATATTAATTCTTAGCATGAATAACTCTCAATGCTTGCTCTAGTGCATTGATTTTCCATAATATCATGAAAGAAATTATAGAAAATTGAAGATGATTGCTAAAAGGCCGTTATAGATAGATCTTGATGCATACGCATGTGAGTTATATTTTGGTTGATTTCTATCAATATATAATGTACCTATAATGTGACCATCTATATGGATAGCACAACTCTTATATGTTGCGATATAGATCATGATTAATTTCCATAATTTAACGAAAGTAATCGTAAAATTGAGAATGATTTTTGTAATTGTAATGATTAAATCTTGAGTTTATGCATATATTCACATGACTTTAATTAACTATTTACAAATTCGGTTATTAGTGGGATAAAGATTGTGTTATTTACTTGTTACTAATATGCGACCTACAATGAATTTGCTATTTTTGAACTGAGTAAGACATGCATTTAGTTATATATTGCAATTACATAGTTCTGTCATCATGCCTATACTGAAATAACTACATGAAACGCTCATTTATATGTTTGAGACCGATAGTTATGTACTTATGCATGTATGTTATGTTTTCGTCATGATATTGCATATATATCTTGCTATGTTTATTTGCAAGTTTGATTATTATTTTAGTCATATTTGAAACCAAAAAGAAAAAATATATGAAACGGGGTATAACTTGCTACGGAGTATATGCTAGTTTACTATGATATCAAGTCTTACATACTTAGAGTTTCATTATGACATTAATTGGTTGATATGTTGTTCTAATAGTACAGTTTCAAAAGTAAAGAAATATTTTCTTGTCCTATTGTGCTATACTGCTAACGAAATATATATAAGTTTTATTGGAGATATATAAATTTAAATGTGATGATGTATTACATTCTTCGTATTATGCGACTTTAATATAAAGTCAAGTGCAATCGAAGCACGTGAGGTCATAAACTAGTTGTTTATGCGCCAAGATTTCACATAAAGTCAAGTGCAGTTGAAGCAAGTAATATTCCCAAAAATCTCGCTAAAATTGTATGCACCTCAAGCTGCATTAAAAAAATAATAAAAAAAAAATGAATAAGCGAGTTCGGTCTCACAATTTTAGTGTTAGATCTGAATCAAAAAGAAAATATATAACGGTGAAAGATCCGTTAAATGTATGTCAAAAATCTAAAAGAAAGATTTGGCCATCATAAGCAAGAGATTCTTGCAAATGCGAGCACATTTTTCGCAATATTAAGTAGTACATCTAAATGATGAAAAGAAAAAATGCGATGAGATGGTTAATGCCTCGAATATACTCATATATCGAGAACGATGCTTTGATATAAAAGAAATGGGCATGTTTGAACAAACACGATAAACCCGTTTACTAAATTTGCTCCATATTGTCGTGTTAAAAGAAACTGGTTAGCAACCTCAAGTTGCAACATAAAGATCTCCATTCCCTCAAGTGAACGAGATAAAATGATCAACATGAGATCCTCATTCCCTCATGTGAATGTGATAATGTAACGATAAATGGTTAAAGATCATTTATCATGGTAAATGCTATGGTTGAGGTAGTATGACAATGACAAACCACCAGTAGTAGCGAAAGTACAATAAGAAAGGAGCAAATAAAAATGCTATTTATGCAAATTCAATGTGATGTATATGAAATACAAGTGTGTCAAAGATATTACACACTATATTCATAGATTTAAAAATTTGTGCTAGCACATTTTGCTCCAAAAAAGAAATATAAAATTGTCATGAGAAACGAAGTTAAGTATTAAAGATGCATTATATTCTTTTATATCTTCCTCGACATGCATTATATAAAGATTAGTAAAAGCTAATCATTGCCATAAACTTAAGTTTATGAGCAATAATAATTATATTATTATGTGGCATGACCGGTTGGACCATCCCGAGTTAATGAGATGCAAAAAATATAAAAGAACCATGAGTTTCTTCAAAGATGATTTTTATTGTCTTTACCGCTCTCAATAGAAGTTAATACTTCAAATATTACCACCAAATTAAAGTAAGGGCTCATTCCCTTAGATTTTTGGAAAATATCCAAAAGAGATATATATAGGCCTATACAAGTGCCATTTAGATCATTTTGATTTTAAAATGGATGCATCGTCAAAATGATCATGAAAGACGCAACATGAAGTTAGCGTGATTAGCGGCTCCGCTTATAAGAATGCGAGCACGTTTTCCATATCATATCTTTGGAAATGGTGGTTAGAAATTCCAAGTATTTGGTAATTATTGGAACAAGTGTTGAACATTTGTAGTTCATATTCGTAAGCAAAATGCTTTTGTTGAAGCGTTTATAAACGTTTTCAATTTATTACAAAGCCAATAATTATGAGAGCAAAATTAATGGTTTATGGGGCATGTTATAAATGATAGAATATGAATTTGCATCATTCCAAAAGTTATAATGATTCCTCCCCATTGAATGGTTTTTAGGTCACGAACAATATATCTCCCATCTAAGAGTCATGTAATTGTGCAGCTTATAGTGAATCCACCACAACGCACAATGTGGGATATTGAGAATGAGAATTCATTCAGGGGAAGAGAATGAGCAGCAAGAATTTGGAATGAATTACAATAATGTAAATGTTGATCCTCACAAAACTAATGAATATGAACTTAAAGTTCAAAATATAATTCATTTTTCTGATCTAGAAAATGCCAGACATATTTGGTGACCTAAACAAAGTAATTAGATCTTTTATACGCTGCTAATGCTCTAACTTATATTTGTGTCCCAATGGGACAACCAATGATCGTTAGTGATTCTATGGCACGCCTATCGCGTGATAGAACAATCGATTCCAAATATAAATCCTCTAATGGAGCAAGAAGTTAAGATGGTCATATCGAGGTAATAAAGACCCCATAATAGTCTCGTACTGAGACACTAGACAAAGAGGATTCTAAAAGAACCTCTTGTATATTTAATTATGAGATCTCAATAAATAAAATGTGGAATCGAAAAGAATTGAATCGACGTCGATAGTACTATTGTATCTAATGATGCGCAAGATAATGAATTTATAAATAAAATAGCGCTATAATAGCAGTGAGGATCTTGCAAATAATCCTGCGAGAAACGCAGTTACAAAATGATTAGCCATAATGTAAAGACGCAAGTAACTGATGAAAGATTGAAGTCTCTTGTGATGAGACATATGGACTTGAAGTCCATACACATGAATGTGTAAACTTATTGGTTTAATGTATGTCTTTATAAGAAAGCGAAATTAATGTACTGAATTTACATTTTCGCAAAGACGTGAAAATAATAATGAGACATGATCTCATGTCGTGGATCCAATAAGTATTTTGATATTATATAAGTCTGGAAATATGAGAAATATTGATATGCGTCTAAAAGAATATGAGTAAGTTCTCATTTGATGTTGAGATTCCTAAAAGGATATAAAATGCATGAAACATGTCTCGTTATTTGAAATGCTTGAAGCATATAAAAGAAAAATTATAGAGAATACAACTTGATCAAATTGAATAAATCATTGTATGAGATCAAGGAATATGAGCATAATTGCTACAATCGCCTTTAGTAAATATTTGTTAAAATGGGACATGAAAATGATTATGTTTGCCCATGAAATTTTATAAAGATATCTGGATTTGACTATGGTATGTCAATGAAACTCTTTGAGAGATTATAAAGGCGACTGAATGCTTAAAAACAAAACTTAAAATAAAAGACAAAGTTTGTCTTAGTTTATGAATTGAACTTCTTAAGGATAAAATCCTTGTGCATTAAGAAAGTTAAAATAACATGTTAAATGCACTTTACGACGCTCATGACTATGAGGTCACATGAAATTGAAAAGTCTCATTTTGACTTATAAAAATGATGATCACAAAATATATTTGAAATTATATGAAACATGGATGATTCTCGCTAGTGTTCATACATGATATAATAAATCATTTACTTTGAATTTGTTGGCATTGTATAATGTATGAAGTACGATGATGTACTTGCATTAGATTTATGACGTATGTATAATCCTTCTGGATATGTGAACAATATGTGGAGAACCCTTCTTCATGCTATAATTAAACATGTTTGTTCTATGAAGACACTTGCTCATTGGTATTGAAAAAGTTGGTTTATGATAATGAATTGCACTAACTAAATAATTCAAGTGATGTGATCATCAGGGGAAGTGAAATACGCGTTGCATTCTTTTTCCCTTGACCATGGTTTTGTCCCCAAATGGGTTTTCCTAGTAAGGTTTTTAATGAGGCAACATCACTAAGCGTATGAAGGAATTATGTACTCTTTTCTTCACAAGTTTTTTGTCCCACCGGGTTTTATCTTGTACGGTTATGATGAGACGTAATCTTTTAAATGGACATCCAAGAGGAAGTGTTATAAATATATATATGGAATGGATGTCCATATATTATCTAATAATGTGAGGATATCTTTGTATATTAATAGAAGATTGTATCTTGGAGAATACTCCATCTTGTAATTATAAATATCCCTCCAATGTGAGATGAATAAAAACAGTTCTTTATTCTTTATTTTTTCTCCTTTAATCCTTTGTGTTCTTCGATCCGTCTATCGTCCAAAGTTAAAGCTTTATTGGAAGGTGTGTTTTATATTGCGTGGTGGTCTATTTGGAGTTTCAGGAATCGATATATTTTTGATGCGTTCCCTCCAAGAAGATCGATGTTGTTTGATGATATTGTGTCTTTGTCTTTTAATTGGTGTTCAAGTCGATGTAGTAGGGCGTTTTCTTGGGATTCTTGGTTAAAAGCCCCTCATTTAATTTCCTTGTAATGTTTTTTCTAGCTTCTTGCTAGTTTTATAATATTGCCGTTCAAAAAAAAAAAAAAAAAAAATCATTTGTGTTCTCTTTATCTTTTCTTTACTGTTTCACAATAGTGGGTCATTTCATTAAAAAAACTAGTTGAATTCTCCACATTTTAAGGGCCAAATGGCCACGTTTAAAAATGTGTAAAATTATTGAGTCTACACTTTCTCATGTGTGGTAATAATGGGTGTGACAAATTTTTCTAGACATATAAGTGTGGAGATATTATCCAAATTTCTATGGTTAAAAGTGTGGAAATATTTTTTAAATGTCCACACCTAAAAGTGTGGCAAAATTGCAAAAAATGTTTATAATAAAGAGTGTGGAAACATTTGCTACACATATAAGTGCAGCTTTATTATAATTGTACACACTTATATATGTGGATTATTTTTTTTTTAAATATTTGTGACACTTATAAATGTAGCAAAATTATTATCCATATAAAAAAAAAGTCCACAGTTGACTCTACCGTGGCAAAATAAGTGTGAAGAATAACACTATTTTTTGTAGTTTTGTAATTTTGTATCACTATTCAAAAAAATTTATGCTTGCTAAAAGAGATATGCATACACATATCTTTAAGAGAAAATTACGGATCTGAACCTTTTATAATTGTATATTACGAAACGAAATGACTTGTTTATTAATGATATCTCTTGTTGTGTGAAAAACATCCCAACCAAATAGTAGTTGTGGGTTCAAGTACCGGTTAATTAGGACACGTGAGATATAGCATAGCGCCTTCACCATTTTAGGCCATGTGTAATGGTGTGTAAGAGTGGATGAGACATTGTGTGCCATGTGGCAGTGTAGGCCACCATGAGGCTTGAAAGAAATCGTAAAAAAAAATAAAGAAATAAACATATATATATATATATATAATATATATGTATATATATATATATATATATATATATATATATATATATATATATATATAAATAATATGTTCAGTTTGTGGATAAAAAGTAAGGAAAAAGCAAAAAGTCAAAAGGGAATTAGAATGTGTCAGGGGGCATGGCCGTTGTAGACAACTCGCTCCATCGTTTTTTTTTTTTTATCTTCAACGCCTACCATTAATGGGAGAGGGGCGCTATAAAGGCGTGATCAGGGCAAAAATGGGGGTTTTTAACGCCCCATTACACATGGTCTTAAGAACATTAACCTTTCCATTTTCATATAAAAAAATCAAAACAACATTGCTTTCTTTAACTGTTGCGTGATGAGCAAGAGTTGAACTTATTTATCGTCACAATAATAATATTTTTTTTTTTTTTTTTTTTTTTTTTTTTTTTTTTTTTTTTTGGTTTATGGTTTTGTGATCTGTAAGTGCAGACTTAGGCTGGATGCAGTAAGGAAGGTCAATCCTTCTCATTTTCTCTGCCACGTCAGCTTTCACTCTCCAGCGACCTTCAGGCGATTGGGTGCCTCAGTAAAGGCGACCTTCATATATATATATATATATATATATATATATATATATATATATATATATATATATATATATATATATATATATATATATATATATATTACTTTGCAACGTATTCAATAGCAAGAAAAAAAAAAAAAAAAAAAAAAAAAAAAAAAAAAAGGAAAGAAGTCGATCGGTTGAGCGATCTTCATTCTCATTTTCTTCCCAATCGATCGATCACCAATTACTGCTACAACAAGGACGATCGAATCCCACGATCAATCGTTTAGACTTACTGCATCCAGCCTTATAAAAGTGTGCAATGGCCGGTGAAGGTCATATTAGTGACTTTGAATAAATTTGTATAAACTTATAGTTATTCACTTATTCATTATTATTTTATTTATTTATTGTGTTATTTATTTATTTATTTATTTATTTACTCTACTCAGATGCAATATATCTCAATCGTATGTGGGTTGAAGACTTTTTTCGGACACTAACATATTGATTTGTGATATATATATTCTTTCTTTTTGTAATCCATTTTTTACTTTTGACTTTTTAAGTTTGATATATCGCTATTAATGCTACTTGACAATTATCAGCAACGGAATTTTTTAGCGGCATATAATTATAATGATATTTTGGCTAAATGTTTTGTGTAACCAAAATATCACTATGAATATTTGCAGCTAGAAAATCTCGTTATTACGCACGGTACTCGTCTAATACCTTATAAATTAACTAGAAATAATTGAAACTTTGTAGTGGATAATAAATTTTAAACGAATAATCAATATAAAGAAATATTATATATTCAATTATTTACAATGTCTTCCATGATCAGCCAGAAAGGAGAGAAACAAAATTTCGATTTGTTAAATTGCTTTTCAATCATTGTTGCAATTAATGTAATATATATAAGCAAAATATCTTACAAAAGATTTGCAAATCAGATTTGATCGAGTTTCTAGCAAGGGTGTAGGGTTTGCGTTTCGGGAAAATCAAAAGGGAATATATTTTTATCTCTTTCTTGTGGGGACATGGTACCTTTTTTTGCGGCAAACTGAAAAATACTTCTCAAGCGGGACTTGAGTCTCGAAGTAATAAGATAGGAAAAAGACAACATTTAGGAGTAAGAATGCTTAATTATTGATTGTTGTGTGTGGCCGTGTGGGTATGTGTATTTTAGGGGTATTTTTAAATAATAAAAAATAAAAAGAATTTAATAGAAGAGAAAGAAAGTGCTGCAGTGGTTGAGGGAAAGTTGAAGAAAAAGATTATAGTGAGAGAAAAAACTGAAATAGAGCTGATGTGGCAAAGGAAAACACATGACCACACCCTCCGCACTAAGATTAGAGGAAAAATGTTGCTATCGCGCGACCGCTACAAATTTTCTTCACTAAATATTACTCCGTATGACTAGCGACTAAATATTAGTCTGTTCTTTATTAGCCTATTCCGTATCTTGTTTGATCAAGTAATGTTCATTAACACAAACTTTTTTATTTTTTAATTAACTAAAAAATGCGTTAAATACATATTAAATGAATTTGTAAATTACTATATTTAAACATGATTTTCACTTGAATGAATTAAAACATTGTTTCTATAAACAGATTAATCCGTGTCCACCGTGCAGAGGTTAGCAAAACTCTTTTATTAAAACGAAAGAAAAATGACATTGTTAAATTTGATGCATGCATGGTGTAGAAAGTTACGAGTCATTTGCTAACGAAGTGACCAAAATTTCAGAAAGCGAAAGTTGCATATCAAACAAGGATCATTCTGCTGTCGGTAAGGTAAACGTGAATGCTTTTTGACTTCCATGTATTACTGCTTCAATGAGCTTTTAAAACAACGCATACGTAGTTGAGGCGCTACACAACCATCAACCATTCTCAAAGTTACAACCTCTGCCTCTCCAAATGAACTCGATCTCTCATCCACTCCATCTCACCCATATCAACAAACAAACCATAATCATTAACAGATTGTACACACTCTTCCACTCCATAGCTCTAACCCTCCTCATTTACTATAGATTATCCTCCATTCTCACTCTAATCAACACTACAACCCGACCATTAATCCCTCATGTCCTAATCTTCTTATCCGAATTCATACTCTCGTTTATTTGGCTCCTTAGCCAGTCGTTCTTATGGCGACCAATAACACGAACCGTCTTCCCAGAGAGGTTACCACAAGATGACCAACTTCTTCCACCTATCGACGTGTTCATATGTACGGCGGATCCTCAACAGGAGCCACCACTTGGGGTTATGAACACAGTTGTGTCAGCCATGACTTTGAATTATCCAAGTGATAAGGTTTCTGTTTATCTTTCTGATGATGCGGGGTGTTCGGGGACTTTAGAAGCCATGCATGAGGCTTATAAGTTTGCTAAGACGTGGGTTCCGTTTTGCAAGAAGTTTGGGGTGAAGACAATTTGCCCCGAAGCTTATTTCGCAGGACCGGAGGTAGATGGGAGTGTAATGATGGATAGTGACGAGTTCGGAGCAGAGAAACTTAAGGTTAAGGTTGGTCGATCTTCTTCCCTCTGTAACATATTTTGTGTTGCTAGGTTGTCTCATTTTTTTGTCATATTGAGTGCTCAAAATAAAATTTTCTGTCCCGGCCATTGATGTCATTTTGTAACAAAAAAGTGTGGCATTGAAGAACAGCGATTTTTATATAAGAACGTGGGAGAATTCCGTATTTACTCAACATAAACATTAAAACTTAGTTTTAGACAATACTACGGCATAAGTTTTGAGTGTAATACGTATCGCTTACATGATCACCAAAACTCATTGCATGTTTGCTCATGACTTAAGATCAGCTATAATTACATATTAGAGATGCATTAATTTGAATTAGATGCATCCTTAATCTTTTAGATGCACCATAGAATATTTTTTAGCTAAAAATCATATGCATTTCATCAAATTAGAAAAATCCTATGTATTTTTCGTCCTGGGTCAAATTTGTTACTAGTACTACTTTACATCTTTTTCTTTTCAAAATCACTTTCGAAACTAATTTGGATGCATATAAATGAATAGAGATGCATCAAATTCAAGTCGATGCATCTCAAATATGTAGTTGTAGTTATTTCTCATTCTTCTCATTTCAAGTTTTCTTCTCACTGTATCTTTAGCCGATCGATCATATATGTTTCTTTAATAATATGTTTACATATATTGTTTGATCAGGTAATTTTCTTGTTTTATTATGTATTCTTATGAAAATGAAACAAATTGCATAAAATTAAAAATTTATTTCAGAATAGCGGAAAATGTATAGGGCGTGGTAGTGGTCCTCAAGGTGTGAATAACAGTCACTCTTATCTTAACTACTTATAATGCACAAAATTTAAGCATTAATTACACTAAAAAAGTTGAAAATTAAAGAATACAACTTTTCATGTGATGTGTATAATTAATTGATGCATCAACACATATATCAATTGACTTATCAACACCACAATTATTGATACTTCAAAAAACCCCCTCAATGAAAAATACCATTAAAAAAACTCATTGTACAAACCAATTAATCTGCTAAACACAAAATATAAAAATACAAACTAAGCAGAAACTACACCAAATTTTTGTCATTGCTTATAATCCCTAAACAAACAAACTAATTGATAAAGTTGTTGTCAAAAAACGTAAAATGAAACAAATTATTGGTTGAAAAAATTAAGGTACTTGCACCCGCAACACGCGATTACCCTGCTAGTAGCTTATAAGTTAACTAGAAATAATTGAAAATTTTGAAGTGGATAATAAATTTTAAACTAATAATCAATATAAAGAAATAGTATATATTCAATTATTATTTACGGTGTCTTCCATGATCAGCCAAAAAGGAGAGAAACAAAATTTTGATTTGTTAACTTGCTTTTCAGTCATTCTCGCAATTAATGCAATATATAAACAAAATATCTTGCAATAGATTTGCAAATCAATATTTGATCGAGACTTTTCTAATAAGATTATAGAAAAGGAAAAAGAAAAATGATTGAGAGGCCTAAATTCATTCTTAATTTTGTGCCTAAAAGTATGTGGTATTAACTCATTGGTTTATGATGAAGTGGGTCCTTTAGTTATAACCAATGAAAGAGTGACACCCAAGTTTAGGCATAATATGAGGCATGAGTTTAGGCCTTCTAATCATTCTTCAAGGAAAAATATCCTCCCAAGTTGGTTTCAAACATTTAATAGGTTATGTTGTACTCCCTCCGGCCCATATTAAGTGTTCACTTTTTAAATGCACAAAGTTTTAGGAAAGTGGGGCCAACTACACTCTCTACCAATCAAATATCACTATTACCCACTAAAGTCTCTTCTCATTGGTTGAAAATATTCCCTGGACACTTAATTTGGGACATTCCAAGATTACATTATGGACACTTAATATGAGACGGAGGGAGTATGTGTTGTGAGAAGTGAGAAAATAAGTGAGATCTTAATTTTGATTAAAAGAAAAATATTTATCAATTTAACTTGTATATGATTAATAGAAAAAATGTTAGCTATCGACGACTGCAACTTTCCTTCACTAAATATTATGACTAGCGATCAGATATTAGTCTATTCTTTATTAGCCTATTCCGTATCTTGTTTGATCAAGTAACGTGCATATTTTATTATGTATATATTTTTATGAAAACTAAAGAAAAATGACATTGTTACATTTGATGCATGCATGGTGTAGGAAAGTTATGAGTTATTTGCTGAGAAAGTGGCCAAAATTTCAGAAAGCGAAAGTTGCATATCAAACAAGGATCATTCGGCTGTTGTTAAGGTAATCGTCGATGCTTTCAACTTCATTATTGCTTCCGTGAGCTTTTAAATGTATTAAATACCACACAATTATATATTCACAATAATTTATGATCATGAAATATAACTACTCTATGATAGATCACTATCATTTGGCCTAAACCTGATTGTTAGGTTCGGGTTCAATCAGATGCACTCATGATTATCATTTGGCCTAAACCTGATTGTGAGGTTCGGGATCAATATCATTTGGCCTAAGACCTTATAAACTTTGAAAAATTATTATGGTATTGGATAAACTTGATCATTTCATTTTAAGTATTCATGGCTTCCGACATTTTGTCCGACTAATTCACGGGGTCTGAACCAACCTTCACACAGACTCAAACTAGATAAAGGCATCCCTTTTTAGAAGGTAAGTGTGGCCACTTCAGAGTTGTTTGCACATGGCAGGAATTAAACTTGATACCTCACACATTTTAGTGTGATAATCACAAGCCTATTTCTTTCTCTTGTAACTTTTTCTAGCGCCTTATTAGCTTTCTTTTAATCAAATCGCCGAAAAAATAAATAAAAAATAAAAAGGTCAGAAGCCTGTTTCTAGGACGGATTGAAAGAGAAATTCGTGACATATTGAGAGCCAAATGTTTTAAGTTCGTAAGTTTGTTAGTTTTAAAAACTCGATTAGCTACTGTTAAACCGGTGGAAAAAAATGCAAAAGGTGCAACATGGCCACATGGGAACCAATTATGCAAATTAAATGGTATAAAGTATGGAAAATTTATTAAATTTTCATCATAGCAAACCACATGGATAGTTTTTTACTTGACGTTATTAAAGTTTACGTACAGTATTTGTCATGAGTTGTGGCATCACGGAAAAATGCATACAAATCTTGGTCGTAATTATGTTTTATGACGATATTTTTGTTAGGACAGGTAACTTGGCGGAAAAATGCATACAAATCTTGGTCGTAATTAGTTAATTATCTGGGAAGACAAAACCTATTGTAGCATGAACAAGAAGGTAATGACTATGATACGGGTTGACATGTTGAAGGGGTCAAAAATTACAGTTTATTTTAGTGTTGCATAGTGGTCATCATGTGTCCACTTTTTTTAGGCTAGTTAAAATGCACGTCTTTATCCATGCAAGTTTCTATTTTATTGGCTAGTGGGTTAAGTTGTTAGTTATCAGTTTGCATAATTCATCTATATATATGTAAGCTTTGAGTTAGTAGAAAATATGAAATGAATGAAAAAGAAACCTAGCTTCAAGTCTTGTCTCTCTATATTTCTTGGAGTCTTGCCCGCTCTAAGGGCCTTATCAATCCGTCTCTTTTATCTACTTCTTGGGAGATTGACCATCTATAATCGGTCTTATAACAATGGTGCTTTCATTGACTTACTCACCTTCCCTACAAGAATCCATGGCCACCTTGGCTGACAACATATCCAAACTCGAAGCCATCATGGCCAAATTCATTGCCACTTCCGTCTCAAACACCAACACCACCAAAACCGATATTGCCGAGACCACAACCCAGGTTGTTACCCAAATTCCTGTTGTCACAAACTTCACAAACATCAACCCCGATGTCACAACCCAAACTCCTTCTCTGTTACCACCTCCAACTGCTGACCCGACTCACGAAACGCCACAAATCACACATAATATAGCCATCTTTAATTGTCCGCCGTTGTTCACCCCCATCGCCACACCACACACAGGCACACAACAAGTTATCACACCACCACCACTAGCCATCACTCAGACTCACCCTCAGAAAACTTGTACGCCTATCACTACCAATAACACTAAAACCGAGAAATCAATGGCTCAAGTTCTCACCGCATCTGCTTCACATACCGCGAAGATTGGAGCCATATCGAAACACCTCACCACCATAACCACGACTACACCAAATTGTGTTACAACAATTATCAAAACCGACACAAAGGTCACCGCCCAAACTTCCTATTCACCTTCAAACACCACTCGCAAATTGTCAAACATGCTAACAAAGAATTTCAGCGTCCATCCATCAGTACTTGCACAAACATATGACGATGTCATGCTCATCATGGACAAGTTAGCAGCCAAAGGAGTTTCGTTGTCGCTCTCAATCTTTATTAAGCTTTGCTTTTGCTGGCCGAAGATATTTCCTCCCGATCACCAATGTCCTCCGCCAAAGTTTGTTTTTCTTCAATCCGAACACGAGCCACCTTGGAAGCCATTCACCATGGACTATGGCAACCTCGGCCTTGAGGACAAGGCCGTTTTTCAGGATGGGAGTATTGATACGGGTTGACATGTTGAAGGGGTCAAAAATTACAGTTTATTTTAGTGTTGCATAGTGGTCATCATGTGTCCACTTTTTTTAGGCTAGTTAAAATGCACGTCTTTATCCATGCAAGTTTCTATTTTATTGGCTAGTGGGTTAAGTTGTTAGTTATCAGTTTGCATAATTCATCTATATATATGTAAGCTTTGAGTTAGTAGAAAATATGAAATGAATGAAAAAGAAACCTAGCTTCAAGTCTTGTCTCTCTATATTTCTTGGAGTCTTGCCCGCTCTAAGGGCCTTATCAATCCGTCTCTTTTATCTACTTCTTGGGAGATTGACCATCTATAATCGGTCTTATAACAGACTACCTAATAATCTTTGCAGGTATTGGTTGATGAAAGCACACATGATCAAGAACAGATGCCTCGCCTCGTCTATGTTTCTCGTGAAAAGAGGCCTTCTCATCCTCATCATTTTAAAGCTGGAGCTCTCAATGCCCTTGTAAATATCTCTATCTAGACTACACTACAAAAAAATAGTCATCAAAAGACACAAAAAAAAGTGTCAATGAAAGTATAAAAGTGTCACAAAAAGTACAAAAGAAGTATCACAAAAAATTTAATTTGCTTCTCTCACACTGAAAAATGCGTTCGTAGAAGTCCGTAAAACTCTTTTTATAATGACACAAAAAAGGTGAGAGTACATATTTTTTGCCTTTTGTAACACATTTTGTTTATTAGTTGTGTCATTAAATCTCAAAGTTTTTGACTTTTGCCCACAATTTAAAAAACGTGTCACTAAAAGGTTTGATTTAATGGCATTTTTTTGTGTCATTAAAACCTCTGTCACAAAATTGTATTTTCTTGTAGTGCTAACACATTTAAACTTATCACTTTTGTATATATGAAGACACTTGCAACGAAAACTAACATAAATAACAAATGTTTGCAGTTCAGAGTGTCGGGTTTGATAAGTAATTCACCATATATACTCGGCTTGGATTGTGACATGTACTGCAACGACGGAAATTCAGCACGTGAAGCCATGTGTTTCCATCTAGACCCGAAGTTGTCGTCCTCTCTGGCTTTTGTCCAATTCCCACAAAAGTTTCATAATATTAGTAAACATGATATCTACGAAAGTGAGCTGAGAAATACCTTTAAGGTAAGCTAAGCAATTTGTTTGAGCAATGAACTTTATGTTCTTAATTAATTACTAGCATCATTTCTCTTCTCGTCATCATAAATTTTGTTACTAGCGCCATTTTTTTTACATTACGTATTCATTTTATTAATGGATTGATCTGACCAAAAGGTTTGTAGCTAGTCTTAGCGGTATGTGAGATTGCTCTCCAATCAAGTGGTTGTGGGGTCAAGTCTCGATTGGGACGTGTGGATAATATATATTTGTAATCTATATAGTATGAGATTATTGTTAGTTTGCCTTAAATAAAATAAATTAATGAATCGATTTGTTTGTGCACTGAACTAGACATTGTGGCGAGGGATGGATGGCATCAAGGGACCATGTTTCTCTGGGACTTGTTATTACTTGAAAAGAGAACCAGTATATGGTCTAACTCCAATACAAGAAGGTTAGTAATAAATTTGCATTTTCGGATGCACGTTCATTGCTAAATTTACTAGTTTGTGAGCGTTTTACACTTCCAAGAGGGCCTCATCAGAATACTTTAATATGTATGACGTTGTATTGTTTGTTTATGATCGAGTTATCACTTTTTTGTTCTTTGATACTAATACTACTACTTTTTTCTAATTTTACAGACATGGACTTGAAAGAACTCAGACAGTCTTTTGGTTCTTCCAACGAGTTCATCAAATCAATTCAGAATAAATGCAATGCGAAGCTCGATTGTGGGAAAATCTTATCAGACGAATTGTTGCATGAAACAAAGCTTTTAGCATCTTGTGAATATGAAAATGACACAAAATGGGGAATTGAGGCAAGTCTTCTAATGCACGTTTTTTCAATGTTAAATCTTCTTAAAACTTTACTAATAAGGAAACTTGAGAATCTCACAAAAGTTGTGTTGCCAAGCTATTGAAGTGTGCTTTGATGACATGTTGTAGGTGGGGTTTAGATACTTCTCTGTTGTTGAAGACTACTTCACAAGCTTCAATATGCACTCTAAAAATTGGGAATCAGTTTACTATATGCCATCACGACCATCTTTCTTGGGATCAGGCACAACAAGTTTAAACGATACTATGATTCAAAGCACAAGATGGTATACAGGGTTGATTGAAGTTGCACTATCAAAATTCTCTCCCCTTTTTTATGGACAATCAAGAATGCCTATCCTACAAAGATTCTGTTATGCCTGGATGTCTCTATTTCCTCTTAATTTCATAGCTTTGTGGATTTTAGCCACAGTTCCACAGCTCTCATTGCTCAACGACATAACTATTTACCCAGAGGTGAGACAGAATGAGGATTGATGTCTTGTTAGCTTTTCAGCCATATATATATTTTTCTACACAAGAATGACACTGAAAAGGGAACTAAAAATATTTCAGCAGTCATAACAAGCTTTATATGCACACATATGAATTATGGTCCCCATATAACGTGTGATTCGAGTGAACACCAATATCATATGGTGTATTTCACATGTGAATCTTTGGTTCATATGGTTTTTAAAAAATCCATGGTTCATTTGCAAACTACCACAGTATGACATAAACGTTATCGATCCAGTTTAAGCTTTGATATATATGATAACATATTTTGCAGGTTAAAAACCCGTTCTCCTTTGTATTTCTCTATGTGTTTGTATTATCAAATTTACAACACATGAGAGAGATCTACTCTACAGGAGAACCCCTCAAAGCATGGAAATATGAGCAAAGGATATGGATGATGAAGGGAATCACAACTAATCTTTATGGAAGCATTCATGCGATCATGGAAAAACTTGGTGCAAAAGAAGCAAGTTTCCTACCAACAAATAAAGTGATTGATAACGATCAAGTAAAACTATACCAAATGGGCCTATACAATTTCCAAACTTCAAGTATGTTTGTCGTTCCCCTTTGTTCTTTAATCATCCTAAATCTCCTAGCATTTGTAGTTGGGGTCCTTAAAATAACGATTCAAAGAGAGTACATTGACGAAATCTTCGTACAAACTATCCTCTCGTTTTATGTCACTTTGATGGGTTATCCTGTTCTCGAAGGTATGATGTTGAGGAAAGACAAAGGAAGGATTGAACCGAGGATGAGTTTCTACTCGGTTGTATTTTCTATAATTATAATATTTTTCGGATCATTTCTAGTTATATATTAGTTCATCTTGAACAAAAGAAATGGCTATATAATTACATCAGATACTAAAAGTAATGATGTACTTCTTTAGGTGTTATTATTGTTGTAAACAATTTGTATATGGAATAATAAAATTAAGCATTAGTGGTTTACGTGGGAAACGGTGCACACTTTAGATAAGATAATCAGATTACAAGTATGAATAATAAAATTAACAGAAATTAAATGACAGAAAATTAAATAACAGACAGCAAGGAGTAGATGCAGAAGAAAGACACTATAAAACGATAAGTAAATAAAAGCAGTAAAGGTTGGTCGAGACTCGTGTTTAACACGATTCCCTTAAAACATATTCGCAGTTTGTTTCCCAGGGTATAACGTCCAAAGCTGTTGTATAGCCGGACTAGACAACTTGCCTGAAAGATCTCGGAAAACTTGTGTGTTTCTAATCGACTGCTGGAAACTGTACGTAATCGAGATGCGTTTCTGGATGATTCAACTGAATGAGGGTCATGGCTTTATTTATACAAAACCGTTGTCTTGTTCTCCAAGACTAAATAAGTGCCATAATTATACAAATCTGTTATAAATAGAACAAATATACATATCTTTTAATTGCAAAAAACGATTCTGTAAAACTTATTCAGTAAGTTTAAATCTATTACTAAAATAGATTTACAGAAAATGGAAACTAAGACCCGAATCTGCAGCAAAAATGTACGCACGTATGCGAAGTTTCGGAGCTGCATTCGTGTCCACAGGTCGCGCGGGCTCGCATGAGTTCAGAAGCTTCAAACCCATTTTGGCCCAGAAATTCGCCCCCTCCCCCTGCGCGCGCGCACGTAGGTGTTAGAGTAAAACCAACAAATTATTTTGAAGGTCAATACATAGATTTCTATATAAACAAGCTTTCATTTCTTGTTTTGGGCGATGTGGGATACTCCCACTTTTCCATTTTTTTTGTTTCAAGTGCCTCACTTTGAGAAACGATATCTCATTCATACCAACTCCATTTTTGACACATTTTAGCTCATTGCGAAACTCTCTTCAAGGAGAACACAAAGCTACTAAGAAATATAAATATATATAACATATACATATATTAAATAGTGTCCAAAATTTCCAAAAACTCATTTTGTAAACTCATTTTCCAACAATCCCCCACATGAATGGAGATCGGTCGAAAACATACGAAAGTTTAGGTGAAATTTCTGCAGTTAAGTCTTACATAGGATAGGTAGGTGTAACCCTTTATACCTTCCCTTGTGAGATGCACTTAGTCTCCTAGATCTGAGTAGTCGTGATGTCCTTGAACTCAGGCTCTATTTACGTGGATGACATTACACTTCACACAAGACTTTCTGTAATTGCCAAGATTCACGTTTGGGAGGTGGGGGAAACACGATCTAAAGATTAAACATTATAGAACTTTATTGATTGGGTGTCGAGGTGTGTATGTTTTCTAGAGAGAGAGTCTAGAAAACACACACACCTCATGTGTTACAATGAATCCCCAACCCTCCTAGTGTTGACATAGGAGGGTATTTATTACATGACTACAAAGCTAACTTAGCACAAATGTCTAAACTAGTCCTTGTACTTTAAATGCTATTGCAATTCCCACATATGACAAAACATTAAAGCTAACAATCTCTCCCCAAAGTGATGTCATATGGGAATTGCTTACAATATTCCCTACAAGTAAAATCTAAACTGTAAGTACAGAGAATAATCTTCAAACTTCATTACTTCGTTCAGCTTGCAGAATCTTCTCAGCTTTCATTTCTTTACTTGCAGACGAACCATGTGAGCAAATCTAATTAGGGTTTAATACAACGTGCCCTGAGTGCTCTCCCCTAATTAGTGCTCTCCCCCAAACTAACAACCTCATATTTTGAATGCCCTGAGTGCCCTGCAGTTCGGGGGAATATAGTATCAACATCTTTATCTCACCAAATGCATCCCAGTTATTTTTCCCATGAGAGATCAGCCCGTACATTTCTCTCCCCTGCTGGTTACGATTTATCGAAATCAGCATACTGATGTGTACGTGAAATACAAACTGGAAGCCCTTTATAAGGAATCATATCAGCTCGTGAGAAGATGTCGATATACCCAATCTAACCTCCTGTATAAAAAACAACGGCTTTTTGTAGTGACTACTGATGGAGAAAACCCACTATGACGAACTTGAGACTGAAGTAGAATAACCCAAACTTGTGACTTAAACTTGCACGATAGTGTGACTAAGAACCTATACTGAGCACTACAACGTAACTCCTTATAGCATAGGTCGTTTCATATACCCATCCATCCTTCCTTGACTGTATATGAACCTCTCTTGAATTATCCACATCTTTGTGTGACGCTGAGTACTACAACGTATCTCCTTTAAGTGATAGTTAACTAGGTCTTCGTCCATCCACCCCTTGACCTATGAAAACTAGATAACCCAAGACTTAATCACTATTCCCATGAGTGCTCAAACAAGGATCTCGAAGAATCATGCGTCCAACCAACCCCGATATCTTCAAGATACTAAGTACACGTACCCGAGATATTCCACTTCAACTTCAAATAAGTAATAATGAATCATCATCCTTGTAGCCACAACTGATAATTTAACCATTGTCATTTGATTGTGAATCTTGATCAGGATCTTTTTGGCTATACGTGGTAATGTTGAATGTGTAGTCCGATAATTTCATTTGTGATTTTGGTGTGAAATATGCCATAAAATGACATTCTAACGATGCTGGAAAAATTTGAGTTTAAGAAATTTTTACGCCAAAAATTCCCCGAAAATTTCAAATTTTGGCCAAAAAATTTGAATTTTGGGTCAAAATTTTCACTCTTGTACCAGAATTTCGCGTAAAAATGGACCGTTAAGTCTCTCCTCCGAATTAACTTTTACTCAAGTTTTCCCGCCAAATTACTTTTTTTTTCCTTTTTTTTTTTTTTTCCGCCAAATTTTTTTTTTTTTTTTTTTTTTTTTTTTTTTTTTTTGCAATTGCGAAAGCCTTAGAACAATTGCGAACGGAAGGTTCAAATGCGAAAGTAGCTTGATTTGCGAAAGTCAGTGGCAATTGCGAAGAACACTTGAATTGCGAGACCAGCTTCAATTGCGAGAGAGTTTTCAATTGCGAGAGCTTTGGCCAATTGCGAAATTCTTGCCAATTCCGAAGGAACCTTAATTTCGACAGAATTGTCAAAAATGAATTTCGAAAAACTATCACAATCTTGTACAAGAATGTGATAAGACTTAGACGAATTGCGAAGGATCATCAATTGCGAAACTAAGTTGCAATTCCGAAGAAATGACCAAATGCGAGACTGAGTTCCAATTTCGAAGAAATGACCAAATGCGAGACAAAGTTCCAATTTCGAAACTTTTCAGCTTTTCACCAACTTCTTGTCCTTTTGTTACTTGCCCATGCTATTCTATTACACTCCCATACTTCTCCAGTGCCATCTTTCACTAACTTCAAATAAAATCAATAATACACAAACAAGTACTATTCACAACAACAAGATCAAATCTTTAAAAAAATCAACTCGTATAATCCAATCTAACCGTTGAAAAACACAATATACGAGTAGAAATCTAGCAAACCTTCCCAAACTCGTTCGTTAGATCACTAACAAACGCAACCTTTAGCCTATAAATTGTGTACGAAGTCTGAGAATAGCTCAAAAGCTAACGTTTTTAAGAAACAAAAACGCAACAGTTGAGGGCTTAAGAGCATAAATCGAACACAAAGAAGATAGAACACACCAAAAATCACATTTGTTACCTTAAAAACACACCACGATTTGCCAAGAATCTCCCAGGTTCGCTCATGATACCAATTGTAATTGCCAAGATTCACGTTTGGGAGGTGGGGGAAACACGATCTAAAGATTAAACATTATAGAACTTTATTGATTGGGTGTCGAGGTGTGTATGTTTTCTAGAGAGAGAGAGTCTAGAAAACACACACACCTCATGTGTTACAATGAATCCCCAACCCTCCTAGTGTTGACATAGGAGGGTATTTATTACATGACTACAAAGCTAACTTAGCACAAATGTCTAAACTAGTCCTTGTACTTTAAATGCTATTGCAATTCCCACATTTGACAAAACTTTAAAGCTAACACTTTCCCTGACACTGTCAAGTCCTCATAGTTGTGTCCGTTATGGTCATGAACACTAGCCTGGTTCTGAAAGAGCTCTTAGGAATTGCGCCCCCCCCCCCACAATTTCTTCGAAGCGACCCCACTTCTCTCTCACATAGGTGATTTTATTGAATCATTAAAAACATATGTTTTGTGATTTCATCTTGAACCATTATGCTTTATGATTTCATCCTGAATCATAAAAGCCATGTGTTTAACCTCTCAACAAGTCACATTTGTTATAGGAATTGACTAGGAAGTTATAATATTTAGTAACTCCCCCACATTGACGTGACTTCCCCCACATTTCTATGATTAGGTTGTCCTATTGAACCCAGATCTTGGGATCTCCAGTCAACTGGGTTAGGTTTTCCTTCATAGAAACTCATTCTTTCAAGGGCTTTAGTATCATTCCTTTAGACGACTTACTAACTAACTCTCTGTTTAAGCCTTTCGTAAGCAGATCCACGATGTTATCCTTTGACTTGACATAGTCAATTGAGATAACTCCTGTAGAGAGTAGTTGTCGTATCGAATTATGTCGACGACGGATATGTCTGGACTTTCCATTATACATTATGCTATGCTATGAGCTCTGCCAATTGCCGATTAACTATCACAATGTATACTAATGGCTGTTACCAGTTTAGGCCACCTTGGTATGTCCTCTACGAATTGATGTAGCCATTCCGCCTATTTTCCGCATTTATCTAACGCGATAAATTCTGATTCCATTGTGGACTTAGCTATAATAGTTTGCTTGGAAGATTTTGTTGGGTTTTAGAGATGCTGCTGCTTATATAATTACAATTGCTCAGGTATTACAAGAAAAATGATAGAAGTCATTACTGCTACTAGTTGTAAAGATTACAACTGCTTGTGTGTTTTACTACTACTAGTGTCGCTGAAGATGTTCAAGAAAATATACTAAGTGGTTACTGCTGCTAGACTAAAGGTTATTACTGGCAGTTTAGAGTTACAACTACTATCAGAATACGACTGCCAGAGTTAGAATACAACTGCTAGAGTTTGTAGTTAGTACTGCTGATAAGATAAACTTGTATAGTCGGTTATATAAATATAGAAAAGATTCTTTAAAGATTTATCTTGTATAGCAAGTAATTGTAAGCCGGCTAGGACTTCTTAGTCTATAAAAGGAGGTTCTAGGGCATAGAGATCAATACGTTTTTTATATACTTCAAGGTTGTAAACCCTAATACTTTTGAGTATTCGTATTATATTAATAATATTGAAGTATTTTATTTGATATTCATTGTTTACTGTTTCATTCAATATAAAGTTCTTCTAAAGATCAAATACAAGATTCCGCATTGTATTTGATATACTTCAAGACAGTTCCTATACTTAGTCGTTTTAGATTTATCTAAGATAACTAAACCTTAACAAGCTAAGGGATTCGATCAAGTATATTGTTGGGATCAACATGTGGTATCAGAGCTCAGGGAGCTCATGATCTAGGAGTGGACAAGGTTAAGTTGTCGAAGAAAGCAGATGTGAGAAGGTACGATGGTCTTTAAGGTTTTCATGGTATTATCGAATTTTAAGGGTATCGACCTTTATGTGGTGACAAGATACAACACGGCAAAATAATCGTATTGATTATTATTCATTAAATTTGCTTGTCGTCTGGTGCATGATGATTCAATAATCTTGTATCTATTAAACTCATGGGATTGTCGTCTTCTGCATGAGTGCTTCGGTTATTTATTATTTAAATCTTTTCAGTTAAGTAACCAATGGAATGAAGGTTCCCTCGAATGGATAATGGCGGTTGAATTTTTTTTGTTCTCATCACTCATTAATTGTCAATCATTGTCTTATTATTCACCACGTGATGGCCAAGATGGTGGGATCAATACTTTATGGTTGTCACTTATTGTTAGGATTATTCTTTATTCAGTCAACTTTTGGTGTTTAGTTTGATTATAATTATTCTTGTCGGTTTTGGTTGCTGTATGAGGTTTGATTTGTATGGGTTAAGCAAGAGAAAGATAAAGGTGGAACGATGGATAACGACTTGGGCTTTCGAGATTTGCTGCTGCTTATTTTGTAAGTTTGTACTACTCATCATGATTAATGCTGCTAACTCTTTGTGATTAATGCTGCTGTGTAGTGCTTCATATATTGCATTAATATTGCTCGTTATTTGGTTAGTACTGCTGTGGTTACTTAATGCTGCTACACTTCGATACTGCTGTTACATATTTTGAATACTGCTAATCATTGAAGATTAGTACTACTACGGTTGATATTTAGTACTGCTTGTTAAATAAAATAAAAAATGGTTGGTCAGGTTAGTGCTGCCAATGAGTTTTAATGCTGCTACGTTTGTTTTAGTGTTGCTTTCAAAAACTTAAGGCTGCTCGATATGATTTTTAATGCTGCTACTTCTAAAAATTAATGCTGTTGCTGCTTGTTGATATCTCATTAGTGCTGCTAGTGTACATGTGAATTCTTCTAAGGCAGCAGGCGGGGATGATTTACAATATGAACAAAGTGTAACTGATAATCAAAGATGATAGACTAAGTGTTCATAAGGCAGCAGGTGAAAATTCTTTAAAGGCAGCAAAATATTACATGGGATATCTTATGTTTTGAGAGTAAAAGGTTTATTTAATTCTCAGATGGTTTGAGAGTTAACGGATGACACACATAGAAGTTTGGTTTTTGGTTTATTTGTTCTTAAAAGTTTAAAAAGGCTCGTTTTTTGATTTATTAACAAGTGATTACGAAGAGAAATTGTTTATCTCTTATTTGAGATTGAAGTGAAGTTTCACGAAGGCGTTTACCTATTTCATCATCAATATTCCTAGCTATTGATTGGTGACTTGCTTGTTTATATATGGTTTATGATTGGGACTTAGTTTATCTAGTTTTCATAGGACAAGGGGTGGATGGACGAAGACCTAGTTAACTATCACTTAAAGGAGATACATTGTAGTACTCAGTGTCACACGATGAAGTCGATGTGGATAAATTCAAGAGGTTTAGAGATTTGATACACCACAACTCTTTATTCCATTTTCAATTAATAATAGTGCAAGCTTAAGTAACAAGTTTGGGATATTTTACTTTGGTTTCAAGTTTGGTATATCAAGTTTTCTTCATTAGTGATCATTACAAAGAGCTTACAGATTGGAAGAATCATGAAGATGGTTAACACATTGGTTTCAGGGGAAGCTTCTTCTTATGATGTGTTTAATCATTTGATGTTCATGCACCACTCAAGGGGAAGTTTTTGATTCTTACTACTGCTGATCATTATTACTACTGCTAGTTGGAGTTTCTACTGTTTTGGATTCATTTTTCTTATATTTGCGTCATGGAGGGCAATTTGAAACATTGGAAGGCTTGGATTAGGAGTGTGGTATTGATTTGTGGTGGTTAAAATCATATTTGCATACGTTCCCTATTTGGGTAATAACAAAAAGGGGAAGAGATGTTGTGGTGATATGGCATGGATTAAGGGGAAGAAAAGATTGTTTCATTCATGGTGAGATTTAATTATCTCAACTTCTTTACTACGTCTAAGGAAGTTCATAAAAGAACATGTATATTTTGTAATCATCAAATAGGGGAAGATTGTTGGGTCAAAATGATTTGAAGATACAAAACATGAAGAATGAAACATGAAGGACTTAAAACGACAAGAAGGGAAACTACAAAAAGATGGAAGATTTAGAAGATTCTTAGAAGAATATCTAGTTTTCTTATTGTATTAGGAATGTTTTCCTTGTAAACCTAGATGAACTCTATTATATAAAGAGACATTAGGTCATTATTTTATGTGTGCACAAGTTATAATGTAGTCGATTACTAAAGTGTGTGTTCTAGGCGTGTGTTTTTGTAAACACCTAGATAGTAGGTTTAGTGTTTGTTTTACACTTCAAGGTAAAGTCTTGATCCCTGTTACAAGGTGTGTAACACGTTCTACCTTGATCAAGTAGAATTGGAGTATGTAGGAGATTGTAAAACCTTGTTGATAATAACAATTGATTCTTTATTGAATATTCCACCTTTGTTATTATTTGTCCTAGATTAGACCTAACAAGTCTAGAGCTATAACGTTCCAATAGACTTCCAAGATATAACTGCCCCTCCTAGTGCAAACACGTATCCAGTAGTCGATCTAGAATCCTTTATGTCAAATATCCAATTTGCATCACTGTATCCTTCTATAACAGCTCGATATCTTTCATAATGCAGTCCATAATCGCGACTGTATCTCAAATAATGAAGTACCCTAGTCATAGCTCCCCAATGTGCATAACTTAGATTACTAGTATACCTACTTAGCCTGCTAACTGCATATGCTAAGTCAGGTCGGGTACTTGTCATTAAGTACATTAACATTCCAATAATTCTTGAATACTCTAATTGGGCAACACCTATGCCTCTATTTTTAGATAGACACTTACTGGTGTCAATTGGAGTTCTAGCTAGGTCGGAATCCCCCGCATTGTGAGTATTAAGAATTTTGTTCACGTAATGTGCTTGACTTAACACAAGTCCATTTTGAGTTTGTATAATCTTAATTCCAAGGATCACATCAGCCAAACCCATATCCTTCATGTGAAACTTTGATTTCAATATGTCTTTAGCAGATTTGATCATCTTGTCGTTACTGCCAATGATAAGCATATCATCAACATATAAACACAAGATTACATATCCACTACTTGTGTCCTTTACATAAACACACTTGTCGCATTCATTAATTTTGAATCCACTCTCTAGCATGGCGTGGTCAAATTTTTGATGCCATTGTTTGGGAGCTTGCTTTAAGCCATATAATGACTTAACAAGCCTACAAACTTTGTTCTCTTGTCCAGGAGCTATGAAACCCTCAGGTTGGTTCATGTAGATTTCTTCTTCTAAATCCCCGTTTAGAAAAGCCGTTTTCACATCCATTTGGTGAACTTTCAAATTTCTTAAAGTGGCAATAGCAAGTATCATCCTGATCGAGGTTATTCGCATAACAGGCGAATATGTATCAAAATAATCTAGACCTTCTCGTTGTCTAAATCCTTTGATTACCAATCTTGCTTTTTACTTGTCAATGGTACCATCAGCTTTCATCTTCTTCTTGAAGATCCATTTATAGCCTAGTGGTTTACAACCAGGAGGTAAATCCACGAGCTCCCAAGTATGATTTTGTAAAATAGAATCTATTTCACTTTTAATGGCTTCTTTCCATTGAGGCCCTTCCGAGGAAGTTACCGCTTCTCGATAAGAAGTAGGTTCATTTTCTACCATAAAAGAAACAAAATCGGGTCCAAACGATTTCTCGGTTCTTGGCTTCTTCTAGGTTCAAACTCTTCTTTCTCGATTTGATCTTGTCTCTCATCTTGGAGATCATTATCATCTCTTTTTCTCTTATCTTGGACAACTTCGTCATCTATTCTAGATGAACTTCCAGTTTCCTTCGTTAAACAAGGAAATATATTTTCAAAGAAGGAAGCATTCCTTGATTCCATTAGTGTACCCTTTTGTATATCCGGATTCTTCGAATCATGTATAATGAAACGATAAGTACTGCTATTCCTAGTATATCCAATGAATATACAATCCACATATTTAGGTCCAATCTTTTAGGCCTTGGGTGTCGGTATAGCTACCATTGCTAGACACCCCTACACTCGTAAGTACTGATATGATGGTTTTCTTCCCATCCATAGTTCATAAAGGGTCTCTTCTTTTTCCTTACGAGGTATCTTATTTAAAAGATAAGTAGCCGTTAGAATGGCTACCCCCCACATGTCCTGGCTTAAACCATAACTTATCAACATGGCATTAACCATTTCCTTCAAGGTACGGTTCTTCCTTTCGGCAATACCGTTTTGCCGAGGTGAATAAAGAGCAGTGAATTCGTGTCTAGTTCCATGTTTAGCACATAAATCAACAAATGGAGACATGTATTCACCTCCTCTATCACTTCGTACAACCTTGATTTTCTTATTAAGTTGATTCTCAACTTCATTTTTGTATAGAACAAACTTGTATATAGCTTCATCTTTACTTTTTAACAAGTAAACGTAGCAATACTTTGTACAATCATCAATAAACGTGATACAATACTTATTGCCACCTTTTGTAGGTAGTGATTTCAAATCACATATGTCAGTGTGTATCATATCCAGTGGTTCGGTTTTTCGTTCAACCGATTTGAAAGATGAACTTGTAAGTTTGGCTTCAACACAAGTTTCACATTTATATTTTGAGTCAATATGGAAATTAGGTATACAATTAAATTTAATAAAACGATGCATCGAATTAAAATTTACATGTCCAATACGGCCATGCCACACATTAGAAGACTCAATCAACTAAGCAGAAGAATTCATTTTATTGATATCATTCTTAACAACCATTACATTGAGCTTAAACATACCATTCAGGGCATATCCCCTACCAACATACATTTGATTCTTAGACAGAACAAACTTATCAGACTAAAAAACAAGACGAAAACCAAACTTGTTCAACAGCCAACCAGACACAAGATTCTTGCGAATCTTTGGAACATACAAGACATTAGTCAACTTGAGCTCTTCCTCGTATGTCATCTTCAGGATAACATCTTCTTCGCCCTTGATATCAGTAGTTGCAGAGTTGCCCATGTACAGCTTCTCTCCATTGTCAACCGCTCTGAAAGAGTGAAACATACTCTTATCAGTGCACACATGACGGGTAGCCCCAATATCAACCCACCATTCCCTGTTGTTGGAACCTACCAGGTTAACTTTAGAGATCATGGCAATGACGTCAGACACCATAGCAATCATGTCCACATCATTCACCATATTTGCCTGGCGTGGAGTCATCTGCTTCGGTATCTTGCAATTAGCAGCATGGTGACCCGGCTGGTCATAATTGAAGCACACCCCTTGGAACTTCTGTTTCATAATTGCACCTTTAGGTGCAAGGTACTCAGACTTCCCTTTGCTCTTCTTGTCATTCTTTCCTTTGCCCTTGCCTTTTCCTTTGACATGAGACTTTGAAGATGACGAAGCATGCTTAACCATATTTGCCTTGGCAGAATCAGGCATATAAGTGTTTTTCTGAGCCAGCTTGTTGTCCTCTTCAAGACGAAGACGAACAACCAAGTCTTCAACAGTCATCTCCTTTCGCTTATGCTTCAGGTAGTTCTTAAATTCTACCCAGCTTGGAGGTAACTTTTCAATAATTGCAGCAACTTGAAAAGTTTCACTCAAAGTCATTCCCTCAGCATGAATGTCGTGTAGCAAAACCTGCAGATCTTGGACCTGACTCATCACGTTCTTTGAATCATCCATCTTGTAATCCAAAAAACGGGCTACCACGATCTTCTTTTTACCAGCATCCTCAGTTTTGTACTTGCGTTCCAATGACTCCCATAATTCTTTGGCAGTCTTGGTCTTACAGTACACGTTGTATAAAGAGTCCACCAAACCATTCAGAACATAGTTGTGGCACAAAAAGTCTGAATGTTTACATGCTTCCAAGGCTTGACAGCCTGTTGATTAGAGGATTGACCTTCTGTAGGAGGTTCCACGTGAGGTGGATTCTCTTTTAAGAACCTCGCAAGGTTCAAAGTAGTAAGATAGAAGAACATCTTCTGTTGCCACCTCTTAAAATTATGCCCATTGAATTTCTCTGGTTTCTCAGCATGATTAGCAACCGTGTTGGTAACCGGCGCACCAGTTACCTTCATAGGAGTTGCATCAATTGTCATCTTGAAAGATCAACAAACACAAATAGTTAAATCAACTGTTATAAAATCGGTATCTAAGAACTCCAATCATGATTTCTCTTAACTTGTACCGAATCTGCTTCAAAGAAACTCAATCTTGGTTTCAATGAATCTCGATTTAATTAAACCGAATAAATGACCAAATAAAGTAGATCAGTTTAATAGAAACTCAGTCTTGGTTTCAATATAAACAGATAAAATTAACTGCATATAAAATCGTTTAAGATCTGTACACCAATTTGTTAATTAAAATCTGTTTACTCAAAACTGATTTTCCAAAGAAACTCAACTTGGTTTCGACAGAAAGCAGTTTATATATGAAATCTGTTAATTAATAATTAATCCGATTATACGAAAAGTGTTTTAATTATGTTAAACATAATCTGTTTTAAGACTGTAGGAAACGGTGTACACTTTAATTAATATAATTAGATTACAAGTATGAATAATAAAATTAATAGAAATTAAATTACTGAAAATTAAATAACAGACAACAGGGAGTAGAAGAAGAAGACAGACACTATATAACAATAAGTAAATAAAAGTAGTAAAGGTTGGTCGAGGCTCGTGTTTAACAAGATTCCCTTAAAACAGATTCGCCGTCTGTTTCCCAGGGTACAACGTCCAAAGCTGTTGTACAGCCGGACTAGACAACTTGCCTGAAGGATCACGGAAAACTTGTGTGTTTCGGATCGACTGCTAGAAACCGTACGTAATGGAGATGCGTTTCTGGATGATTTAACTGAATGAGGGTTATGGCTTTATTTATACAAAACCGTTGTCTTGTTCTTTGTGGAAAACTAGAAGGGGGGTTGAATAGTTTTTACCGTTTTAAAATTAATTCGCTTTGTATACTTAACGTGATTCCAAAGTAAAGTAAACAATCAAGCACACAAACAAGTAATATAAGTAAAGAAGTAAAGAGAGGAAAGATCAAACCACACAACACAGATGTTTATAGTGTTTCGGCTACAAGGACTCTCTTCCTTGCCCTACTCCACTCCTCGAGCCTCTAACTCGAGAGCTTTTCTTCACTAAGAAACAAGCTCCCTTCTAGGCGGAGAAAACCTTTACACGTCGCTTACTCTTTATCCGGTACTAAGCTAAACACCGGGTTCTTTACAAGGGTACAACCACTCCCGTTGGTTCTTTCACAAGGGTATAACCACTCCCGTTGGTTCTTTACAAGGGTACAACCACTCCCGACACTCTTTGTGTTTTAAGGACTAAAACACTAACCAAACTCTACTGAATAAAAGATACAAATAATGATGTGTGAGCTAATACAAAATCACACAGAGTCTATACTAAAAGGATAACAACAGTAGGTTGATCCTTATATGCTTTTGATCTCTTTGCTACAAAAGGAAAGATCAATGAAATGAAATAATGATATGGGTTAGTGATATGTAAATGAATGAGTATGTATTTAAGCTGTATGAGTGATGAAAATGCCCAAATGATCAGCTTGCTATTTATAGGCAAACTGAGTCAACAGTTGGTGGATCCGGCGGATCCCAAAAATTGGATCCGCCCTTGTATGGCTTTGGATCCGCCAGTGCAGGCCAGCTAAGAGATCTTCAAATATTTCCAAATCTTGCCATATCTTTCCATATCTTTAAATGTCAACTCTTTAGCTTGAAGATCTAAACAAAATATCTCAAAATTTTTCTAAGATTATGTTCATGATGTATGCCATGATGTCATCCTAATATTTTAAAAATAAAGTTTCTAATTTAAGAAATAAAGACGTAAATGTATAAAATGTTATTTCTAGTGATCTTGCATTGTGTAGATGTGTTTTAAAAGACTTATTCTATAAATGTAAAAGACTTAATCTTATATTTATGTTTTGCTTAAAGATAAACTTTGTATTTGTCATTAACAAAATTAAGCAAAGATCGTAAAATATAAATAACGTTTTTGGGACGATATTTGTATTAACATTCTCCAAGACTAAACAAATGCCATAATTATATAAATCTGTTATAAATAAAACAGATATACATATCTTTTAATTGCACAAACGATTCTGTAAAACTTATTCAGTAAGTTTAAATCTATTACTAAAATAGATTTACAGAAAATGGAAACTAAGACCCACCCGAATTTGAAGCAAAAATGTACACACGTATGCGAAGTTTCGGAGCTGCATTCGTGTCCGCAGGATGCGCGGGCTCGCATGAGTTCAGAAGCTTCGAACCCATTTTGGCCCAGAAATCCTGAAATCTGCACCCCCCCTGCGCGCGCACACGTAGGTGTTGGAGTAAAACCAACAAATTATTTTGAAGGTCAATACCAAGATTTCTATATAAACAAGCTTTCATTTCTTGTTTTGGGCGATGTGGGATACTCCCACTTTTCCATTTTTTATGTTTCAAGTGCCTCACTTTGAGACACGATATCTCATTTATACCAACTCCATTTTTGACACATTTTAGCTCGTTGCGAAGCTCTCTTCAAGGAGAACGCAAAGCTACTAAGAAATATAAATATATATAACATATACATATATTAAATAGTGTCCAAAATTTACAAAAACTCATTTTCCAATAGTTTATACATTAAGAGTAATGCTAAACCAACATAAGATTTACAAAAAAAAAAAAAAAAAAAAAAAAAAAAAAAAAAAAAAAAAAGAAAGAGAAAGAAAGAAAAAAAAATCAACACAATGATGTGGCTATGTGTGATTGATGATTTTATCTATAATTTCTCTTTCTTCTTTTTGATTAGCCCAATCACAAATAGCCACTTCATTATGTGATTTTTTTATTTATTATAATTATTTTTTTTATAAATCTTATGTTGGTCTAGCATTACTCAGTATTTAATGGGGAAGCCAAATATATAACTCTCACACTCTGTGGTACTATACTTTTATTTTGTTCTTTGCACAAGCGATCAATGTTAGAGTTTTGTTGGTTCAATGATATCAAAGTAAGTAAACCACTTAGGGGTGGCCTAGTGGCAAAAGTGCTTGTGACTATTGTAGAAAAGTATCACTAGACAAACTAATCAAAGGAATAACAGATTCTTCTTATTAACAATAACAGAAACAACTTGTGCACCAGAATAGTGAAACAAGATGAAAGATACAATGAAATCAAAGATTGATAGTTTTATCAATAAGAGAGAATGGTAATAGATCTAGGGTTTGTTATGTGATGAACAGTGACCCGATCATAGCTTATATAGCCACAAAGTCTTCAGCCTTAACAACAATAGCCCTTGCAATTCTATCTTGATCATCTCGTGCACAAACTCTTGTTTAGACTATAAAACAGGAATTAGAAATGACATAATTAGTCCTTGTACTTATAAGGATAAAAGTGATAAGAAGAATGTCATATTCTAACACCCCCCCCCCTCAGTTTTATCCTGGTAAGCATCATAAAGATTAATCTCATTACACAAAAAATTATGTTGTGCTGTGGGTAAACCTTTAGTTAAAATATCTGCAAATTGATGTTGTGAGTCTACCCAAATAGACTCAATCACACCAGGTATAATTTTTTCTCTAACCAAATGCAAGTCTATCTCAATATGCTTAGTCCTTTCATGGAATACAGGGTTGGCTGCAATTTTGATTCAGCCCTATTGTCACAAAAATTTTAACAGGTAAAGGGTTTTTAACTTCCAAATCTTTCAAAATCTTTAAGATCCAAATCACTTCACAAGTTACAGAAGCCATAGCCCTATATTCTGCATCAGCAGAAAAAGTGGCTAGAGTTTTTTGTTTTTTACTCTTCCAAGAAACCAAAGAATTACCAAAAAACAGTAAAAAAACAGCTACAGATTTCCTTGTAGAAGGACACTTAGCCGAATCTGAATCAACATAAGCTTTAAGGCTTAAATCAGAACTTTTGTTAAAAACTATTCCTTTACCTGGTGACCCTTTTAAATATCTAAGGACTCTTATAGCAAGTTTAACATGAGACTGCAAAGGTTTATGCATAAACTGACTTAAGGAATCAATAGTATAAGATATGTCAGGTCTAGTTAAAGTCAGATAGATTAACTTCCCTATCAGCTTCTGATATCCAGTAATGTCAGTGAGAGGAAGATCTTCCTTATCAAAAGCTTTCATTTTCCTGCTTTTCCTTTTAACAATATCAGAAACCACAACATTAGTCTCAATAAGAGTTGTTGCAGGTTTGCTTGCAAGCAAGCCATACTCTGCAAGCAACTCAAGGCAATACTTTCTCTGGTTTAAACATAAATCAGAGTTAGTATCAACAACTTCAATACCCAGAAAGTATTTAAGTTTTCCCAAGTCCTTGATCAAAAGTTTTGATTTCAGAAAAATCTTAAATTTTTCATTCTCTTCTAAATTATTCCCAGTTAAAACAATGTCATCAACATATACAAGAAGAGCCATAAACAGATCTCCTTGAGACTTACAAACAAGGAATAATCACTTTTAGAATGTTTAAAACCATTTTTCTTCAATGCAGAAGTAAGCTTTTCATTCCATTTTCTAGGAGCTTGTTTAAGCCCATATAAAGATTTATTAAGTTTACAAACCCTTTTATCATCTTTATTTAAAAAAAAAAAAAAAAAAAAAAAAAAAAAAAAAAAAAAAAAACCTTTAGGTAAGGTTATATAAACATCTTCAACAAAATCACCATACAAAAAAGCATTGTTTACATCAAGTTGATACAAGGTCCAACCCTTGTTAACAGCTAAAGAGATAAGACATCTTACAGTAGCAATTTTGACAACAGGAGAGAAAGTCTCCTCAGAGTCAACCCCTTCTTTTTTACCGTAACCCTTTGCTACAAGTCTAGCCTTGTATCTCTTAATTTCACCAGTGGATCTCAATTTAAGTTTAAAAACTCATTTGTTACCAATAGGTTTTCTACCAATTGGCAACTCAATGATAGTAAAAGTTTTGTTTTTATACAAAGCTTCCATCTCAGTATTCATGGTAGCTTGCCAATTTTTATCTTTGGAAGCTTCATGAAATTTTTTAGGCTCAACACTTTTATTTAGTTTAGAAATAAAGCAAAAAATTTCAAAGGAAAGTTTAGAATAGTTAGCCACCTTTTTAACCTCATACTTAACCCTTCCTTCAACAACATAATCTTGAAACTTCTGTGGCATCAAAATGTTTCTCTTTGATCTTCTAGTAACATCGTTTTTCATTGTTACTAGTAGTATCCTCAGAAATACCAACATTATTAGTATCATTTGTGATCTCTAAAGGTTCAAGTAAAGTTGTAGACTGAGAAGGTCTACCTTCATTACTTGATTTAGGTATTGTTGCAGACTGTAAATGACTGCCATCAATACTTGAATCAAGTAATGTTGCAGACTGTGAATGACTGCCCTTATTGCTCGAACCTTCATGGCTGGCAGCTTCATCTGAATCAGACTCATCTTCAGTAGTATCAGTCAGAGAATCATCTGAATCAAAAGTACTACCAAGACCATGAGGATTATCATTACTAAGATGGTAATCATCATCATTGGATAGATTATGAAAAGTATAAGGAGTATCAAAAAAAATAAAAAAAAAAAAAAATAAATGATCAGTACCCCGATAATCAGTTTGTGAAGCTTCATCAGTTTTATTCATTTTATAAGGAAAGATATTTTCATAAAATCTTACATCTCTAGAATAAAGAATATGTTTATTATCTAGAGATAAAAGGTTATAAGCCTTTTTTATCAGTAGCATAGTGATCGGTTTGCTTTAAAGCATTGTAGAACGTGTCGATTTGGTGCAATTCAGAGAAACCGTGATGTGGGCATTTACGTAGGAGATCCTTGAATCGTTCCCATGCCTCACCAAAATTTTCATCAAACTATTGCTGAAAATTTGTGATATCATTCTTAAGATTATTCGTTTTGGAAGGAGGAAAGACATGATTCACGATGAACTCAAATAAGTACATTTTATTACTATCATTTATCCTATTAATTTGACTTGTTTTGCTATATTATGTATGAGAATTGATACTTAATCGTTTACTTTTGTAATTCTCAGGTAAAAACAAGCATTTGGTGAAACTTAGCGATTTTGGACTAATTATGGAGCAAAACGTGCATAAAGTGAAAGTCTACTGACATGGACAAGATCAAGTCAATTCTGCTCCAGATGCGCCGCATCTCACTCTCGACATGCGCCGCATCTCTATCAAGATGTCACCAGATACGATCCAAGATACAAGAGGACATGCGCCGCATCTAATCATGGAGTTACGCCGCATCTTCTGGCGGTGTACGAATATTCCTGAATATTATAATCTTGGACCCCACGCGAAGTTAAGTACATGCGCCGCATCTACTTAGTAGATGCGCCGCATCTTCCCTCAGACAGAAACTATAAATACCCCGTAGACCAGACGAATTACAAGTTCCGAAAAACCTAAAACCGAAGTTCGAACAGGAGAAACAAAGGACGAATTCAGTCAAGGAGGCAGCACAAGACACACCCAAATCAAAGATACAAGAGCTGTAAGAAGGTGCTGCATGTGTTTAATTCATTAAGTAGTTTTGTTTTATTGTGTTAGCAAACTTTAATTCATCAGGATTGGTGGCTTGTGTAATGTGACAACGAAAGATTGCACTCCCTTTAATACTTGCTTTCCCATCAATTAAAGTTTATATGTTGATGTCTTTGGTTACTACTTATTAGTGCATTGATAACCTCTGTGTTTATTAGTGGCTTGCGGGCATTTGACTGCGGGACATAATGTGGCTCCCACGGTTATTACTAAATTGATCACTTAGGAATAACTTTTAGACATAAGTAATCATTAAGGGTTTACTCGCCGATAAGAATAGGACCAACGAGAAAGGGTTAACTACATACACTTCATATAAAGCTATCAATAAAACAAGTGACAATCTACTTAATCATAAGGACAACCCTCTTATTGTCTCGAGTATTTATCTGTGTACGTGTGTGCTACTTGCTGATTCGTGCCTATTGGTTTATTTTATTATTTAATTGCAAACAAACCGTGCCAGTCTCTCAGGCTGAAACCCCCCTTGCGTTAGGATATTAAAATACTGATTAGAATAACGAGATAATACGTTCCACTCTTAGTGATCGACACTCTACTTACCATTATCTTCATACTGACCGGGTACACTGCTCGTTAAGTGTGTGTGTTATTGATAAGTCGGCTAAATATAAATTTAAAACTTGAGTAGGCATTAAAACTGCTAAACCGCAACGACACATCACGCGCATCAAGTTTTTGGCGCCGTTGCCGGGGAGTGGATTGTTATTATCTGTTAATTTAATTATTATTTTAATTAGTTTTTTTTCTTTTTTATTAAATTAATTGCATCATTGTACTATTTTGCATATTTGTTGTATTGTGTGTTAATTGTTTTCTTTTATTTTTGTGTGTTTATTTTCGTTTGTGTGTTTAATTTTTGTTTTTATTTTTCGTATTTTTCTGTTCTGCTATCGTTGTACTGTGCTAAATCAAACGATACGGCGCATCTGATCTCTCAGATACGGCGTATTGCGTTTAATTTTTTAAAAAAAATACAACGCGTTTAATTAATTCGATACGACGCATCTTTTCCCCAAGATACGGCGTATCTGTTTTTAATAAGAAAATTTTTCTAAGCGATAAAGTAATACGACGCATCTGCTTTAGCAGATACGGCGTATCTGTTTTCGGAAAAAAAAAAAAAAAAAAATTTTCTAAACGTTAACGCCATACGACGCATCTGCTTTAGCAGATACGGCGTATCTATTATTTTAATTAAAAACAGTTTGCGAATTATTAAACAGATACGGCGTATCGATCTCTATCGATACGGCGCATCTTTCTGAATCAAAAATCGATATTTATTTTTAAACGTAACGAAAATACGGCGCATTAACTTTCGTTAATACGACGCATTTAATTTTAATTAGATAAGCTGATTTTTGATTAATTAATTCGATACGGCGCATTCTTAAATTCTAAGCGGCGTATCTATTTTCTGAATAAAGTCTGATTAAATTTTAACGATTATAAGATACGGCGTATCCAACTTTTTGGATACGGCGCATCGTCTGCAGATATCAGCTATTTTTATTCTTATATCCGTTTCTATATTCATTAATTTCTCTTCTAGCGAACAAATCCTACTGATGATTTTACCTTGGATGACAGATTTTGCTATGGAAGACATGTCAGTTAACGGATATCTTGCTAAGGAATGCTTGTTTTCGGATTCATTCAATGTACTCATGATCGATGCAGATTTATTCTCTTGGGAGACTCCTCTTGAAGCTGCTTTTAAGGAATTCATGCGTTTATGCAACATTGACAAAGAGGTATTCTCTTATGATGTATTTGTGAGGTACACTGGAGAAGAATTGTCGCTCTTATGGCCTATCATTGAAGCCGAAGGATTGAACTGGACTACTATCGAAGAAGATGATAGGAAATTCTATCTTGCGTACATGGACTCAAGCAACAACAGCTGTGGTGGAGGCAATGCCCAAATCTCTTACATGCCTTATTCCGAACAGTACTGGGGATTGAATGAGAACTATCAGGATAATGACATGAATTATGCTTTGGCGGAGTTACTATTTCATGGGAAATTGGTAAGATTGATAGACCTCTCCCTCAATGATTGGCTAGAACTCAAATATGGTAGTACGGAATTTGCCCCTGCAAATGAAGTCAAGGAGATTATGACTTCATGGTTGACTCGGAGTTTTAAGAAGCAATTTAACGAGTTCATGGAGATAAAAAAGAATATGATTGGAAAGGTTTGCTTTGACGTTAACCACGATCCTCACGATGTTGATTTTTCAGAATGGTTGGCTAGTAAGTTTAATAACCATAAGTGCATGGATCGTGCTACTAAGGATGCATTATGGGTATATTGGATGAGAGGAGAAGATGAAGAAGTAGAAAGCGATTATGGGTCGTCACTTCATGATTCAACAATCAATGAAGGCATTGAAGAGTTATTCAGAATAGACATTGATGTGTTCGATTATGAGACACCCTTGTGCAAGCAGTTCAAGGAATTTAACTACCTTCTTCAAGTCGACGATGATGTGCATACTGGAGAACTACCAGGATTTAAGACTTATGACGATTTCAAAAACACCTGGTACTATGAATGGAATGATCAAGTACCATGGGTTTGGGATAAACCATGGGAATTTGCGCACATTAATCACACCTGTACACCCTTCGTTTTCAAGGACGGGAGTAGTGTTTGGCCGACCTGTGATTATAAAAGTGACGGAACCTGTAATGGGGGAAGTATAATTGGGATGAGACGGGTTGGAAACGATGTAACCTTTGAAGATTACGAGTGGTACGATAATGTTGAAGACTGCCCACAAAAATCGGAGGCTTTACAAGAAAAGGCCAGAATTGAACGCTTGAAAGGACTTAAGGGAACATCGGATACTACTTTCTGGGAATGGGTGCATAAACAGTTTGATGATTTCACAAAGCTTAGTCGACGGTTACAATATGATTTGGAAAGAGAATGGGAGGCGATTCAAGATGATAATAATAATGAGTCGTTGATTGAAGAACTAGATGATTATTTGATTAAGGATCCCTATTTTAAGTTTGTTGATAAAAACGAGGAAGAGTTCACCAAAAGAAAGTGTCAACTACTTGGGATTCCTTACAATGAGCCGCCCATGATTATTTCTGAAAAATTTAAAATCATCAAATACTCTTTGGGTCCTGATGAAGAATATACTGCGGTGAAGACAAAGAGTTATACTAGATTAAGTCGAACGGAAGAAAACGTCGCAGAGATATACGGAAAAAATCTTTCGGATGAAGGACGAAGGATGGACCGTGACAAGGACTTATTGCTGAGCTGAACGTGAGTCTAACTTGAAGACTCTGGAATAAAGACAAGTGCTTACCGGGAGACAACCCGGAGAATTATCTTTTATTCTGTTTTCTGTGTCGAGTCAGTCCAGGCCGCATGAGGATACGGCGCATCTCAATTCTGAGATGCGACGCATCTCCTGCAATGGTCATATCTTATTTTATTTTTCTGCATTTTTATTTTCGACTTTAAAACTATTTATCAGTTTATTTTTAATGCGGCGCATCCCTGGTTAAGGATGCGGCGCATCTTTATTCTGATCCGTATTAATTCCAGGCTCGATACGGCGTATCTTCTTCAATAAGATACGGCGCATCGACTGACCTGATGATTTTCAGTTTTAATTTTTAAGTTTTATTTTTATCTAACTACTAATGTATTATGCAAAGCTTGAACCTTTCTTATCTTAGGTGTGTTTTAAAGTGTTGGTGGTATTATAGTTTCCTGGATTTCCTGTGGATACATCAAGTATGAAGCTTTAACGTTCTAATCCACAAGAAGTTGATTTTTGCTCTTATACTAATGGAGGATCATACCGAGCAAATCTCAGGGGAGTTTTTCTGTTCTAATTCTTTTATTTTCCAGTTTTTAACCTTTTATACAAACAACGAGGACGTTGTTTAACTTAAGTGGGGGGATTGGAGAATTAGAACACTTAACAATTACTTGTCCTAAACTTTTTCAAAAATTATGCTTAAAATGTGCTTAATATATCAAACTTAAAAAAATTTTAGCATGTTTTTGTTTAAGATCTAAGTTGCATAACTGCACACATGACGTTATTTTCAAAAATTGTGATTTTTCAAAATTCACAAATCTATGAGTGTGCCGGTGACTTGTAAACTTTAGAACTTGGCTTGTATACTATTCGAGACCACCATAATGAGTATTATTTATATAATTGGAGTGACTTGTCTAACTTGGTAAATTTCTAGGATTACACCCAAATAGCCTATTATATGTTATGTGTTATTAACTAACTACACTGGTTAGTTAACCCCCGTATAAACCCTTTTGTTACTCTCATTTTTAGAGTAAGATACCCCTAGAAAAACCCTCAGAGCCATTCCTTTCGTTTCTTACACCTATGTTTAAAATGTTTCGTTACACCCTTACACCTTAGCCTACCCTGTAGATTAGAATCCGTGGTTGGTTGATTGCTATAGGCAAAGTGTGTTTCCTTACATTACCTGTGTTCGCGTGCGTAATTCATTATCTATGGTTAGGTCGGGAAATTGCACAATGCAATTGGAGTGAAAGTAAATATTGTATATTTTGGAGTTTATTTTTCGTGTGTTTACTACTTTCACTATTACCATTATTTCTGAAGTCATGAAAAGTATGGAAAAATTATCCGGAAAGAAAGTTATAGTGATGTGGTGAAATTTTACACATCTATGTTTATGTTTAATTAAAAAAAAAAAAAAAAAAAAAATCGAAAAAATAAGAAAAGAAAAAGAAAGAAAGAAAAGTTGGAAGTTAGTTTTAACCAACTTATGTAAAGTTATGTAAGTGGTCGATATCACCACTATTTGTTGTACTATATCTATGGATTGAATGGGAATTGGCAGTTATGGGAACGCCAATTAAGGTTTATTCTTTGATTAAGATCTTGTTGAGTATAATTCGTGTCTACCTAAAGCGTGTGTTTCAAGTGTTAAAGCGTGAGTTATTCGATGATATGAGTCTTATTCATGGGATGGTTGGGATAGTGATTAACCACACTTAGGATTTTAATTTATTTGTTTTGTTTATTTTTATTTTTACACCAATTTATATCCCAAATGTTATCCATGCCCTTTATTATTCTTGATCCAACCAAACCTTTGATTTATTGAGATTAGGGATTTGAGCAATCTTAAGTATCGTAGTCGTGGATTCGGCTATGTATTTATGATTTTTTCGCCCTTTTTGATATATTATTATTGGTGAAGTTTGGACCTATCTTTAGCCTATTCGAGTTAAGGATTTGAGCAATTGCAAGTATCATGTTCGTGGATTCGATCATGTATTTGTGATTTTGTCGCCTTTTCTGGAATTTGAGATCGATAGTGAAAGAGAATAATTAACCCTTATACCTAAAAACCCTTTTTACCGCTTTAGACTTGTTACTCCTTAGCTTTAGTGGTGGAGATGTGTATACTTGCCAAGCTTATGATAGAATATTCGTCGCGACTGGACAGTTAAACGATTAGATTTGCTTTTATCGACTTATTTTATTTTACTTCTAATTCGTTAAAGTGTTTAGTTGTGTGATTATGAAATGAACGAATACATGCTTAAATATAAAAATAAATCCTAACATCTTTTAGGATACATTTTCATAAAAGAAATTCTAAGGTTTACTTGGGGACAAGTAAAGTTCAAGTGGGGGGATATTTGATGAACTCAAATAAGTACATTTTATTACTATCATTTATCCTATTAATTTGACTTGTTTTGCTATATTATGTATGAGGATTGATACTTAATCGTTTACTTTTGTAATTCTCAGGTAAAAACAAGCATTTGGTGAAACTTAGCGATTTTGGACTAATTATGGAGCAAAACGTGCATAAAGTGAAAGTCTACTGACATGGACAAGATCAAGTCAATTCTGCTCCAGATGCGCCGCATCTCACTCTCGACATGCGCCGCATCTCTATCAAGATGTCACCAGATACGATCCAAGATACAAGAGGACATGCGCCGCATCTAATCATGGAGTTACGCCGCATCTTCTGGCGGTGTACGAATATTCCTGAATATTATAATCTTGGACCCCACGCGAAGTTAAGTACATGCGCCGCATCTACTTAGTAGATGCGCCGCATCTTCCCTCAGACAGAAAATATAAATACCCCGTAGACCAGACGAATTACAAGTTCCGAAAAACCTAAAACCGAAGTTCGAACAGGAGAAACAAAGGACGAATTCAGTCAAGGAGGCAGCACAAGACACACCCAAATCAAAGATACAAGAGCTGTAAGAAGGTGCTGCATGTGTTTAATTCATTAAGTAGTTTTGTTTTATTGTGTTAGCAAACTTTAATTCATCAGGATTGGTGGCTTGTGTAATGTGACAACGAAAGATTGCACTCCCTTTAATACTTGCTTTCCCATCAATTAAAGTTTATATGTTGATGTCTTTGGTTACTACTTATTAGTGCATTGATAACCTCTGTGTTTATTAGTGGCTTGCGGGCATTTGACTGCGGGACATAATGTGGCTCCCACGGTTATTACTAAATTGATCACTTAGGAATAACTTTTAGACATAAGTAATCATTAAGGGTTTACTCGCCGATAAGAATAGGACCAACGAGAAAGGGTTAACTACATACACTTCATATAAAGCTATCAATAAAACAAGTGACAATCTACTTAATCATAAGGACAGCCCTCTTATTGTCTCGAGTATTTATCTGTGTACGTGTGTGCTACTTGCTGATTCGTGCCTATTGGTTTATTTTATTATTTAATTGCAAACAAACCGTGCCAGTCTCTCAGGCTGAAACCCCCCTTGCGTTAGGATATTAAAATACTGATTAGAATAACGAGATAATACGTTCCACTCTTAGTGATCGACACTCTACTTACCATTATCTTCATACTGACCGGGTACACTGCTCGTTAAGTGTGTGTGTTATTGATAAGTCGGCTAAATATAAATTTAAAACTTGAGTAGGCATTAAAACTGCTAAACCGCAACGACACATCACGCGCATCAATTCACGAATTTGGAGACGAGGTCTTCCCAAGTTGTAATTGACCGAGGGGGTTCTTTTTCAAGCCAAATCTGGGCTGCCCCCTCAAGAGAAAATGAGAATAACATCAACTTGATCGCGCTATGAGGAACGTCCCGATATTTCATGGTTGAAGTCAACTTGTTGAACCATCGGATGTGAGCGTGGGGATCGTCCCTCTCAAAACCATGAAATTGGTTTGACGTTATTAATTGAATTAAACCAGTTTTAAGCTCAAAATTCTCGGATAAAATTGTTGGTAAAACAATTGCATCTCCGTAACCCTCGGTGGGTGCTTGGAGTAACTCCGACATAGTTCGTGTATCCGCCATTTCGGTAATGGGAATATCAACAAGAGTACGTATCTCGGGTACGTTTACTCATTTGTTGCGTCGATGATAACGTTGAGTCGGTATTCTAGGAGATTTATCAATTAAATTCGTTTTAGAACGAGTGAGCATACACTAAAAACACAAAATTTAAAAGAAAAATAAATTTTGAAAAAGAAAATATTTTTGGTTTTTTATATTTAGAAAAATTAAAAAACAAATATTTTTGTTAATCGATTCGTCAACCGGTACTCGGTAGCTCTCTAGAATTACTCGCAAAGTGGCGGAGAAAAAAAGGTCCGCAATAAATGTTAATTAAAAACACGTTTCTTTCGGTTCGACAATTTAATGTCAATCCTCCTTAAACCCCTCTTATAGGTTGTAATCTAAAGGTGAGCCGACGTAACAATTGACTTCACGATTTCTTTTGTTGGTTTTTGGTAAATACTTTAGGAAAAGTATTCGTGATTTTTAAATTTTTTTTGGTTTTTATAATAATATAAGAAAATAAAATATTTACAAAATAAAACGGTAACTTCATGGGGAAGGATCTTCAAATCACTAATCTTCAAACATAACTCGATATTCACTTCACAACTTCTCTGGCAGCAGCGCCAAAAACTTGGTGTGTGTGCACAAGTATGTATATATATATATATATATATATATATATATATATATATATATATATATATATATATATATATATATATATATATATATATATATATATACTAGACTTCAAAGCCCGCCCAATGGGCGGGCATGACTTTTAATTATAAACTTCAAAGTTTTAGTTATTCTAAAATTATTTTTAAGGACGTTTGTTTTATTTTATTTTTTAATATCATAATTATAAGATGTTAGATGGTGTTAGTTAGTGGTAAATTATTTTTAATATCGTACGGGGCCACTATTTATTGGGTTGTTATAATTTCACTTCTGATGGTGTTACTTAACGAAAATGTGTTTTTTAAGTACGGTGTTTTTTTATCATTGTTTAAAATGTATTAGTTTATGTTTAGTTGTATTTTTTCTTAATAGTTGTCGAAGCCCACGCAATATGTATTGGCTTTTGTTAATGTTATCTAGGTTGGTCTCCATCGGAATGTATTCTATCAATGTGTTGGAAATAGCATATACAGCTTGGCACACTGATAAAAAAAACTCGTCTATCCAATGCCTTTTAACTGCAGTAACCCATCTTAATGTGACCTGTCTGACCCGTGTTTTTTTAGTGGGATGACCCGTCTGACCCGTGTCTTTAACTTGACCATCAATGTGTTGGATTAGCATATACAACTTGGCACACCTGATACAAAAAACTCGTCTGACCCGTGCCTTTTAACTGTAGTGACCTATCGTAAAGTGACCCGTCTGACCCGTGTTTTTTGAGTGGGATGACCCGTCTGACCCGTGAATTTAGCTTGACCTAATCATTAAGTTGCCAAATCAAGAGAAGGGAGAAATACAAACCTTGTGATTGGCATTCCAATGTCAAAACTGGTTCGAGCATCCACTACATTGTGAATTTTACCAAGGGCTCGGTGTTTCTTATTTCACCTATTACATAATAGCATACGTAACGAATAAATAATTAAAAAAATCCTTGTAATTTACTAAAAACACATAGAACAATGTTTTCCAAATTTTCATGGACTCAAAAGAGGGTTTCTACATAACTTCAGGAGCGTATACTACAAAATAAACTCAAATGCGAAATAAAGTTTCCTATGATTAAAGACTTCGAAATCCTCGAGTTCCTCACCTTTATCCTTAAGATCTTGAATCAGATATACAATTTGTCGGTAATCATTGCTCTTTCGTTGTTGGACCACTAAGGCTTGATTAAATGTTTCCAAATCCTTGAGTCTTTCATTCTTGGACCACTAAGGCGTGATTAAATTCGTCAGATGCTTAACAAAGGGTTGTGTGTATTGTTCTGTATATTTTATTTTGTCGTTATTTTGTATACATTGTGGTTTTATTAGAAGTTTGGTTTAATAGGCGGGCATGACTTATAATTATCGTGAGCATATTTTTCTTTAGTAAAGGAAGGGTGTTAAAAGTTTTTATTGTTGTTTGTAAGTGAATGGTACATTTAGTCTTTGTCGTTTTAGACCTTTAGAACGTTTACATTGTTGAAAAAGTAAGTTGATGAAAATAAGTTATAAACATAGCAAATTATTAATTGAATAAATTAAGAACGAAAAGAAATAAACGTTTATCGAATATGAGAGAAATAAAGTTACATAGAGGTACACAAGAACAAAGTATACAACAAAATAAACTTAAATGTGAAATTAAACTTACAATAACTAAAACAACACATGCAATAAGTATGTTGATATTTTATGAGAAAACCACAAAATACTAAAAATGGTCCACCTCATTCAAACACTACGTAACTCTTTTAGTTGAGCTAAATACAACCTACAAAGGTTGATGTGTTTCTTAAAAGATATAAAGTAATATACTTAGCTGCATTTTAGTAGATTTTTATTCTTGAGCTGCTACTTCGCCTCAAGCTAAGCTCAATTTTGTGAATCTATAATGTGATTCGTCATTGCAAAATCTGTACAAAAAATATCAGGAAAAAATGAAAACAAAATTAGCGACTTTGAGACCATTTAAAATAAAATACTTGGTTGTGTGTATGTATCTTAAAAGTTTTGCCTAAGATACCATAAAAAAATGAAGACTTAGTCCTATTCGTTTACTCTCTCTAATATACGAATAAATCCCGTTTTAACCCATGAAACGACATTATACCTCATTTACTTCCCCGGGGAGTAGACCGCACAGTGTCCCAACTACTCCAGTAAGAGATGTGTACACGTCAACACCACTGCAATATACATATAGTTAATGTGTTGCTATGACATAAGGTTGATGACTTTATTCGATCAGTTATCAAATGAAAATAAATACTTTGATCATGTTGAACTGATATGTACCATATTCCTAAATTACAAACAGACTTCAATTGAAGTGGTAAAGAGTTCATGTCAGTAAACATTTTGTAAGTGATTATTAAAGAATAAGTCAAGCTAAAGGAAAACTCAACCTTAAATCAAACAGACAAAATAAGCTTTTGCAAAGAGATTTGAACCATGCCAATATCATCTCTTGCCAAATACCTGCAACTGGTTTAGCTTTCTCTTCTCCTTTTCCTGTCCTATATCCATTTTAGGCAGATATTTCTTTATTGAATCCAGAGCCTGCAAAAATATTTTACCAATAGCATTATAGGGTTGCAATTTTCTGGAAGTGTAACAAATTATTCATACTTATTAGGGTTGTAGATACCAAACTTCGTACCGCTTATAACTTTTGCTTCAATCAATTTTGGAAGGCATTGTGGTACAATCATTCTTGTTCTGTTGCACAACCTAGAAAGCACATTCATATTTCTCATAAACATACTGGACCGCCGACTTTCAAGATAAGCTGATGTTGGGGGAGACTTTTAAAATTCAAAATGTTCAAGTGATCCGGAGGATATAATACTTCAGATTCACTTGCATCACTGGAGACTGGAGTAACCATATCAAAACTATGATAGATAACTGGATCCCCCGGAAGCGATGACAAAACTTGTGCATTTATGACGTCGGTTGTATCACCCACAGCAAAGAATAGCTTTACTATCACCACAGTTAGCAGCACTGACACAACATATATATTATTAAAACAACGACCTATATATTAAAAAAAATACCTACGATAAATCATACTATACCTAATCATTAAACAAAAACTTATATCAAATTAGAACTAAAGTTAGATTATTATACCTGATCTCTAAGATGTAACACCATGATGAAGACGAAGGTTGTGAAGAATTGGTTGTAGGGTTTTTTTATGTCGATAGAAGATGGTTTCATCGGAGGTAAACTGAAAACGTAAAAAGGATATGTTTGGTTATTATGAGTAAGCCGACCTGCACATATTATTGTAGCAGTATTACTTCTACCTTATTGAGGTAAATTTTAACACTCGACCAGCCCGACCCATGCAAAAATGATCCGTTCCAATCAAAACCCATTGTTACCCATTTTATAACAGGATGTTTATATGTCCACCTTCATTTGAATGGTGAGTTTTGTGCAAAAGAAATATATATATATATGCTAAGCAGGCTGATTGCCCTTGAGCACTACATTGCATAGAAACAGGATGCATTCATTAGTTATGGTGCAAATGAACACTTCGTGGGAAGATTAGAAACTGCACAAGCATTACTCGAGTAGATTTTATAACCAATCTGTTTTTGTATATAAGTTAATTTTCTTTTCTTTGACCCGTTTGACAGAAAAAAGAAACCAAATTCGCCCATGCATAAAATTGGCTTTACCATCTTAAAAATCAATACATGCTAATATCAGCTAAAAAAAGTACAGGACTGCTTACAGTTGATATGAAGCAGCTGTCAGCTTCAGCATCATTTGTGGGCTCATATCTGTCATAAGTTTCATAGAAGATCTCATCCACAGGTCCCATAAGATCTACACCAGGCTTTAATTCACTCTCAGGGTCGTCAGTCTCGGCCTCTGTTGTGACAAAAGCAATTTACATTACTTGCTTATTATACACTATGCAATAAAAATTAGCTCCCTAATTGGGATATATGTGATAGCTGGATCTTTGTTTTGACCAAGTGAAGAAAATAGGTACATGTTTGTTCCATTCCAAGCTTGCGATCTGTTTTTTTGCGAATAGCTAGTTGGTCACTGGTAATCAACTTGACAATGACTCCAAGGTGTATGTGAGATCTGATTGCAGAAATTATGTTAATTAAATCGTCATCTAACGTTTAGAATAACTTTAAACTAAGATAGTGAAATTAATATGATACCTCTCATTGAAATAATTTTTGTCTTCCTTCTCTAGGTGACTCACACCATTTGGTTTGTTGCATGCTCCTGGCCTGCAAGATTCACCCTGTATAAAAACAAATATCAAATGCATAAGCATATTCATAGTTTAGATGAGCATAAAGAAAAAAACATGAACATATCTAACTTTGAGAGACTGAATGGAAGATAAACCGTCAAATTTCACCAACTGATTTGAGAAGATTTTGTCTAAATATTTAACGAATATCTTCAAATTTTCCTGTACATGAAATCCATTGTGTTGTCAGGTCACCTGCCAAAAACCATACAACATAGAATATGACGATCAAGAAATATAAATTGGTTCAAGTACGATGTTTTATAACGTTAGAATCACAACGAACTTACTTATTTAAAGTGTGCAGACTATCAAAAGGGGCCGTTTTTAAATTTCCTTGGCTTGTTATGATAAAAATGGGCAACATCAGTGTAAACCCGCCCAATGCATGATCAAAAGAGAATCACGTACAATGGGCGGGTTAAATCATTATCTGACCCGGTTTTTTGGCTTATTGTTGCAGTCTCAAAGTTCTACACAGTATTATGTTCACAGGGTCTCAACGCGAAAAGAATGCACAACTACTTTTTGGAGATACATTATGGCAATATGACCATGAAACTGTACACTCTGTTTGGGATTTAGTCCGAATGGCCAGCTCAGATGTAACAAACAGTTTTGGACCGTTCTTTTCTGATTTTTTATCTATGGTACTAATATTAAGTTCGTTCAAATTAGTCCAAAATACTTCTTCCCGATTTATAATATTGAAGATTATTTTCCTGCTGATTGCTAATTTCAGATTGATATTGGGGACCCAATTCGCGTTGTTTTCATCTTCCTGGGGAGTCAAACTGGATACATGTTTGCCGGCCTCTTAGTTCTGATGGTGGTAGTGGCGTCAGTTTTCATATGGATTCGGGTTTATCCGAAGAGCTGTTAGTTGCAGTAATGAAGCTTTTAAAGAAGTATTTGATGGATGAATCTGTTGAGATAATTGAGATGGCATCACATGCATTACGTGTAAGTTGATTATAATTTTGTCTATATAGGGCCAAAATGCATGTGAATCTGGAGATACGATTATTGTTTCATGTTTTTCTGACGTTGGTCTTAAGATCTGCTTATAAGCATCTACTTTATATTCATATTTTATTTGTTTATTTACAAATCTTCCATTGATCAGGGGATACTTTCAACTGAAAGTGGTCACCGAGCTTTACTTTCAGGCTAAAAAGGGACTATATGACTCCTTTGTTGGGACACAAAGACTTGCATTCGAGTGAGAAACAACAGCTTGATATTGTGTTCACACACATTTTACTTGGTGAGTTGTGAAAATATGATGTGATGTTGGTCAGTTTTACTGTTTAAGATTGCAGCTAGAGGTGGCAATTTAGTTATCAATGAGCCGCTTTCAGTTGTGTTTACCCCGTAACGGGTCAAACCGGTGAATTTAGCTAAAGGGGGAATAGGTCAAATGGGCTAAGGTCTCAGACCTTTTCTAATGCATAATTGCATATAACCTCTAAAGCCTTTTGTGATCATAATTATTAAACATGTTTAAATCAATAAAAGGGTAACCTTAAAATTCGATATTTATATATAAGACTGACCTCTGTAAGAACGAACTCTGTTAACGAAGATCAAGCAATGGCCTGGGAAATTCATGGGCTTAAGACCAAACACCTGCTTCTCTATCTGCATAAAAAAACAATGGAATAAATTCCTTGTCAAACAGAAAGTAAGGTTTCCAATTGCTTGTAGCAGATTATCGAATATGGATAACTAAGAACAGTTACAATGCCACATACAATACTTAACAGGAAAGTAATCTTAACATGATCAAGTTATGTCAATCGTTTACCTGGACATCATCATTAATGATTAAACATTCTGTAGCTATTTCTATAGCGTTGTAGTAACTTGAAGGCCCACTTGCTCTGGAAATCTTCAAACTATATAGATGTTTACACCTGATGAGCATCTTCTTAGAACATTCGATAGAAAAAATATTATAATCCTAGGATAAAAGATTACCTGCACTATAACATGGGGCCAACAGGTGAACACAGCCTCCATATATTCATCAATAACAGCAATATACTCCTCTCCATCAAGACGGTGTTGTTGCAATCCCAAGTCTAGACAAATGGAACTATTATCATCATCTATAACGGAAGTCACAAAAACATTGATTTAAGTGCTGGATGAAGTTTATTAATAGAACAAATTTTTAAACTTTGATTAGTGGACTGTCAATCATCCACGAGTACAAAAAACCATACATAGGGAGTCTTTAAGAAGGGCCTTGTAAAAAAAACACACTAAAAAGCATTAAAACTCGTCAAACCTGAGGAATCTGATATGATTCAATAGCAGCATAGATCACGAAAACATCCATCATAATCAAACACACATTGTAGAGAGTTTACAACCTGAAAAAAAAAAAAAAAAAAAAAAAAAAAAAAAAAAAAAAAACACATTAAAAAGCATTAAAACTCTAAGAATGTTCAAAGAGACAATCCATGTGGACGATACTTCGCTGCCAATAGGCTAATACAGAAAACCAAATGAAATCCAGTCTTTATTAACGAACTCTCAAGTGTGCATACAGGTTATTCATTATTAGAAATGCCAAAAAACAAAAACCACAGATGTTAAAGAGTTGATCGCATACACTGGCACAAGCCCAGCAGGCCAATCATTAGCAAGGAATAAACATTTTTCTCCATACGTAAAACCTCTTAAAGGAAGAACTAAAGGAGCCTCACATGCTGCGTGGCAAAGTAATGTGAACCGAAACTGCTTAATCAAACAAAGGTAGAAATATCGATTATTGTCAATAAAATGATAAATAATTAGTTATGCTAGCATATCATACTTAACTTCCTCAAATAGTACCTGGTTATCTCCAAATGCGCCATACATATCACCATAGGGATTTCCAGGACGATGATAGCAAGCGTGGTCCACAAACACCTGAAACCACCATTTCAATTAGAATGATCTTATTCATAATCTTTCACACCAGGTAGGATTCTTTTATTTATACACTATCTTAATACGCCATTACATATATCTATTATAAACAGCGGATAGTAATATCCAACTTCTGGATATATATTTGTAAAGATTAAGATGACAAAACACAGGATGCTAAAATGTTTTTTGACAAAACTAAACATTAATATGTATATATATATATATGAGAAAAACCATAAATCGTGTTTTAAACGATTATAAAAATTAAAAAGAAAAACATACCCCATTACATGTGTGTCGTCCGAGATCTCTAAACCAACCGAGTACCAAATCTGCACTTTGTCCGATATCTGACAAAGCTGGCAGTACTAACAATATATCCGATAAAGCTAACAGTATTAACTTTCTTGAGCCAGCAGTATTAATGAAACAAATAAATAACAATAATCCAAATAAGAAGAGGAGTACCCAATAACCTGTTCACAATCAAACAAATGAATCAATTTATTTTCTATAAAATAACAACTCACAAACCTAGCAAATTATAATTAATTGGCTCTAATACTTGAACACCTAATTATACATGAATTTGATATCCAACATACCACAATGATAAGATAATGAGAAAGATTAAAGATGAGATGTTGAACCAAACTATGAGCCGATGGGTAAAAATCACAATTATCCTCGCTACCACTGGCTGATGTGTTTATGCTTAGAGGTAAAAATCAGATTCGAATCTGCTTTGCTTTCACCCCTAAATACATTCCATCGTTGATGTGCACTCATGATGAAGACTTCATAGGAAGACCACCTGTGGAAGAAAAAACATGTATAATGATTAGCAGGTTTACATTAGGGTTAGTTTAAAAAAAATTATTGTGTGTGGGTTTGTTTTGATTTAGGTTTTGTAGGTATTGTTTTGAGTTACGTGATGTTTTAATGTTTTTTTAAATCCGGTATATACTCTAGAATATATGCATAATCTATTCCTTAAATATAGCTTAACAATATCAAATTTTTAAGCATGACTTACTTTTTTTGTATTGTAAATCACAAAAAAATGACTTGGTCTAGTGGTTAAAGCATTTGTATGTTTATTAAATGTCTCAGGTTCGAATCTTGCAAATGACAATTTTTTTAAAAATTTAATCCGAAATTTATTTGGTCAATGCGAATTAATTTGGTCAAACTTTGCTTAGGTGACATGCTTAGGTGGAATAAGAGCATGATTACTCATCAATCCAGCGCTTATTCATCAATCCTGCATTTGATGACGTCATACGCATCCTGTTATATATAATATATATATATATATATATATATATATATATATATTAGTGTAGAAAAAACCCGACCAAAGGGTGAATTCTATCTTTAACCGAGATTGAATAAACCGAGAGGTCAAAGAAATTCAAACAAAATAATTCCGGAAGTATTGATTTTTCCTGGGTCGTTAGGTTCCGATGAAGTGTGAATGGAACGTTGAATTCCGTTCGTGATCGAATGATTTGATTAAGTGAGAAATTTTTGGATTATATCAAAAAATATAAAACATAAACTAAAAAGTAACTAAAAAGCATATAAAATGAGTAAAGAAAGCACCAATAATCAAAAACGAAATAAAAACTAAAAAACGGGCTCTTACGGGTCTAAAAACGGGCTAAGAAAACCTAAAACTCAAAAATCTACTCTAGATGTGCAATTTGGTTCCTAAAAGTCCTAAATGATTAAAAAGAAATTTAGAAAAAAGATTTATATTTAATTGCATTTTATTTTATTTTTTATGAATTAAAAACACTTTTGGATTAAATAAAATATTAAAAATATTAATTAATGTGAAAAATTATGAAAATTTTCAAAAAACTACTTAAAGTTATAAGGATTCTAGGAAAAATAAAAACAAGTTCACAGCTTATTAGGATATAACCAAAACAAACACTAACGGAAAAGACCCAAGGGCGCAGTTAGTTAGAGTATGTGTTATAAATGTTGAGACTGGTTGAGGTCAAAGGGTTCGATCCTCAGGCTCAACCTTGGCTTCCCAGTTCCCCCCCCCCCCCCCTTTTTTTTTTGCAAATTTTCATCTTGTGACTTATAAATAAGCTAAAAATAGAAAACTTTTGTGAAAACAATATTTTTAATACTAAAAGAATAAGCTGGAAAAGCACTTATTAAGCAAACAGTCAATAAGGACTTAAAAATTAAAACACTAACTGAAGTGCTCACACACAAGCTTCTAAAAGCTTGTTTGTACTGAAATATGCTACTAAATCTTATAAGGAAACCTAAAAAGCAAATCTAAGCTAAATAAGCAACTCTAAACAAGCAATAAGCTCAGATCTAAAAATAAGCTAATAGTGCCAAAACTGCATATCAAAACAGACTGATGTGGCTACTTCAAGCTATAAAATAATCACTTAAAGCAATAAGCTAAGTCACAAAAACTAAAAACAGATAAAGCTTGTACACTAAAGAGCTTATAAAATGAATTGCAGACCTATTAGAGCTTATTTAGAGCTTATAAATCAACTTATAAAGAAGGTAGTTTCAGACACTGAAGAACTGATGCACTAGAATTCAGCACTGATGTACCATATTTAAGACTACAAATAAGCTAACAAAAAGCTGTGTATTGAGCTGGAAATTGTAAAACAGCATTAAGCAACAAGTGAACAACTTGTAAAATGAATTTCAAACACTTTGAAATAAAAATAAGCACTAAAAATGACCTATAAAACTGCCTACTTAGCCTGCTATTTTTTTGGTTTTTTGAACTGTGACAGATTTGAAATAAATGAACAATGGGACTCAAACCATATGAAACTTATCCAACACATAAAAAATAACTTAAAACACTAATTAGACTAAAAAAAAAAAACTACAACTACAAGACCTATTCATTGATTTCTCAAAATAAGCCAAATCTAAAAGTTTAAAACCTTAAAAGTTTGAAAACCACTCTAAAACCTACAAATCTACTTAGAAAAGCTTTAAACAACTTTAATTCCACTTAATAGACTGAATTAAAGCTTACTCAATTTGGACCCACGGCTAAAACTTCATGAAAACAACTATTTACTGATCTAAATCTTAAATCCAAACACCCCTTTAAATGATCAAATCTGATTTTTAAGCTAAATTAGAATGCAAAACTCAAGTTTTCTTTAAAACAGATCAATATTAAGTGTTTATGAAGGATTTTAAGCACAAGTTAACAGGTAATAAGCACTTAGCCAATAAGCTAAGCTTATTGGCTATAATGACCACAAATTCACTATTAAGCACAAATAGAGGTTATACTATGAAATAAGCCAACAAATCAATAAATCTATCACTAATAAGCATATATAAGACAAATCAAACACAAATAAGCATAAAATAAGCAGAAATCAATAATAAGCAGTTTGATAAGCAAAAATAGGAAAAATAGAACTCACTTTGTCCTTTGCTCAAACAAGGACTTATAAATGCTCCAAGAGCTAATCTACAAGCTCCAGCTTGTTAAAAACAAGCTGGTAAAGTCCAATAAGCCCTTCCCAATCCGACTTATCATCCAAGTGCTTATTCCTCCTTAAGTCAAGGTAATTTAAATCACAATGTAGTATAATTCAAGTTATGATTATAGAAGCTCAAAACAAGCTATGGAATAACTTATTTGAGATCTAAACAGTAATTAAGTAAAGCGCTTATTGAGTGCTTATTATAGCTTATTTTAACCATTTAAGAGCATTTTAACACATAAGTAAAAGAGACAAAGCAATAATGTAAACTGACTTTTATTAATTAATGAAGAACTATTACAAAGCTGAATTAAAAGACAAGAAATAAGCAGTAATTAAGCTACAATGACTGAAAAATAAGACGAAAACTAAAACTTCTTAAGCTAGGTGAAGAGCCTTGTATTTATAGGAGTACAGGGAGCCTTCTAGGGTTTCTATCAATAAATCCCAGTCCTTAAATCCATGATGTCGACATCAATCCTCAATCACAGCCCTTGATTCGACTGCCACATAGCTTCCACCAATAGGATGCTTGGAAATTGCCATGGTGGACAATTAATGAGCTCATTATAGCCTAGTCAGCCTTCTAGAAGGATTTGATTGTACTTGGGTAAGTTATGGAGGCTGGGTAAATGGTGAGAAGAAGATGAACAGTAATTGGCGCTTCTATTTTATGTTTGACTCGTGTTTTTTTATTGTGTTGAGTTTCAGGTTGGATGTTGGGCTGGGTGGATTCGGGTTAAATCAAGGAAAGTGGGCTGGTTATGGACTGGATTGGAATTTATGAATTTTTATGGCTTTTTGATATAATAGATTTTTAACCAAAGTTAGCAAGGACTAACTTTGCAAAATCTAAGGACTTGGACTGAAAATGATTTTGGATAATTGATGAAAAGGATTTATCATTAAGGCTTTGGTTTTGAGGTTTTGGGTTTTTGGCTGATAAAAACTGTAGAATCACATCCCCGGCCTCGGCTTTTCTCACTCCTTTTATTCTCGTGCTCGTTTCTGTCCATTTTGTCTTTCTTTTTTTCATTTTCTTATATCCTTTACCTGTACATACACAAACACAAAAACAAGCATATATTTGGCATTTATGGTCGGTTTTTGGTCTTTTAAATCCGTTTTTGATAAAGAAAAGGTATGTGATTTAACACATACTACATAGCCATGAAAAACACATTTTTAGCTCTGCTACTAAGCTTATTTGAGTTGTTAAGAATTGTTGCAAAGCAAAGACAACCAAAGCATCTCAGATTAGTTAAAGTATGTTTAAATCCAAATAGAACTTCATATGGAGATTTACCTTTAAGAACAGAGGATGGAAGTGTATTGATTAATTGGGTAGCAGTAAGAATACACTTTGTCCAGAAGTAAAGAGGAATTAATCCCTGAAAAAGAAGAGATCTAGCAACATTCAACTGGTGTCTATGCTTCCTTTCTACTACACCATTTTGTCGTGGTGTATAGGAACATGAAGTTTGATGCAAGACACCTTTTGAATCAAACAAGTTTGAAGAGTATGATTTACAAATTCAGTTCCATTATCACTCCGAAAAAGTTTAACACTAACATTAAACTGAGTTTGTAACATGTTATAGAAAGAGATGATATGATGACCAACTTCAGACTTAGTTTTCAACAAATAAATCCAAACAGCCCTAGACACATCATCAACAATAGTAAGAAAATATTTGAAGCCATCTCTGCTGGTAATCCTATAAGGACCCCAGACATCAAGATGTACTACATCTCCAATATTAGTGGTCTTATGATCACTAATAGGAAATGGCTCCCTAGTTTGCTTAGCCCTGTGACAAATTTCACAAGGAGGAAAAGACTCATTGTTATTAATGTTAAGATCTTTTCTTAGATGATTTAAGACTTGGTCAGCAGGGTGACCAAGTATGTGATGCCAAGTGTACTTAGACAAACAACAAGAAAAAGTTTTATGTCCAGTTATATTACCATCAAAAACTTTGTCAAAAAGTATAGACCATCAGACTGACTACTAGTCCCCATGCTTTTCATGTTGCCCAAGTCCTGAATATACCATTTGTTTTCAGCAAACCCAATAAACAACTCACTATCTCTAGCAAGTTTATAAACAGAAATAAGATTAACACAGTATTCTAGTACTAACAACACATCATATAAAGTGATGTTATCATTAAGTTTTAGATTTCCAACTTTTTTAATTTGAGCAAAACTAACATTTGGATGTTCAACAGTAAGATTTAAATCACTAATATCAACAACAGAATCAAGAAGATCCTTAGAAAGAACCATATGTTGATTAGCACCAGAATCTATAATCCATTTTTTAAATTCCTTAAAAGCTTTAATTTTACTTAAGAGAAAAACAAAGTTAATACCTGACATATTAGCATGAACACTGCCAGAATGCTACACCCCGTGCCCGCTTAGACCAAAAACTGAAACTTTTTACGCGAAAACGCTTGACTTTTACGGACATCTGGTTACTCTTTTGACCACTGACAAAAATTTATAAACATTCAGACCATGAGACAATTTTTAAATGAAACTAGACTCAATTACCTTCAAAACGACGGGTGGCGCGACCCGTGACGACTTACGGATTAAAAGATATGGTTTTTCAAAGTTTATCAAAATATGTCCAAATTTCGGTACAAACAGAAATTTGGGAGTTTTGGTCCCAAACCGAAATTTGGTGAACTCCAAACCGAAATTCCACCAATTTTCACAATAAACAACCCATACTACCTTATTTCCACACCAAACTCACTCAAAACCATTAACATCTCATACTAAATCGTTTACATAATAAATCAACCCGTTTGCTACCCAAAATGGGTAGAAACACACTTAACCCAAACACCCCCATAACTGCATAACCCTTTTATACATCTTTTTTTGACCCATTTTCCGGAAAGACAACTTTTATGACCCGACAATTAACGAAACTTCCCAGATTTACTTCTTTTATCTTTGGGCTCATTTTCATATAAAAACATCTTCCGTTTGACATTCCGAAATAGTATTTTACAATTTGACGGGTTATGCATTAAACCCATTTTGACCCATTTACACTACAAACCATCTATACCAATTCATTTGCCCACCAAACTTGGCTAACATCATTACTTTAACATACTAAAAATGTTCCATAGAACCATGACCCGTTCACAACCCAAAATGGGTATATTTACACTTAATCCAAACGCCCCTTTAACTTTGACTATAAACACATAAAACATACTTTGACACAACGGTTGACCACCAAATCGTTAGGACAACCTTAACATACAACTTGCTATACGGCTACACGTCACTAACCCATAAAAGACCAACGGGGGTACAAACTTACACATGAGCCCGATATTCTACCTAAGCTCCTCCTATACATACTACCTTAACCTTGCATATCCAAATCCTTATTCCTTACATCCAAGCCGTCAATAAAAACATGACAACCTACAAAAGGGTTAGACAACTAAACCGTAAGCACAAAGGCTTAGTAAGTAAAACGATCATAACATACAATTATACTTCATTCCACATAAATAACATATACATAAACACTTACTTTCCGGGCTTACTACCCATGTCTCATCTAACACATAACATCATCATATTCCATAACAATCAACTCATCACATAAGCTAAAATCATGGTATCACATAAGCATAATCCAAGTCCATATCACTTGCCATACAACATACATAACACATATATGTTAGAAATTCATATAACCCATGTCATCATCATTTTACTTACCTTAATCCAAGCTAAATAATATCAAGCATCATCATCATCACAATCTTCCATCATCATCATCCTCCTTATAAAACCCTAAATCATAACATCATACAAACCTTAACACATAACATAATAATCATAAAATGGTTTATACAACCATTAGCTTATCCCTAACAACACTAATCATCATATAATCATATATTGATCATATGATGATCAATCCCACTATTTACTCATCTTCCCCAAGTTAGGATTCATAAACCCTAACTTCTGAATTCATCAATTACACTAGAATAGAGATTACTTACTTGGTGTGATCATAGCTAGGAAGGACCATAAACATGGGGCCTTCATCTTTTTCATGTTAAGTCATCATCTAGCTTCTTTCCCTCCTTTTCTTCTCTAAGCCGACATTTCCACACCACTCTTGAATAATATAGAGTTATGTAGACTTTCCTGGATAAATAATTGACTAGGCACAAGTTTGGGCTAATGGAAAGAATGGCCCCTCAAGTCCCATTCCTTCTCTTTTGGCCACACTTAACTTTATAACATATTTGACTTATGACAACATAAGTCCCTTAGGTCTATTTCTTTTCTATTTTTGCCACATAATACTTTCCATAACTTATAACACATACTTTGACTATCACTTGACTAACGGGTTGATTGGCGAATCACGAAAGGCCTTTAGTCCTCTTTCATCTAGGGTGGGGTCCCAACACCCAGGAAACGGGTGTAACAATTCTACCCCCTTATTTAGATTTTATCCCCGAAATCTCTCGTCTATTACTATCCAAAACTAAATCACAACATGTACATGTTCTCACACTTTCAAGTCTTTTGCCATTTCATTGCAACGATCTAAATGATCTTGTAATTCTAAACTTCTATACCATAGTCTCAACTCATAATCTACTATAATCAACACTTCTCATTGGAAACTTTTCTAAAATTTCACACAATTGACGACTTGTCATACGGAAAATTTACTATTTGACTTTATATAAGTCAAACTTCGACACCACTTTCACATTATACGCACATGCACTAACATGACATAACATCTTATACCGGCGAATTTCGCATTTTACATAGTGCCAACACATAAAAAAATCCAAAACCGGCAACTTATTTCAAATTATACAAAGTACCATACAAACGAAACCTTCCAAAAGTCTTACACACGCATCACTTAAGCAATCTTTCCTATCAATCTTGGGAATACTCACCAATTACTTATCAACTTAATGCACAAATCATCCGAGGCGTCTATCTTAAGGTTCCACACATGACCTTAACGCCACTATAAGTTTTATTCATTTCTATCTTTTCTTATGACGTCTAACATGTTTTAGTTTTCACTTTCTCATATCGCTATCCGTACTCGTGTCATATCGGCTACACATAAGTCCACTCATTTATAACTCTCTATTTACATAAAAAGGCGTCCCAATCTATGTAAGTAAGGAATTATAAACTTATGGTTCGGCGATTTACAATTCTTCATTTAAATGAAAAGGCATCCCAATCCATTTAAATCAAGAAACCATAAACCATCCTACTTACACGCTTCCGACATAACATTCGTACTTATTTTACTTTTCATCTTTTCTAGCCTTGGATCCAATCTCACTAACTCTCCATCCATGCCATAAAGGCAAGCTAACATCCATGCCGCGAAGGTAAGCTATCAACCATGCCATAAAGGTAAGCTGGGCCATCTCAAAGGATGCCAAACACATGCCATGAAGGCAAGCTAACAACCATGCCCTAAGGCTAGCTAACAATCCATGCCATGAAGGCAAGCTGGGCTATCCCGAAGGATACCATAACATCCATGCCATAAAGGCAAGCTGGGCTATCCCGAAGGATACCATAACTAGAGCATTGGATCCAAGCTATATCTATCTTATTCTCTTTACTCATTTTATCTTTTATGCACATCTATCATTAGGCATACACTATCATTTACTCAATTTTCATTGCCTTAAGCAATCTCAACATTCACTATCACGCTTACTTTTATCTCAACAATTTTCAATATAACACTTGCCCATTTATTATGTTTGCATTCTCACAATGCCACTTATTATTTATCCGTCAACCCCAAGTTGACTTATACACTCACTATGTGCTATTTTTATTTTAGACAAGTTCTATATGAATAATGCTTGTCCATTTCAATTTACACATCTTCCATGTGTTCTTACAACACACTTTTACTATTACCCGTCAACCCTTGTTGACCATATTCTCAACTCATACTGTCACTTCATTTAGTCTATTCAATTTTTACGCATATAAACCTTACATAGGTTTATCCTTTAACACTATCACAAATCTCATCATACACAATCCAATTATATATTAACATGATTATATTCATGTTTTACAATTCTTTCTAGCGCACTTCCTATCACTTATGACTTCTAGCGCAAATCTGCATCTCATTCATCACTTCTACTCATTTATTACTAACACATTTTATTTAGCATATAAGAATTCGTGCCTTCAAGCATCTAATCATTATTATATCAATCATGTCTTTCTAATCAACCAACTACAAACATACTTCAATATTCATATCTTACTTTATATCACGCTTTCAAAGCATCTATGTTTTTCAAGCACTTACCATGCTTCTTAACTTATTTCACATATCGATGTGTTCTTTTTAATTTTACCGACCACAACTAGGTCAACACATAACACGCATTCCAATGCGTCTATCTCAATTCATACATTTCTATGCCATCGTGCTCAAAAGCACACCGCATAAAACTTAGACATATAATAAACTACAATAGACTTAACATCACATAAGCAATCATATCATAACACTTAACACTTATCCAACAAGTGTTAAAACATTCATAATCAAAATCAACTCACATAGTCTATGGTTCATACATCGCATAGCACAAACAATCTACGTCTAAGCATCAACATCTAATCAACCGCAAGCACTAGTCTACCTTATAACTAAGGCATCATAACCCTTTAATTTACTTACTAGCCCGTCTCTAATACCACTTCGCATTTCTACTCGCATGCCATCACCATGGCTCTACCATACCTTCACATAATAGCAACACAATCACTGGCACCAACCGAGGTGCACGGCTAACTAATCATTTAAGCATCTCAAGTCCCCATGGACTTATATCTCATACACAACAACACAATTACAAGCATACATCACCTATCATCAATAGGCTCAACTAACATAAGACATAATCCGTCTAACACATATCAATTAATTTCCGCGCAACTAATACTTACATCAAATGCTTCAACGGGTGGTTTAATTCTAGTTAATCCTAAAGAAAACCTAATTCACTTAAACCGAGGCTCTGATACCAATTTTTTACACCCTATGATCGCTTAGACCAAAAACTGAAACTTTTTACGCGGAAACGCATGACTTTTACTGACATCTGGTTACTCTTTTAACCACTGACAAAAATATATAAACATTCAGACATTGAGACTATTCTTAAATGAAACTAGACTCAATTACCTTCAAAACGACGGGTGGCACGACCCGTGACAACTTACGGATTAAAAGATATGATTTTTCAAAGTTTACCAAAATATGTCCAAATTTCGGTACAAACCGAAATTTGGGAGTTTTGGTCCCAAACCGAAATTTGGTGAACTCCAAACTGAAATTCCACCAATTTTCACAATAAACAACCCATACTACCTTATTTCCACACCAAACTCACTCAAAGCCATTAACATCTCATACTAAATCGTTTACATAATAAATCAACCCGTTTGCTACCCAAAATGGGTAGAAACACATTTAACCCAAACACCCCTTTAACTGCATAACTCTTTTATACATCTTTTTTTGACCCATTTTCCGTAAAGACAACTTCTATGACCCGAAAATTAACGAAACTTCCCTGATTTACTTCTTTTATCATTGGGCTCATTTTCATATAAAAACATCTTCCGTTTGACCTTCCGAAATAGTATTTTACAATTTAACGGGTTATGCATTAAACCCATTTTGACCCATTTACACTACAAACCATCAATACCAATTCATTTGCCCACCAAACTTGGCCAACATCATTACTTTAACATACTAAACATGTTCCATAGACCCATGACCCGTTCACAACCCAAAATGGGTATATTTACACTTAATCCTAACGCCCCTTTAACTTTGACTATAAACACATAAAACATACTTTGACACAACGGTTGACCACCAAATCGTTAGGACAACCTTAACATACAACTTGCCATACGGCTACACGTCACCAACCCATAAAAGACCAACGGGGGGTACAAACTTACAAATGAGCCCGGTATTCTACCTAAGCTCCTATACATACTACCTTAACCTTGCATATCCAAATCCTTATTCCTTACATCCAAGCCGTCCATAAAAACATGCCAACCTACAAAAGGGTTAGACAACTAAACCGTAAGCACAAAGGCTTAGTAAGTAAAACGATCATAACATACAATTATACTTCATTCCACATAAATAACATATACATAAACACTTACTTTCCGGGCTTACTACCCATGTCTCATCTAACACATAACATCATCATATTCCATAACAATCAACTCATCACATAAGCTAAAATCTTGGCATCACATAAGCATAATCCAAGTCCATATCACTTGTCATACAACATACATAACACATATATGTTAGAAATTCGTATAACCCATGTCATCATCATTTTACTTACCTTAATCCAAGCTAAATAATATCAAGCATCATCATCATCACAATCTTCCATCATCATCATCATCCTTATAACACCCTAAATCATAACATCATACAAACCTTAACACATAACATAATAATCATAAAATGGTTTGTACAACCATTAGCTTATCCCTAACAACACTAATCATCATATAATCATATATTGATCATATGATGATCAATCCCATTATTTACTTATCTTCCCCAAGTTAGGGTTCATAAACCCTAACTTCTCAATTCATCAATTACACTAGAATAGAGATTACTTACTTGGTGTGATCATAGCTAGGAAGGACCATAAACATGGGGCCTTCATCTTCTTCATCTTAAGTCATCATCTACCTTCTTTCCCTCCTTTTCTTCTCTAAGCCGACATTTCCACACCACTCTTGAATAATGTGGAGTTATCTAGACTTTCCTAGATAAATATTTGACTAGGCACAAGTTTGGGCTAATGGCAAGAATGGCCCCTCAAGTCCCATTCCTTCTATTTTGGTCACACTTAACTTTATAACATATTTGACTTATGACAACATAAGTCCCTTAGGTCTATTTCTTTTCTATTTTTGCCACATAATACTTTCCATAACTTATAACACATACTTTGACTATCACTTGACTAACGGGTTGACTGGCCAATCACGAAAGGCCTTTAGTCCTCTTTCATCTAAGGTGGGGTCCCAACACCCAGGAAACGGGTGTAACACAGAACTTGTTTTATCACTAATAAGACTCATATGTTTCATAATTTGTTAAGGAGTAAATGGTAAAGAAACATTATTTTGAGAACTGGAAGCACCATTACCATTACCATTTACAACTGAATTACTATTGAAAGTCTTTTTATTAGCAGGTTTTTTCTTATTGAAACTGTCAGGATATATAACCAATAATTTTGAAACATCTATCAGTTGTGTGTCCTGTGTAACCACAGTTCTCACAAGTGATAGTAGGATTTTTTAGCAATCTAGGCCTATTATCAACAATAGGCTTGTTATCCGTAGATTTTGAAGCAAAAGAAGATATCTAAATCTTAGATGAAACAATAGTTAAAACTGAGTTTTTATTTGATTCTTCTCTAGAAATTAAAGAAAAAGCAGTTTTAACATCTGGTAATGGCTCAATAGTCAAAATATTTCTTTTGAGTGTCATATATGCATCATCAAGTCCGATTAAAAATTACATTAATCTGATTAACTGATTATGATTTTAAATCTTTTGCACGAGTACAAGTGCAATTTGGAAGTTTAACTATAGCATCATACTGTTTCCACAAAGAGTTCAATTTCTGATAATAATCAGAAACAGCAGAACCGTTTTGTCTAAGAGACTTAATTTGATGATGCAGATTAAAGATAACACTACCATTTACTTTATCATAAGTCTTCTTGAGTTCATCCCACACATCCTTAGGATTTTTAGAAAAAAAATTGCCCGATATAAAGCTCTTGTGAGACAGACCCAAGGATCCAAGAAAGCACAACAGAATTACACACATCCCATTGATTAGCCAAATAATTATCAGTTGGTATTTTGCACATTCCATTAATTAAACCAAGTTTGTTCTTATTTTGTAAAGCAATAGTCATGGAGATACTCCAGACATTATAATTTTCATGCCCACTTAGTTTTATAGGAATAACATGTGTGCTATTAGTATCGTTAGGGTGTAGAAAGAGTTCATCCCCAAAAATAAGTTTACTAGCTTCACTAGCACTACTTCTCCTAGAAGGAGAAGCATTATCACCAACAGCCATATTAGAAAATAAGGAACAAACTCTAATAGGTAAAAAACAGTTTAGAACGATTAAATTACCAATAGAAAATTCACACATACAAAGCTGTCCTGATTCTACTAAGATCAGGTAGGAAAAGAGAACAATACAGTGTAATAATAGCAGCGGAAGATGAAAAATAGAAAATCATCAAAAATTAGGGTTTAAGATGAAACCCTAATTTCATATCAACACCAGATCTGTCAAATTCAACCTAAACTAACCACAAATCTAACAAATCCGATCTAAGAAGCTAATGAATCAAAACCCTAACCGTTCTAGAAACGCCATATCAATTAACCTTAAATTGATGAAACCCTAACAATGAAACCCTAACTCTATCAAGAAAGAACCACCATAAAAATACCCATAAACAATAGTAATCAGAGCAACCAACGCTCTGATCCCATGTATAAGTATCACCAGACAAGCTAATCAAGGGAATAACAGATTCTTCTTATTAACAATAACATAAACAACTTGTTCACCAGAATAGTGAAACAAGATCAAAGATACAATGAAATCAGAGATTGATAGTTTTATCATTGAGAGAGAATGATAATAGATCTCGAGTTTGTTATGTAATGAACAATGACCCGATCATAGCTTATATAGCCACAAAGTCTTCAGCCTTGACAATAATAGCCTTTGCATTTCTATTTTGATCATCTTGTGCACAAACTCTTGTTTAGACTATAAAACAGAAATTAGAAGTGACATAGTTAGTCCTTGTACTTATATGGATAAAAGTGATTAGAAGAATGTCATATTCTAACAACTATCACTCTAAGATGTGTGAAGTCTCAAGTTCAATTCCCACTAGGTGCAAACAACCCTAAAGTGGCCACACCAACCTCCTGAAAAGGAAGGGCTTAACCCAGTTTGAGTCTGTGTGGCGGTGGGCTCAAACCCCATGGATTAGTCGGCCAAAAGGTTGGAAACCATGGTTACCAAAAAAAAATGATATCAAAGTAATGACTGTCTCAATTAAGATAAATATTCCACTATATCAAAGTAATGACTGTCTCAGTTAAGATTAAAGTTCCACTGCAATGATAGGAAATTCATCGAATTTATCCAGTGACAAACATGGAAACATTTCAAAAGCATGATCTTTAATTTTTTTTTAACGGCAATTTGATTCAAAAACTAGCAAAATGCTAGATAAGATTAATTATATGTTGTTGGATGAGGCATTAATTACAAGTATTAAATAGCCCTTCAAATCAATTGACACAAGATTTTCTACTCCTACTTTCATCCGATTATAGTGAATTGCTTTACGTCATTAAGGATCAAATCCATCTTAGGACGTTTGGCAGCGAACCAGGAGTCGTTCCAAAAGTGCTAATGAATCCACAAAGCGGACTAGACAATGACATCAAACACCTTTGATGTTGTAAGGGGGTTAGCATAGCTCGCTTGAGAAAACACATCATTAATTGAGGTTATCAATAGATATATTCGGGATATTCCACCATTTAAGAATCTCCCCCACATGTATTTATCAACAACACACTTCACAAAATTATGTTTTTCCGTTCAGTTACGTAATATAACAAAACTACTACTCAAAGAATAAACAAAAGCAACAAGGTTAACGTCAAAATATTAAAAAATAAAACAGCTAATAAAGAAAAAATCTCCTTCTATTCGCATTATCTTTGTAATACAAGTAGTGCAATTATTACTAGGTTTAAAAATGGTACATTCGAAACATCTTTGAAATACAAATAGTGCATAAATTACAATTTTGAAAAACAGTACATACGCAACATTTTCGTAATACAACCATATCTTCTAATGATATTATCATCAAAACATTTACATTTCCCAATATGTATTTTAAAGAGATATATCACCGGTCTATGGAGAAAATGATTGAGACAGTCATAAGTCAATGCAAATGCAATGAGATTTACGTCCAAAACCAATATACAGAGTCGAATCATCATCTATCTCTTGTGGCAGAGGATGACAGTGATGAGGATAGACCTAGTAAGATTGAAAGTAGAATACTTTGGTTTAACAGAAATAAACAGAAGATAAATTTTCTTTTCTTTTAGATATGGATTGAAATTACTTCATCGAGACATGGTGTGCTAGTGAGGAATGACCTTCGTCCTGAAATAGGAGAGAAAAAAACCATATCATCTATCTTTCTTTTCAGTAAGCTACAATAGATCGAATCCACATAGGGATTTAAAAGTCACGGGATATGAACTCTATCGTTCACCTTCGTGGATTCATTGAACTCTGTCGTTCACCTTCGAAATACACCAATTGGCTGCAACAATAACATCATCACCAGAATATGAAGTTTTGCGAAACCATCCTAAAAAACTAGATTATCGAAGATAGACATATCCAGAAGCTATGGTTCTATAGTATGTTTTCATTCAGTTTTGTAAGAGAAACTACAGAATGCATGTATGGTTTATATATGACGGAACCATAAATATCTCACGTGCATGATGCGTGATACTTGGTTAATTTTTTGGGAATACAGGAAACGTTTATTCAGTTACCCCACTGCACTAAATATTTGCAATCTTTTCATAAAAACCGTATTCATAAATGTGGCACATTGTACCAAAAATTACCATAAATATGGCACGTTTAACAAAAAAAATAAAAATATATTTGTGCAAACCAATTACGAAATGTACTGAAAGTATTCAACAAGGAAGAAACAAAAGCGACAAAGAACTTAAAGTAATTAATTTGTAAACAAACCATTCATAGTTGTTTTGGGGTACAACCATTACAATTGGTTTCAAACGTATTCATTTTGAACCTTGTACTCATTAATTTTCTTCTCGTGCATCCTAAACTCTATTAACACAGAATCACACTAATATTCCGCCCGGGCCAGAACTTATTTCATTTTCAGCAGTCGTAATATGAAATTTATAATCGTACAAGTGTGTTTACGCCTCTTTCTTGTGCCTGTTGACTTGTACTATAAACTGGTTAATTACATAATTTGCCTCATCAGTAATGTGAAGGGCTTTAATGTTGCGTAGTAGAGATGGAGACGGAGGTCTAGGTAGAGAAGAGGATTTTAAGCCGGAGGTCCCTAATACATGTAAATGTCATTTCGTGTTTTTGTTGCATGAGACAATGTTTTTTGAAGACATCCTAACTTAGTTAACAATGATGCTTGATATTGGAATGATGATGTTTTTATTTAGAAAATAATGAAGAGTGTTTATACAAAAATCAAATATCAGATGAAAGAATGACAAAGGAGATAGATATTCGTGCATGTCGTTTCAAATAACATAGATAGGAAAACCATGAAAAACAGATAAACATACTAAAAATAAATTCGGAATTCATTGGCAACACGTTCGTAATACATTCGCAACAAGTTTGTAATGCATTCGGAATATAGTAAATTTATAGTCATGATAGTTTGCACAACAAAGTAAATCCATATCAGCACGTAAAAAAACTCACAACCTATCCACATGCCATTGAGAAGATAGGATGCTTTTTATTGATGAATGTGGAAGGTGATTTAAAGGAAGAAAGTGGGTATCAGATCACACGATTAGTAGTTTTTATATTTTATTTCATTGAGATTTGGCTATGAACTAAAAAAGATGCCCTATGGTGTTATAACATGATCAACTTGAAAGTCAAACTCTGAGAGACGCCTCCAACTAAGTAGATCATGATCATTGTAAATGGTTCAAGGCATTAGGGATCCTTCTATATTTCTATCAACCAGATTCAAAACTGTGCAAAATGGCTTATCAAGTTCCTGAACACATCTTACCAATATGCGAATAGCCATACTAACTTAGTGAACTAGAATTACCACCTGGGTAACCAATAAGAAATTCAAGGGCAGAGATGAACTATGTCGTTAAGCTTTATGGTTGCTTTAAACTCTGATATTTATCTTCAATAGTTTTGGGTTTGTGTTTCTAGATAATATTAAGTAGCTTTTATGAATACCTTTGAAAAACATGATGAAGTAATGTGGGAAAATTTTAAGTCAAATAAACTGGTATGTAAATAAAGATGATTCTTTGGTTTTTGACCAAATAAACACGTATTTAGGGGAAAGGTAAGTTTAGCCTTGTCAAATATCGCAGGGCCCACTGCGTCCTGCTGAAGGCAATTCATTGTGTTGTAACATTTGAAGGATGTAGCGTATAGAAACCGTTGGGTGAAAACAAGTTCCGTTTCTTTATCACTTCACAATAGGATTGCAACATCTTCCCCTTCATTCTGGTAGAAATTGGGTATGCAGGAAAATGGACCAGACGAGTATCATCACGATCGGAATGAGACGGCGGTGAAGACGACGCAATTTCTAGGAAGAATGGAGGAGTGTGCGAGGAAAAATGACCAATTATGTAAAGTTGGGGGTGTGGTAGACTCTTAAATAAAATATAAAATAAGTGAAAAATAGGTGTGCAGTGGGTGCAGATAGATAAACTCAGCAAAATGTGATTTGATGTCTTAATTTTAGCAATATGCCACAAAGTTGAGACAATTTAGAAAAAAAGTGTCATCTTGTGTCACGGAAATGCAAATTTCCCTTGTGTTAATACTTCAACTTACCATTTTAAACTACCAAGTGTAAGTATAGGTGTTTAATTCATCTTACATTTTATAAAAAGGTTCATTTTAAGCTTTCTTGGGTGTTCAAAGTATTTGAAAACCGAAATGAACTGATTTGAAACCAACTTAAATTTGTAACCGCATTTGTTAAAACGAACCGAACTGATTTAAAAAAATCAGCTATCAGTTAGTTTTGATTTTCAAAAAGCGTAAACCGAATTCACATAAATATTTATATTTTATAGAAAAAATATTAAATCTTTTTTAGTATTAATATAACATTTTTAAACATGTACATTTTTTTCTTTATTAGTGATGTATTGAGTATACAATGTCTAAGTTTTATAATTAAATATATTTGATGCCGAAAATCTATATAATTAAATGAAAAGTTTTTAAAGTATGTAATTTAATTTTTCAGGTCAATTCGTAACCGAATTAAATTTAAATTTGATTTTCAGTTTAGTTTGATCTCATTTGAATTTGGTTTAATTTTTTATTTTGTATCAAAAAGATTTTGACCCGAGCTGAATAAATTGAAAACCAAAATGGTGAAGACCGTATCTTCAACGGTCAAAATGATCTACTTTAATTAATATTAGCCCATTCAACAAACACCAGTGTTAAAAACCAGGCCCATTACCCTTATAAAGTGAGCTACCCATAAACACTTGCATTGATCCAGGTCTAAGGATGTTAATTGGGAAGTTTTTTCTATTTAGATTGACATTTTTAGGTAACATTGTATGTAAAATATTTACTACTTCAGTTGATAAAAGAAAATCAACAAGTGGTTAAAAAGAATTAAAGTTGAATGGAAGATGAATAATCACATTTACAAGATGCAAGACTGTTAGGAATGCTTAAAGTGATGATATTATTGAGTCAATGAGTCTTATAATATGGTCATGTAATAGCTCGTTAGAATCGTAAAAATATAGTCTACGTATTAGTAGAAGTGTGCCGTCTAGTTTTGTCATAGCATTTACGTTAATGTCGAATGAGTAAAAGATGTAACAACGGCACACTTCCTTATACTTCCTTATGTAATGACTATATAAGCATGTAACCTCTCATTTGAGAGGTGTGGATTGTTAATGGAATAAGAATTCTCTTATTTTCCTCTTTAGTTCTCTCTCTCTCTCTCTCTCTAAACATATTATATTCCTCTCTCTAAACATAACTTATAAGTGTGAAATGATATTAGAAGGGATCCCAACAATTGGTATCAGAGCTAGCAGATGATTTAGATGCTTTTTGTATTTAAAAATCTTAACTTTATAGTTTTGCTTATTTCGTGCTTATTTGTCTTATTTCGTAGCTTATTTTATCTTATTTTCTTGCTTATTTAACTCAAAAACAAAAACTTTATTAAACTTATTTTTAAGCTTATTTGGTCTTAACAGTTTTTATATTTTGCTTATTTTGTGCTTTTTCTGTCCAAACTGTCCTGATTTATACAAATATCCAAACTGAGTATTTCTGACCTTATTTTTTCTGTTTCTTGTGGTGGTCGGAAAACGCGGTCGGAAACAGTGGTCAGAAGTAAAAAAAGGTCAAAACCCTCGTTTATCGAACTTTCTTGTAAAGAAAGTTCGACAGACCCTCGCTTATCGAACTTCATCAATGGAAAACTTCTATATGCTTCAACGATTACTCAGTATTCTCTTGCTTGTATAAGTTAGATAAGTTAGATACATATTATCGATATTACACAAGGGTTTATCAAACTTTTGACAGATATTATCGATATTACACAAGGGTTTATCGAACTTTTGACAAAGGTTTATCGAACTTTTGACAAAGGTTTATCGAACTTCGACTAACGGGAAATCATCTAGTTTGTATAAGTTAGATAGATATTATCGATATTACACAAGGGTTTATCGAACTTTTGACAAAGGTTTATCGAACTTTTGACAAGGGTTTATCGAACTTTTGGTTTGTCGAACTTTTGAGTTATCGAACTTTCGGTTGTCGAACTTTTGGCTGTCGAACTTTGGGTTGTCGAAGTTTGGGTTGTCTAATTTGTGACCAAAACAAACTTAAAAAAAAAAGAAAAAGAAGAAGAGAGAAGACAAGAATCGAACCCACAACCACAAACCAAAACAAATCCATATCTAATCCTAATCCCATCTCACGAACACAACCACATCAACAAATCCACAATACGCAGGCCACAAAGATTACAACGACTCAAAGAGATAAATGAAAACGTGAACCAGATTCATAACAAAGGGGGCGAGAAGCTATTAACCATCACAAGAACTACAACAGATCTATCATTACCCTCGACCAAACATCAACCATCAACCATCAACAGCCCTCTGCAAGACTATAAACGAAAAGAAAAAAAGAAGATCTCAGTCATCTCTTTGTGCAAACCAAGATTCGTCCAAAGACAAGAACAACAAGAGATAATTCATCAAAGATCAATCTAAAAGCTTACACTTTCTTAGTTATACGAAACATAAAGAGAAAGATCAAAACAATTAACTATTTCATCTTATCTCTCGTTCGATCTAAACCTCATCTCCATCTCAACCAACATCAATCAATCATAAACTAGACACAACCATCCCTCACCATCACTCAATCAATACTCACCTAATCTAAACCAAGACTCGAACAAGAAAACTAAACTAGGATCTCAGTTTCCGACTTGTTTTTACAAACAATTACAGATTCAACAAAGAGTGAGGAACAACCATCATCGATCCGTGAGAAGCATATGCTTCTTTGTTTATATCCGAAACATAAAGAAAGAACCAAACCCATCAGTTTGATACTTTCTTTCTTTCGACTTAGATAAAACTAAAAGCAAAACACAAAGAAATAAATAACATACCGATTACCTTATTTGGTCTAAGCATACTTGTGTTTGTGCTCATTTGAGAGCTTGAAAGATCTGCGTTTGTGTTCGGATTAAATCAAGAAAGGGACGCATTGTTGTTTTTTTTATCTGCGTTTCTTGTGTTGAGAGAAAAAGATGAGTGTGGCTGCGTGTTTAAAAGGGATATAAGAGTGTGTGTTATATAACGTAAATTAGGGTTATTAGGTTTAGGATAATACAGCTTTGTTGGATTGGGCTGTTGGGTTTTATTTAGCTTTTTTTTGGGCTTTAGTATCATTGGTCTACTAATCTAAAAAGGGGATGAATGTTGTTGGACAGTTATTTGGACTTGGGTTATTTGTGCTCAAAACTTAATTGCTTAGACTAAATTTTTTTTTGAGCTGATATCTACAAAGGATGATTTTTTTGGGCTGTTAAATCAAAGGAATGAATTTTGTGATTATTTTGGTATTATTTGGACTTGAGTTGGTAATTTCTGGGTATAATTCTGGACCACGATTTTGATTGAGCTTCGAGAATTGATAGTGATAATTATTTCGGTTTGAGATTATTCAGATTCGTGTGGATATAACTAATGTGCTTGTTAATATTGGGAAAGCGTGTACGATTGACAAAGATTAATTTGAAAACACAAAACTACTTCTTTATCGTCTACAGGATGCATTATCATTTCACACCGAAATTAAAAGGGAATCAAGTTCACAAGAGAGAAAGATGCCTAAAGTTGTGTAAAAAGCTATCCATTCAAAGGATAATTGTTTATCACATTTTGAATCAATTAAGCTTCAATGTGTGGCCCTCTCAGAAGCAAGGTTACCATTATGGGGTACATCGTTTCATCGAGCTTTTGAAACATTCTTCGGATCTGAAATGGACTTTATAACCTTTAAAGGGAAACTCTTGCACAACATATTTCAAATAGAGAAGCAAATTGAACAGGGAAGTGACTGCATGGTAGGATATAGAGGGCTCAAGACACAGTTAAAATGGTTTCTCTACATAGATTTGAGAGTGCTCAAAAATTCTTCGGATTATGAATCAGCAAGCAAAATATGGAGAGAATGCATCACTAGTGTGGAAGTTGAATTTTTTAGAGATCAGTTGCTTACACTAATGAATATACTGGAAATGGTGCTTAATGCAAGATCACTTCATCTGAGGGAAATGCTGGAGATGCAGATACAAGCGGGAACGGTCAATGAGGAAGGGACATACGATGATAATTTGGTTTTCACGAGTCATAATGCATTATCAGAACAACATAATGAAAGAAACAGTCTAGGGAATGTTTCGGATGCTGACGGGAAACTCAGTAATGAAGTTGGCTTGAAGAATGCAGCTGCTGATGTCGGATCCTCAGATAGTTTAGTCACATTGGTTAAGGAGACACAAACGAAAGAGAAATGCATGGCATGTTTTAGATTACTTCATTCACACCTTAAAGTCCTCTCAAACAAAAACTTAGAAGACACTCATTTCGGGAACGGATTCAAACGGGCATTTTCATCACTCTTCGTAGAAGACGTTGACATTTTCACTAATACGATGTCCGACAATGTAAATCAACTTGAAAAGCAACTTGCAACAGAAGAATTTCACGAGAATGAATCCAAGGCCACCTTTAGAGTGCTCAAGGAACAGTTTCATCAGTTCATCGATTCCTGGTTATCTTCGGATTATGACAGTGTAATGGCACGCAAGTATTTTTTTAGAATACACTTGAATCGAGGTTCAAACTTTCAAAGACATATTGATCCAACATACGGATTCGATTGAGAAGACAATTGCTGAAAAGGTACGTCACAGAAGAGAGTATGACAAAAGGATGAATGAAAGGAAGTTGCAGACTTAAGAGAGATAGGAGAATGAGATTAAAGCATTGGATGCTAGTTTGGTTGTTACGAAAAACATTGGGACAGAATCAGAACAACAAGAAGAAAAACGCATGTTAGGGAATGATGCTGAAAGTGCATATATCAGACCCATTTATGACAGAGAGCCTATGGCTGAGGTACCTAATTCTAACATTTTTTATGTCAATGATATGATTTCTTTATCTACTGAGATACAGCATCCTGAGCAACCTGAATTCACTAATGAAGGAGAGGTTGACTAGAATGTTGAACAATTTCATGACAAATGTCCTTCACTTGTTTCATGAATTGAAAACAAAACAACTAAACTGTCAAAACAAACTCTCGAGTTTGAAAATTTTTGTCTCAAAAAGACGATCAATGAGTTTTCAAAAGAAGCAGTTGATGTCAAAGAAGATTTTTCAAAAAGAACTACTTAGTTTGAGAAAGACTTTACAAAACTTGAAACACAAAGTACTTCTTTCCAACTCAAACTACAGGAAATGAATGGGAAAAAGTCTTCTGAAAAATATTTAACATCGGTGCTTAAAGGAAAAGGAAAAGTTTTTGAGGAAAACTGTGATAATGCCAAAATCAAGTATAGTTTTGAAAATTTTGAAACAAAAAAATACTAAGTTGGAACATACTATGGCATCATTACAAAATGAAAATGAGCATTTGAAACAGATTTACGAAAACCTGTTTGATTCAATCAAACGTTCACGGGCTCAAACACAAAGTTCGAACAAGTTTAATTCTCAAATCACAAAAGTTTCCTTTCCAAATCTTGAAAAGGAAACGGGGGAGAAAATGTATCTTTTTGAAACTGAAAATCGTGTGCTTCAAACAAAAGTGGTTGAGCTTGAAACACTTTTAGCTCAACAAACAAACGATTTTGAGGATGTCAAAACTGAACTTTTCAACAAAACGGCCAAGTTCGAAAGTCATTTTGAAAAACTTGAAAAAGAAAATGTTGAGTTCGAACGAAAATTGGCTCCTAAGATTGATGATTCTAAAGCCGAAAAAGATCAACTTCTGAAAGAAATTGCTTCTTTAGAATCAAAACTGGTATCACAAGATCATCTTAATCTTCCAAAAGAATACAGTGATTTGAGAACTTCATACAATGCTTTAAAAGTGAAGTTTGATTCTCTTAACCGATCAAAGGGAAAAGCTCCAATTTCAGATGTTTCAACTCCAAATGTGAGTGTTTCGGAGAAGGTTTACACCGGTGAATCTTCAAAGAGACCTAATTTTTTTGAAACAATCTCATTTTACACCGTTAAAGCAAGTGTGGAGACCAAAGCAAAGTTGTTCAAAATCTCCAAATGCTTCAAGCGAAATGAAACATGTTTTTCAAACTCCACACTCTTATTTTACACCAGTAAAACAAGTGTGGAGACCAAACAAAGTCGTTCAAAACCTTTCAAATATTCAATATCAGAATTGCTTTCGCTACAACATAAGAATGACTCTGCTTTGAACATTCCTAATACCGGAAGGTTTCCATTTATCACATAAACAAATCTTCAAAAAGAACCCATGAGGTTTAACTGCAAATGGAAATCTTCTTCTTCAAATTTTAAAACTCCAAGAGACACACCGGGGTTTCTCAAACAATTTTCAACAGAAAAAGAGTTTTAAATCTCCATTGGTTTTCAGTCCTCGTTGGAATTCAACATCTTTAAATCAGATTGACACAACTTACAACTGGAGTTCAAAATTTGGTAAACCCGTTAGCGTCGTGCTTAAATGGGTTCCCAAGGTTGTTGTCTAATCTTAAATATTAATGACTTCTTAGTACTTCAGCTAAGGACTCGGACTTCAACATTACGATTTGTGCACGCATTACAGTGTACAACTCGGGTTTCAAAGAAAGGAAAGTGCATCACTAAACCATTCTTTAAAATCAATCGTGAACTTATCCTACAACGGAACCCTGTTGTACGCCTCAGTGCAACATTCCTTTTCATAACAAAGAGAAGTCTTAGTTAATTTTTAAACCTTGATGCAAAATTTATTCAAGAAGGTTTCAAATACTGAACTTTCTTACTCTTTCAGAATTTTGCTCAAGAAGACTCCCTCCCTCGAAACGTTTCAAAATTTAAAATTCACAAAAACAGACCATATTTTGAGGGGGAGTATTTGATAAAACAAAAATTGCTTTATGACTTCTAGACAATCAGTTTAGGACTCGTGCTTCAAAAATATGGCTTGCAGTTATTTCAGACTGTAACCCGGTCTTCAACGTAATGGCTTGTAAGTATTTTAGCTTACAACCCGGACTTAAACATTATGGCTTATGCACACATAACAGTGCATAACTCGTACTTTATAAAGAAAGGACCCTGGGATACGCTTCATTGCCTCAATCCTAATATAAGGAGCAAAAACTTCTTACTTTTGAGTAGAATTAATCAAATTTTCAAGAATTTTCATTAGTCTGCTCAAAAGAACAAGTATTCTTTCTCGCCTTTAAAACCTCAAAAAGTCAATTCACTTATTGAGGGGGAGTACTTGAAAACATCTTTGTTCATAAATAAAAGTTCTTGTTAGATTCTTCCCGTAAACCTCAAAAAGCATATTTTAATCAAACTTTTTTTCAAAAACAAAATCAATATGCTATTTTTGCGGGGGATAAAATGAAAATGTGATTAAAATATGGTAACAAAAGTGAGGAATCTCATATGAGCTCGACTCAGCAATGACCAATGAATTGACGAAAATTAATTGTCAGTAATCGAAAGGACTTGTCATGGACGGGTAATAATTTCAAGCTGGTCTAACCAGTGATGTAAGCGTGTCTCGAATAGGACTTGTCTAAGTAGAGTGTACCATTTCGAAAGATTTTCTTTGAATATGACCAGGACGGGTAATAATTTCAAGCTAGTCTAACTAGTGATGTAAGTGTGTCTCGAATCGGTCATGTTCACTGAAAATCGATCAATTCAAAAGTGCGGACTCTTCCCTCAATGTGCAAACTTATCTTAAAAACTTATAAGCACATGTGAAGGGGGAGTATTTATGAAAAATACAAAACTCTCAAAGTGTTATCAAAACATGTTTTACAATCATAAACACTTTGAGAGATTATTCACAAAAGGTTTTATGGTGTGTGATCAATGAACCTAGGTTATTCATGGAGTCATAAGGTGATTGTGGTTAGATTTATGTCCTATGATCCGCCAGAACCGGAGGGATCTACCCAGGGACAATACCCATAGTTAGTATTAGAAGTCCTTATGTATGATTGAAAAAAGGAGTAAAGAAATGAAAGGAGAAAGAAGGAGTTGAAGAATTAAAAAGAAAATTTAAGAAAAAGGGTGAAAAGAAATAGCCCTCCAATTGTTCAGCTTAGGGCAAAAACCGGTTCAATACTTAAGTTAATGGTTGTTACAAAGGTGACACTGGTATTGAAGACAAGATATCATGGACCCAGTGACACACTGCACTTAACCTCCTAGCCACTCAAGTATCTCTTAAAATACACTTGTTTCATTTCTCACGAAGAACCTTGCATAATCTATCGACCTCTCACTCCGAGATGTGTTGGTATTGAAAACGAGGCAATCTGCTCCATGCCTCCGACCACTAAAACCAAAACACACTAATCGAGTCTAGAGCCACGAGATTCATCAAAAGATCTCTTAGGTACACATCCAATATCATACACAAGTTGTATAAGAGTCTTTTATGAGATCTTTGGATCTCGCCACATATATCATGGTGGTTGTTATTATGTACCAAACGGTCTACAGTCGTGGAGTGATACTTCGGTATACTTCAGCGGCTCACCTGAATTGTTGGTATACTTCGGTATACCTTCGTAAGCCTTCTTGAGGGTATCCAATTCTGGAACACCCTTTGTGAGGATTAGAGATGTGTTTTCACACTATGTTGTTAATACTCTCGACGTCCGAACTTGTAAGTGCTGGAAATCCCGCTAAAGAGATTCTTTTCACGAATCGAGTCCTGAAGACGTGGGTCTTTACTTAGATTTTATCCATAGTATTGATAACTGTACCTAACGGGATTCGGAAGGCTGATGTGCCCGACCAAGGTGAATGGAATCAAGACATTCATCGATAAAACAATCGTAGCGGTCTAATCTCTAAGAAAAGTCCACCTGATCGACTGGTGATTATTACTAACCTTTACTATGCAGATACCGATGATTGTTCCTTAGAGGAGAGACCGTTACCATCATGATCATCAACATACTTCAAGTTCCACATGCTCATACCAACAACATTTCGAATGATGAAGCTGTGTAAAAGTTCAAGAAAAGCTCTCGTCAAAGAATCATAAACTTTAAAAGACAAAGATTAAAGACAAAGAACGAGAATGATACAAGTATGAAGCACAAAGTTTAACAAGAAGTATGAGCATGTTGGAAAAGACGTAAACACATCATTAATGAAGATGTTGATGAAAGGCAAGCGAATATCACAGCTGATCACAAGAACAAGAATGAAGAACAAAGATCACAAAGCATGATTGGAACAAAGAATCTAGCAAAGCTATTACACAAAGACTTAAAGTTCAAGATAACAAGTATCAAAGAAGTTAAAAGATCATCCATTTCTATTGGCAGACCCATAACCCAAATGTCACAGAAAGAGATCTCAATGATCACCCTTTAGGGAGAGATTGTTAGAAATGAGAAAGTAATGATCATAAATGTAACTAAAGAGAGATCTCAATGATCGTCCCTTAGGGGGAGATTGTTAGGAATGCTTAAAGTGGCGATCGTTATCGAGTCAATGAGTCTTATAATATGATCATGTAATAGCTCGTTAGAATCGTAAAAATATAGTCTATGTATTGGTAGAAGTACTGTGCCATCTAGTTTAGTCATAGTATTTACGTTAATGTCGAATGAGTAAAAGATGTAATAAAGACACTCTTCCTTATACTTCCTTATGTAATGACTATATAAGCATGTAACCTCTCATTTGAGAGGTGTGGATTGTTAATGGAATAAGAAATTCTCTGATTTTGCTCTCTCTCTCTCTCTAAACATATTATCTTCTTCTCTCTAAACATAACTTATAAGTGTGAAATGATATTATAATGGATCCAAATGAAGACAAACTAATCTAACACAAGTACACAACTTTTAAAGGTGGTCGGATTTGGAACGATTGAACCCCTATATGTTAGCATTAATTTAAAAGTGATGGTCATTTGTATTAATTAAACTTTGTGTCATGTGTATGTCTAGTCTAGCAAAGTGGGCTTTTGCTAGTTAATACGTAAGATTTAATGTAAAAGTCTAGTCGAACTCAAAAGCCCACTTGCAGCCCATCAAAGCCCTTTAGGGCATCACATTTGTAGTATAAATTGGACACTCCCACCTCATTTCCAGTGTGCCACATAAGATAGCTAAGGTGGGAGTGTGTGTGCTTTAGGTTTGTATTTGTTATCTTTTTCTTTAAGCTAATAGATACACAATTATATTTCATACGATCCACTCATCTCATCTTGATCTTGTTTGAGTACCAATCGTATAGCATAAGTAGTGATGATGTACCCTCCTAACGGGTTGATGGACTCCCCTTCGAGCCTATAGAAAGCCCTCCCTTCGGAGGCCCAGGTTAATCTTCTAACACGTTTCATTGGCGTAAAACCATTCGCCTGCGAACTGGTTACCATGTGGGAATCCGCCAATCGAAGCCCTAAGCCCTTCGGGGTATTCCTGACGAAGGGACTAGCACGAAGGACCATCCTGACCTGGTCAAACCCACGTCTCCTCTATCCCTTGGCTTTCCTGCCAAAACAGAGATCGTGGGCTACAAAGCCCTAGTGGTTACCACTTTCCATGGGACGCCCCCATGATCTCCGAACTATGTGCAACTGCCCACTATGCCCTATTTCTCCCCTATAAATAGCATAGTCGGGCCAAAACTAAGTAAGTTAACTTCACTCTCTAAATTTACGACCTATATTACCATTTCACATACTTACTCGCACGCCGGAGGTGGTTCGCAGGGTCCAACCCCTGCGCAATCACTTAACGTAGTGTCTTCGTATTTCTTATTTTCAGGTTAAGAACAAGCTTGGCGCAATCTCAACACCCCATTATTCCTTTGATCACCATCGAAGGCTTGGTTGGCAATTATTTGTTCAATCAGTGGCGCCATCCGTGGGACCGCTACAATTGGTCTCGTTAATTCCGAGCTTATAACCTACCAACTAATCTCACTATTATTCCGGCATGGATCAAGGAAGAGAAGATACTCCCCCACCGGGTTTCTCTACCTTAACACCAATACCAACCGACGACCCTAACAACCTTCCCCCAATAACCGCCTCCACCTACACAACACGTTCTCACCCAGAAATCACAACCAACAATCATGCTTCGACATCAGCCAACCCAGCCTTTGTCGAAGCCAACCACGAAGTGTTGGAAACCCTTTTAAGGGCTCGTAACAGACAAGTCAGGAATGCTGAGGTGCGAAGGGAGTTGGAATACTCGAGTGATGAGTATGATGAAGAAATGGAGATGGAACCTAGGCCTCCGACCCAAGGGCCAACCCTATCGGCCTTAAGAATTGGGTCTCCAATTGGTCGAAGGCTAAGCAAAAGGTCTGTTGGTTTCGAAGGAGTCCCCGAGAGGGCTCCGACAAGAAGAGAAGGAGCGGTTACCGAAGGCTCTAACGGTAGGAGCCAGCTTAGGGAAGAAAGGGGGTGACTTTGCCTCCCTTGCTAGCAGCTCATCTTGGAAGAACTGAAGCTGGGGTTCCGTTGCAGCCTTCTCACGCATCAGGCGTAGAAGGCAATCCGTCTACACTTAATATGGGAGGAAATCTTCCTCCCAATGGTATGTACCCCTCGTTCCAAACTCAGCCTTATCCTCAAAATTTATATCCTCCAGTAAATGGACAGCCTAATAACCCAAGCTTCCCCCAAAATTATGGGAGCATGCCCTTCGGCCATCCTATGGCGTACCCTCCGTACGCCATGGGAAACGGTTACCCGTTTGCCATGAATACACCTTATCAGTCCTACCCAGGCCAGACTCCTATGGGAATGCCCCCAAACAGCAATCCATACAATATTGTCCCCATGTATGCACCACCTTATAATTGCCTATATTCAGACCCTATGGGTTCAGCTACACCTTTTGTTAGATGGATAGAAGATTACCCATTGCCTGATGGGTTAAAAATGCCTTCACATGTCGGGACTTATGATGGGAAGGGGGATCCGGACAATTTCTTACACTTGTTCGAAGGGGCCATCAAGATGCAAAAGTGGGTTATGCCGGTGGCCTGTCATATGTTTACATACACCCTACGGGATTCCGCTCGTATTTGGTGGAATGGGCAAAAGCCCGGTAGCATCGTCAACCTTGATGATCTCAAAGCTAAGTTCCGGTCACACTTCAGTCAGCAAAAGAAGTTCACAAGGACTCATTTAACGGTGCACAACATCAAACAGAAAGATAACGAAAGCACCAGGGCCTTCGTTACTAGGTACACCGATGAGACTTTGCAAATTTTGGGTCTTCATGAAGATCAACGTATTTCTGGTTTCGTACATGGCCTTCGGAATTGGAGTTTGGTGGAATTCTTGTCCACTGACCTTCCGACAACTTACAAGGGATTGACCGAAAAGACGTATACTTGGATCGAAGCAAAAGAGGTGTCCACTAATGGGGCTCCGATAGATAAAGATAGCAACAACAAGTTTTCGAAGCATTCTTCGTGGGAGGGGTCCAAGAACAAGAACAAGAACAGAGATAGGTTTTCTCCGTACAACAAAGGCCCCAACCATGGCTTGTTAAGCAGTCTAACGAAGTCTCCAAAGGAAATACTTGCTATGGAGAGGGCAGCCAAAGCCTTCGAGGCGCCTCCCCGTATGACAAGTAAGGGCAAAAACAGGGATACCAGCAAGTACTGCCACTTCCACGAAGACAATGGCCACGATACGAACAGTTGCAGGGAACTAAAGAAAAAAATTGAAGAGGCCGTAAGATCTGGGAAATTGGCACACCTGGTAAAAGGAATCAAGAAAGGCAAAGAAAAGATGACTGACACTCAAATGGCCAAGGATACTAACCCTACCGAAGCCCCCATACTAATGATATATCGAAACGAAACCACTTCGAAAAGAAAGATACCGGAGCAGGAAGCAAACGAGGTAAGGGAAATAACGTTTTCCCCTATCGCAGGCAGGATCCCTTCGAATGATCCGGTGGTTATCAAAGTCCTAATCTTTAGTCAAGAAATAAGGGGAGCTTACATGGACTGCGGAAGCCCTTGCGAAGTCATATATGAACATTGCTTTCGAAAGCTTTCGCCTGCGGTCAGGTCTCAAAGGGTTGACTCAAAGGTGTCTTTAGTAGGGTTTTCTGGCGAACGCTCGTGGCCTCTAGGAGAAGTTCCGCTAGAAATAACAATCGGAGAAGGCAGGATTGCAAGGACAGAAACCCTCATATTTACTATCGTAAGGTCCAACTCTCGTTACAACTTGGTGATAGGGAGAACTGCCATGCAAAAGATGGGTATAGTAGTCTCCACTATACATGCGGCGGTGAAATTTCACACACCCAACGGAATAGGGACGGTATTTTCTGAGCACAGCCCGAAGGATAGCAAGGAAAAAAGGGAAGGTTCCAAAAAACCTCCGAATGATGTTATCAGAAGTGCGGATGTCGAAGAAGGTATCGTCACAAAAAAGCATCATGCAAAACGAAGAGTGGAAGGCGAAAAGCGATCTCCAAATAGTTCCATAGTAGACTTGAAGAAGCCACACAAAGCCGAGGAGAAAGTCTTCGAAGGGACGCATTCTAGGAACACCAGAACTCCTCAGGCACAGACGGCTGATGACAAGCTCTGCGACAAGGAATACCGACTCAGGGGGTTCAAACCCATTAAGTCAACGAAACAAGGAGTCAAAGCCAACCCGTCGAAGTTCAAAACAGCTATTGACCTACCAGCTCCAAGATCATTGAAAAGACGTGATAGTCCAAGCTCTATCAAGAGTCAGGCATCCGCAGAAGTCCTCAACGAAACACCTTCCGGACATAGCCCAAACGGACAAACTCCCCCAACAGCAACGGAGGGATGGAAATTATACACTGACGGAGCCTCAAGCTCCGATGGTTTCGAAACAAGTTTAATACTAATTAATCCGGAGGGAAAGGAGTACAGTTATGCACTACGTTTTGAATTCAAGGCCACAAAGAATGAAGCAGAGTACGAAGCCTTGCTGGCTGGCCTTCGACTCGCGAAGGGCATGAAGGTTCATGACCTCTCCATCCTCGTAGGCTCACTTTCAGTCACTAGTCAAATCAAAGGTTCTTACAGAGCAAGGCAGCCAATAATCAAGGAATACTTGAACGAAGTTAAAAAGCTCCTTCAGGGTTTCGAACGACACAAAGTGACAAATGTCCACATGAGCCAAAACAAAAAGGCGGAGGCCCTAATCAAATTAGCATCGACTGCTTTCACTCATCTGCCCAGTGAGGTTTTAGTGGAAGTATTGGCCACCAGGTCAATTGCACGAAGTGAAACATTTGATGAAGGCTCCAGCTGGATAGCACCAATAGAAACGTACTTGATAAGCGACATTTTGCCCGATAATTCAAAGTCGGCACGAAGAATCATAGTCAAAAGTCCCCAGTATAGGCTCATAGGGAATAATCTCTACAAAAGGCGTCTTTCATCTCCTTGGCTTCGTTGTGTCGAATTAAAACAAGCTTCGAACATTCTCTACAATGCTCACGAAGAATTTTGTGGAAGACACACAAGCCCTAGAGCCATCGCCTCGAAGGTAACAAAATGGGGTTATTACTGGCCATCCGTACTAGAAGACGCAAGGGAAGCAATCAGAACATGCATGATATGTCAGACACACTCCAAAGCCCAGAAACCCCTAGAGTATGAGGCGACATCTAGCATGACAGTAAGGCCTTTCGGTCAATGGGGAGTCAGCATAATCGGACCCCTACTATTAGCTCCCGGAGGGGTACAATTCTTGGTCATAGCCATCGATCATTTCACCAAGTGGGTTGAGGCCAAGCCGTTGGCATCAAGAAAAGGAAAAGATGTGGAAGAATTCATGTGGGAACACATAATTTTCAGATTTGGAATCCCACAAGTTATCACCTCTTACGAAGGGCCACACTTCGTCGAAGGAGTGTTCCCTGCTTTCTGCAAAAGCCTGAATGTGAAGCAAAGGTTCGTTTGTGTTGACAAGGATATTATCACCGAAATCGAGACGAAGCTAGGGCAATATCAGTATAAGTGGGCAGACAAACTTCCCAAAGCCTTGAGGGCATATAGGAAGTTATCCTTCGAATAAAAACTAACAAAACCAAGTGAAAGAGCCTAGCGCCAAAGAAGAATTAAGGTGGCAAAGAGACGTGGAAGCTCGAAGGGCAGAAGCAAAAAATGTCTTAAACAAGTTAGGACATGACGCCAACTCTCGTAAGTCTTACATATAAGAACTTACCTTTCTTTAAAAAGCACTTAGTTGTTTTCAATTTCATGTAATGCAGTCTTCTCACATGGGAAAGAAGCATTAATGGTAGGTGTCTAGTGTTCATTTCTTCAAATGATGTAATCCTCCCTACCCACTTAATGATATAACATGTTTCCCTCAAAATCTCTTGTTTCGTTTTATACAACATAGATTTGTTCAGCCAAGTACTTTACAAGTTTCAATGTCGAAGGATGAAGCAAGGCACACGTCTTGTATAACATTAACATCCATTACAATTCACATTAACTTTCCTATGAAGTCTTAGGGTATTAAAAGCCCTCTGTAACTTAAGGATAAAGACGGAGTGGGTCGCGACCCTCTGTCGCAGTCAAATTATACGATTGCATAAAATCTTGGTCCAAAATACACACAATAAGGTTATAACCTTAGGTTGTATGTTTACGTTCTTGTAGTGAGCGTAAGAGAAGATAAGCATGGCATCAAAAAAGGAGAGTATTCCTCCAAATTAAGATTCATAAAGACTACGCACAGGCGTAGCTATCATCAAAAGAGATAATTGTTTAAAGTTATGGGACGAAGCCCAGACAAACTATTCCAACAGGCACACGCCTGATAAAAGCATGATAAATTGTCTTAAAGAAAGGCACCAGCCTTTAACATAACCAAATTGTTTTAAAGGGTACACGCCACCCTTACAGACTAAATTACTGCCAACATGGCAGCCTTCACTTGTTGATAGAAGAGTTCGGATCTTCCAGATGAGTCGCAGACTTGGGTTTCTCAGACAAGGTTCTTTTAGTTGGAGACGGAGGCTGTATGCTCTTGGGTTTTTTAGAAAGGAGATCTTCGATGGAGGCTGAGGGATCTTTGGTTGCTTCGGCAAGAAAGGGGTACACTGCCGTGGTGAATGCGTTACCAGCTTCATCATACTCACGAACGGAATTCGGACGATAATATGGCACCTCCGAAAGCACAACTGGTTTCTTGGTTTCGGCAATCTCCTCTAAAGTTGTGCATTTGCCATGAAATATGGCTGCATTCACCAGCTTACCCACAACCTCCCCACCTCATCGCTATGATATAATTCCATAGCAACGTAGGGAACAACCTTCGATACAACCTCAGCCCTATCTTTTCTCAAACTTTGGCATTCGAGCTTCAACCTATCAACCTCTTGACAACGCTTAGCATCCTGTTCCACTAGCCTGGCCCTCTCAGTCTCCAACCCAATACACTTAGACTCCAGGGCACTTACCTGGTTCTCATAACCAACAACCTTAGCTTCCTCCAGTTTTAGCCTACCACACTCAGCCTGCGATTCTTTAAGCTGTTTCTCAAGACCATCAATCTTGTCTCGAAGAGCCTCATACCTTGGATGTTTCACAAAGTTCTCCATGGCTTCGTCACACCTCTTCTCCAACTCAGCATAATTTTTTCCCCTTTCTTTCTCTCTGGCAACAACAGCAACAACCTCCTCCTTTGCTTCCTTGACTTTGTTAAGCAACCCCCTGGTGCAAAAGCTAAGATGGCTGTCAAGCATTGCTTGCCGGATGTAACTTTTGTCGTTGAGATCGCAAAGTTTCTTAATGGACATCTCATTCATCTTACTCCTCCATGAGGCAGGAGTGACATTCTCAACAAGCAAGCGGCAGGAGAGAGCGTTGGCCAGTTCCTTCGTATCTGGCAAACCTAAAAAAAAAAAAAAAAAAAAAAAAAAAAAAAAAAAAAAAAAGAAGAAGAAAGCGATATAAGCCAAATACACAATATTACGGAAAGGAAGGACGATTTGAGGAACTATCACTTACCTGAGATGTCATCTTCATCAACCATTCCCTCTGGAGCATACATAATGGTTTTCCCACGAGACTTCTCTGTTTTCTGCTTGGTGGTTCTGGAAGTAGGAGTAGGAATGTTCAATTTCCTCTTAGGGGCAGCCTTTGCAGCCTTTGCACTGGTACCTTTTCTAGTCTGAACTCTATCAGCAATACCGAAAGACCCTTCGATCCTGAGCTGATCACTTCCGGAAGGGGTATCATCAGAGTCACCAACATCCTCCACTAGCTGGGGGGCTTCCTCAGTACCAAGGGGTTTCGTTGGGGGGAGCACAGCAAGAGGCTTGGGTGGAGAGACATCAACATCATTATTATTAACAGAGATGGATGGAGATCCCACTCCGTAACTCGTGTCCTGAGGATCCCTTGCATAAAGCTAACTTCCTTGGCACCTCCGGCCGTAACGAAATTACGGAAAGCCATTTCTGCACAGACAAAGGAGAAGAGATGAATATCAGCAGGTAAGTTATTTATTTATGAAATAAGAAATTATACATACTTTTTCCTTCATAAATTATTTCAGGAAGCAATGGAGACTCTTCCCAACTTTTAGCAATGCCAGCCATGAATAAGATGGGCTCAGGAAACGTTTGTACGTCCACTGGATGACGTGCAAGACGTTGGTACATAATGTCACTTCTCACCTCATAAGGTAGCGGGTCATTGTATCGTTTCTCATCAAACCTATTCCCTTCGGCCAACAACTCAGGGTACTCGGAGGGTATGATGGTGCTCTCAATATAAAAAAAATTGACCTTTCCAATTTTGAATATTCGAAAAAGGTTTAGTCAATAGGTGTGGGACATCACGCTCACTCCTTTTTGAAATAGTTACCCAATCTCCACCAGGGTAGAGATTAACAAAGCCTCTTAGCACAGTCAATGAGGGCTCAAAACCATACGCTTTGCACATTACAATATAAGTTGTCAACTTGGCTAAACCGAATGGATTAAACCTTGAAATATGCACTTTGTAATATTGCAAAAATTCCAAAATAAGAGGGTGGATGGGAATCCTAAAGTTTGATTGCGTAAACGCATGCACATACAAACCTACAAACCCTTTTGGAGCATCAAAAATACTTTGCTTTTTACTGGGAAGCAAGATTTTATGTTCCGAGGGTATGGGGTAATCATTCAGAAAATCAGACAATGCTTGTTTCGACAAAGTGCAAGTTTGTTCTTTAATTATTCGTTTTGCAGCCATACTCATAAATAAAGTAAGGAGAGCAGAGAAAAATGGCAGAATTTTACCTTTTAGATTCCAATGGAAGCACAATGACACAGAGTTGTGTACATTTTGGGCGGAGGTAAAAGTGTTCTAGGGTTTACCGTATCGAAGGTTAAATACTCGTGAAATCTTTGATCATAACCGAACACGTGTACATTTTCTTTGCTATCTAAGCGGATCTCAAACGGGTGCTAAATTTGAAATGACGTTTTACGATTACCGAAGAAATGGCAATTAAGGGTTTGCAAGTGGACGGATAATGATGGTTTCGCATTTAATGCGGAATTCAATTTGATGCTTTATCTTTTTGTTTTTGAAATGGAAAGGATAGAGTGTGACATGTTTTTTGAGTCGAATGCAATTTATACTCGTACGTATATATCACTTTTGACTGGGGGGCTTGATGATGTACCCTCTTAACGGGTCGAAGGACTCCCCTTCGAGCCTATAGAAAGCCCTCCCTTCGAAGGCCCAGGTTAATCTTCTAACACGTTTCATTGGCGTAAAACCATTCGCCTGCGAACTGGTTACCATGTGGGAATCCGCCAATCGAAGCCCTAAGCCCTTCGGGGTATTCCTGACGAAGGGACTAGCACGAAGGACCATCCTGACCTGGTCAAACCCACGTCTCCTCTATCCCTTGGCTTTCCCGCCAAAACAGAGATCGTGGGCTACAAAGCCCTAGCGGTTACCACTTTCATAGGACGCCCCCATGATCTCCGAACTATGTGCAACCGCCCACTATGCCCTATTTCTCCCCTATAAATAGCATAGTCGGGCCAAAACTAAGTAAGTTAACTTCTCTCTCTAAATTTACGACCTATATTACCATTTCACATACTTACTCGCACGCCGGAGGTGGTTCGCAGGGTCCAACCCCTGCGCAATCACTTAACGTAGTGTCTTCGTATTTCTTATTTTCAGGTTAAGAACAAGCTTGGCGCAATCTCAACACCCCATTATTCCTTTGATCACCATCGAAGTCTTGGTTGGCAAATATTTGTTTAATCAAGTAGTGTATGATTAAGATAAAGTAGTGTCTTACAAGTGGTATCAACACGCCAAACAACGAGTTAGGAGTTATTTGTGTACGTTTTACTGATAAAAAGTAAGCATAAAAGTTGCGTTTTTTCTTAATAAACCGTATACTTTTAGTGTATACTTAGATTTTTACGCAAGTTTTATTGTTTGTTTCCTTTTTCTTTAAGCTAATAAACATCAGGTTAATATATAAGATCCACACTCTTCTCATCTTGTTCTTGTTTGAGTAAGTTTTAAGGTTGAAGGTTGTAGTTTTTTATAGATTTTACGTGTGGTTAGTAAGTTTTGGTTGCTTCTCATTCGATTTTTATCTTCAAATATTGGTTTGTCATGTTAAAGGTTTAATCTTTGTGTCGAAAAACTGGTTCTATAGCATATTGGCGATAAAAGGTTGAAAATTTATAAGATTTACGTGGTGTTTGAAGTACTGTGATCGTGAAAAAGGCTACAAAGGTTGCGTTTGAAGCTTCATCGACTTGCAAAATATCTAATTTCTTGTATAAGAATTTAGATAACAGTGGGTTTATCTCAATTATTGGCTCAATTATTGGTGTCGATAAAGTCAAAGGCTTATCGCAATTGGGATACTTATCGAAATTCTGGGATTATCGCAAATCTGACGAACCTATCGCAAGTTGGAAAGTCTATCGCAAACCAGGACATTGCATTCTATCGCAATAGTGACAAAGTCAATCCTATCGCAATCTCAGTCAAACCTATTGCAAACCTGAAACAAGGATCTATCACAAATCTGATAAATCTATCGCAATTGGTGGTCTATCTCAATTCTCTTGTTCTATCGCAATTGTTGGATTTTTATCGCAATTCTGAGGCCTTATCACAATTGTTGGAATTAAGTTCTATCGCAATCTTAAATACTCTATCGCAATTGTTGGAATTTAATTTTTACAGGTGACTAAACATTCAATTTTTACGCAAAATTCAAATTTTGGTACAACAGTGCAAATTTTGGCCAAAAATTCAAATTTTTAGGTCAAAATTCGAATTTTTTCGGTGAAATTTGGCGTCAAAATTTTTAAAACTCAAATTTTTCTAAAAACCTTAGAATTGCATTTTATGGTGTATTTCAAATTCTGGTAGACAAATTTTTCAAATTCAATTTTTGGAGGGAAATCAGAAAACACCATTAAGAAATCCTTCAAACGATCTTCAGCTAAAGACCAAGACTTCACCACACCAACTGAATTTAACATTTACCAACCACAAATCCTATTTCGTTGCAACGATCCTACATCAACTTTATCATACAAATCATCAACAATGACTACTCAACAAGACATTCATGCAGCCGGTGCAGAAAACCGTCCTCCTATGCTTGAAAAAGGTGGATATCTTCAATGGACGAGCCGTATGTTTCGCTATATCAAAACCAAACCTGAAGGACAAGGTACACTCCTGCTCAACTCCATCCAGAATGGACCATTCAAGCCTCGTTAGATTCAAGACCCTAGAAATCCAAATGATACACCTCTTACTCTACCATTCCTTCGTGAACAAAAAGAAGATGATTACACGGCAGTGGATTGGAAGCAAATTGCAGCTGATGACCTGGCAATGCACTTAATTCACCTTGGTTTACCACGTGACATCTTTGCTGTTGTTGACCGTTGTGAAACTGCTTATGATATGTGGGAACGAGTTAGAAGGCTTTGTCATGGCACAGAAATTGGACAACAGGATGTTGAAAACAAGCTGCTAACTGAATGGGAGAAGTTCACATCCACTCCAGCGGAACCCATTGAATCTTATTGCATCAGTTTTTGCACCTTAATGAATGAGATCATCCGAAACAAGTTGTCACCAAGATAAATTGTTCAAAACATCAAGTTCATCAACAATTTACCAGAAGAATGGGGACGTTTTGTCACAATAGTCAACCAAACAAAGTGTGACAACCCGTATATTTTTCGGACGTATTCCTATATGAGATTATCCATGTTTTTCATTTACGAATCTTTCTGAACTTATTTGACTCTAAAACATGAAGTTATCTCGCGAAACATGAAATTCGTATACAACGCGTACTAGCACAACTGATGATTTGATTTGATTATTTTATTATTTGTGTGAAATGAGGCGTATGAATAGTCGTTTTTATTGGAAATATTATTCTGAGCACGATGGTGTAATTCTCGCGTCTTGAATCAACCGTTTACTAGCCTAAATGAGCCCCGAGCCTCATTTCGTGAAAGATAGCAGAAATTAAAATATTGGTCCCTGAACTTAAAATACCCCGCAGCCCCTGAACTTTCTAATAATGCATATTTGGCCCCTGTAGTTTTGACCTAGTATATATACCCTGAATAAGGGTTTATCTTCATTTGTTTATAACAAAACTCAACCCTACCTCTCTCCTATCTACATCCAGCCGCCGCCATGGTCGGCCACCACCTCTGTTGGGAACACGTTTTGTAATATTTCAAGTATTGATCATTTGTATTAGGTTGCTTAGGCCTTTAGGTTTGTTATTAGGCCCAGCCCATGGGCTGTGTCGTTTTATCATTTATTATGGTTAATTATGTATTATGTTAAGTAAGTAGGGCTAGTAGCCCAACCTCTTGTAAAAACTATAAATACACCTCCCATCCAAGGGAGAGGGTGGTTGGTTGATGAATTAAGAAGTTTTATTATTAAGTGTGTGTAATCATCTCCCTTCCATCTCTTTCTCTCTCTAGCTTTCTCTCTCTAGATCTAGTAGGTAATTTAGTAGGTAATTAGTGGTAGCTTAATTCATAAAAGTATAAAACATCAAGTGGTATCATTCGCCTAGGGGTAATTTAGGTTGTTAGAAGGTTAGATCTAAGAAAAAATTAAGAAATCCGAATTGTTAGACTAGTTACTGTTCATCCGAGTTAGTACTGTTCATCAGTCGAACGAAGGGTTTAGTCGAACGAGAAAGGGTAGTCGAACGTGGTATTTTAGTCGAACGAGAAAGGGTAGTCGAACGAGGTGTTTTAGTCGAACGAGCAGGGTGATCGAAGGAGGATACTTCATCGAAGGAGCATTCAGTCGAACGAGCAAAAGGGTAGTCGAGTTAGACTTACTCTTCCAATTGATCGAACGAGCTTGTTGATCGAACGAACTTACTTGATCGAATGAGCAAACTTAATCGAACGAGTTACTTAATCGAACGAAGTAACCTAATCGAACGAGCAACCTTAATCGAACGAGCAACCTTAATCGAACAAGCAACCCTAATCGAACGAGCATACCTAATCGAACGAACTAACTTAATCGAACGAGATAGTCGAACGAGAATACCTAATCGAACGAACTTAGTCGAACGTGATTACCTGATCGAACGAACTTAGTCGAACGTGATTACCTGATCGAACGAGAAAATTTTTCTTGGATTTCGTACAAGTTTCTAATCTTCCAAACAACAATCGTCTTTATCCTTTAAAGATCCTTAACCGTTTCAAGCTACTACAAGATGTCTCAACCACCACACTTTAATTACTACTACCAACTACAGCAATATCCTCAACAACAACAATACTCTCAACAACAACAACAATTTCCTCAACATTATCCACAACATCATGCATATGTGCAACAACATCAATTTATTCCTCCACCACAAGTATCCCCACAACAAATCATGCAACAGAATCAAATGCTGAACAATCCATCCTACTCCAGAGAACCACATTGGTTTAACAAGATGTGTGAGGCAATCAGCAGTCAGCAATCCCGACATGAAGCTGGAAATCAAGATACTCCACCTATGCTGACACCTGGTAACTATGTGTAGTGGGCTAGTAGATTTCTCAGATTCATTGAACTCCGCAAACCCCATGGGAAATATCTTAAGCTAGCCATTGAAGAAGGACCCTTTCCACTTCCAGTAAATGTTGTTCCAGGAACCACAGAAAGAGATGAAACATCAACTCCCATTGCTGTCGCTAACTACACAAATGAACAAACATTGCAACAAGAGGCAAATCAATTGGCAATGTCTTACATACTTCAGGGGATTCCAAATCCTATTTACCGAAGTATTGATGCTCAACAGACTGCCAAAGACATGTGGGAACATGTGCATCTTCTCATGGAAGGGACTGAGTTAAATTAAGAAGACCTTGAGTCAAAGCTTTACATGGAATATAACAATTTCATCATGGAACCAGGGGAGACAATTGAATCATACTACCACCGTTTCACAAATGTTGTAAATGACCTCGATCGTCATGACATCAAGTTACCTAAGATTGCTATCAATTCAAAATTTCTGGGTTGCCTTGGACCAGAATGGCAGAAATATGCAACATTTGTCAGGCAAACTAAGAAGATTGGTGAGGTCAAGTATGGACTCATGTATGACTTTCTGAAACAACATCAATCTGAGGTAGATAAGGAAGTTGCAGCACGAGGCGGTTTCATCCCAGCACCAACACCTAACTCACTAGCTCTCGTTGCTCAATCCAACTTTCCACTACCAAACCAGGAATTTGGTCAATCATCTTTCCAACCAAGTTTTTCACCACAACCTTCTAACCAAATCATCCCATTTGAAGCACCATCACAATACTCTGACAATCAAATGGTTCCATATAACAACTCAGATTCCATGTTGTACTCAAACGCTGATTATGATGAAGAGGAGGATGCATTCAACTCTCTTAATGAAGCATTTGGATTTATTGCTAAGGCATTTGGCAAGTTCAGCAAATCCAACAACCGTCTTCGTTCATCTTCCAACACCAGGAATCAAGCTGTTATTAATGATGGCAGAGTAGAAATTCAGAATCGGTCTTCGGGCAGATATGGTTCAGGAAACAGTGGAAACTACGGGTCTCAGAGGTTTCAGTCAGGAAGGAATAGGTTCAGTTCAGCAGGGGGTAACAGGAACAGTGTGGGTAATACTCAGAGCAGAAATCAGATGACTGGGAATGCACAGAAAGGCATTGCAAATACTTCAATCACATGCTACAATTGTGGTGGGAATGGTCACATGGCAAATGCTTGTCCAAAGCCTCGTACTATGGGCAGTGCATATCACAAGGAAGCTCTTCTGATGGCTCTTAAAGATGAAAAGGCAGCAGGAATGGTGACACAAAATGAGCAAAGCTTCATGGCAAATGCTGCATCTGATGATGAGATGGAAGATCTTGAGGCAAATGCTGCAGTAATGCTCATGGCAAACATGCAAGAGATGAACATGTCCGAGACAGGCCCGGTCTATGACACCAATGGTCTATCTCAGGTACCTGATCCACAATGTCTTATACATGAAATTGCTTCACCATCTGCATCTTCATCTACAAATGACAATTCTGTTCAACATGATTCATCATTCTCATCTCCATCAGATGATCAAATAAACACTGTTGTATCATTTGATGATGATAAAACCGTCGTTTCATTTGATGATTCGATTGACGATGAAAATTTGGATTATCTTGAACAAAATGATCCTTTGACTGATCAAGATTCAGAGCTTCAGGCCTTGTTAATGACCACCCAATCAAAAATTGAAAAATGCAATGAAATCAATAAAAATCTGAAAGAAAAGATTGCGTTGTTAACAAAGGAAAATGAGTGCTATAAACTATAACTTTCAGGATATCTAAAACAAGATAAACGTGAAAAAGGTTTTGAAATTGCTTTCCAACAAGAGTATGTAAAAGTTCAAAATTTAGAAAGTCAAGTTCGTGAGCTAACCGTTGACAAAGCTGAGCTTCTCTCTCAAAAAGAAAAGGATCAATTTGAATTCAAAAAACAAATTGATGCTTTATCTTCTGAGTTGTTAAAAACTCAATCTGAGCTTTCAACATCTCAGCAGGATCTTCTTGACGAAAAGCAAGCCACTAGGAAACGTGTTGACTCATATCTTGATGAAATTCTGGATTTGGAAACCAAACTCAAAGAATTTCAAAATGTTGTGTATAAAACGGGTAATTTTGTAACACAAATTCAAAAAGTAGCTGTGAAACCAAGTCCTAAAGGAGTAAGTTTTGCACTTGGAAGTGACACACCCCGTAATTCACACAAAGCACTCAAAGACAATCCTAAGTTATACAATGCAACATTTTTGTTAGATGATACCTTTCAACGTGTTGTTATGTATTCTATTGATGAAGAAACTGATTTTCTTGCACAAAAGATTGAGGGTCGATCAAATTCACAAAAAGAGTTTTCAAGAGTACATTATGATTATAATGCACGACTTCATTTGAGCAAATCATTTGTCCCTCCTAAGGACCATCCAGAACAAACGTTAACATACACAAACATAAATGCTCCTTCGTCTATAACTTCTGTCCCCACAACTGATGCACAATTCAAAGATTGTTTGACAGAGGATCTTGTTGATCCACAAATGCCTAAAAAATGTCAGGTTCTTCGATATTTTCAGACATTTATGGACGACATTTCTCGTTTGGAGAATGAAATTGAGTTTAGTTCTCAAATTCCTGTCTCTTCTTTTCTTTCTCCTGTTCAAAAAGAAAAGAAAGAGATTCTTCAAAAGAAAATTCTTCCTCATGTCAGAAATCTAAAGAAATGCGCAACAAAATGGGAAGATGAGTTATACACGGAAGTAGCATCTATGAAATCCATTTTCAAAGCTAAAGATGACAAGGTTCAACGTCAAAAACTTCAAAAGAAATTTTTAGAAAAAGAAAATGATCGACTCTTAGAAAAAGTTCTGTGTTATGACATTGTTTCTGTGATTATGAATTCGCTTTATGAGTCATGCAATGAATTACTTGTGAAAGATCATGCTGTTGATACAAAGATGTTGCAAATAGAAATTAAGAATCTAGTGAAAGAGAATGAGGATCTTCGACAAATCAACAATGATGTGGAAAAAAAAGTTTTTAATCTTCAAAAACGGCTTGATTGGTGTCAAACTCAAAGTGCTGAATTTGAACTAAAATTTCAAAAACTCATAGGGTCTTTATCATTTCAAAACGGTCATGTTCCTGAAATTAATAAGGAAACAAAGGCTTTCTTAAAACTTAAACTGTTTCAAAATGAAAAGGAACTCGATGAAATTCTTCAAAACAGGAATGACACAGTCCGCCTCAACAGAAAATTAGATTCACAAAATCAAGAATTCCAATACATCATTGTTGATCTGAAGAAGAAAATCAAAGTTTTAGAAATAGGCAAAACCAAAGTTCATAAGATTGTACCAACGATGCAAAAAGTAGACAACGCACCTAAGACTGCATCATCAAAGACAACAACTAATGCTCTTACTTCATCTTCCACAGGATTAGTTGACACATCTAAGGGTAGAAGATCAAAGACCACAAAGAGACCAAAGAAGACTAGTATCTGGCTACCTAAGAGTGGAACATCTAAGAATGGAGAAGTAGAAGTTAATGCATCTAGTGAGAATAAGAAGCATGTTATGTCCAAAATAGAATCTAGCTTGGTTAAGTGTAATTCTACAAAAGATGTAATGAATGCTGAATCTTTAACAGTTATGAATGATATTAATGCTTCTTGTGTGTTTTGTCATACTAGTATCTTATCTGGTAATCATAAAAAATGTGTTGCTAAAACTTTGCTGAAGAGGCAAGCGAAACGAACTAGTGGCCTCCCTAAGCCTAACACTGTTGCCAAATCAATTTTAGGGATTCCACCATTAGCAGTTTCAAAGCAGACCATAGTTGCACCTATAGCAAATCCCAAAAAGAACAAATCACCTAGCACATTCCTTAGGAAGAAAGCAGCAAGTAGTAGGAAATGGAAACGTTGGCTAGAGAACACAGCAAACTTTAAATGGGTTCCTAAGATACTTAAATCATGTGCTTCTAACCCAACGGGTCCAACCGTTACTCCATCTGTTTCTACTAATTGTGATGCAGGTGGTTCAAATCGTTCTATGGATTGTTGATAGCGGCTGTTCCCGACACATGACCGGCAATCTCAAGCTTCTCAAAAACTTCATTGCAAAGTTTATAGGAATGGTCAGGTTCGGGAATGACCACTTCGCCGCAATCATGGGTTATGGCGACTATGTTAACGGGAACATCGAAATAAGTCGTGTGTACTATGTTGAAGGTCTGGGTCACAATTTATTCTCGGTTGGTCAATTCTGTGATGGAGACTTAGAAGTAGCATTTAGGGAAAAAACCTGCTTTATTCGTGATCTTCAGGGAAATGATCTGATGAAAGGAAAACGGGGAACTAGTCTTTACACCATCTCCTTTGAAGGAATGACAGCTTCGACTCCTATATGTTTACTCTCCAAGGCTCATCCCACGAAAGCATGGTTATGGCATAAACGATTGTCTCATCTCAATTTCAAAACCATGACCAACCTGGCAAAGCATAAACTGGTAGATGGTTTACCAAAATTCCGATATGCCAAGGATCATCTGTGTTCTGCATGCGAACAGGGAAAAAGTCACCGAGCTCACTTTCCACCAAAAACAGAACATAGCACAGACCACGTCCTACAACTGCTTCATTTGGATTTGTGTGGTCCAATGCGGGTTCAGTCTGTAAATGGGAAAAGATATATTCTGGTAATAGTAGATGACTACTCAAGATGGACATGGGTTTACTTTCTCCGCACAAAAGATCAAGTTCCGTCTATAGTTATAACGTTTCTCACAAAGTTTCAAGTGCAAGTTCGCAAAACCGTCAGAATCATTCGTACCGACAACGGTACTGAATTCAAAAACCAAATCCTTCGGGAATTTACAGAGAAAAATAGGATTGTTCACCAATATTCTATAGCTTGCACTCCTGAACAGAATGGCGTAGTTGAACGACGAAACCGTACACTCGTGGAAGCAGCTAGAACTATGTTGATCAATGCCCAATTGCCAGATTATCTTTGGGCTGAAGCTGTTAACACTGCTTGCTACACTCAGAACCGCGACATGATCACCAAAAGACATAACAAAACTCCATATGAGCTAATACAAGGCAGAAAACCCAATATCAACTATTTTCATGTCTTTGGAGCATTATGTTACCCAAAGAATGATAAAGATGATCTTGGTAAATTGAAGGCAAAAGCAGATATAGGGATATTTGTTGGATATTGTGAGAACTCCAAGGGATACAGAATTTGGAATCGTCAGATCGGAGACATTCAAGAGACGATACATGTTAATTTCGATGAACTCACAGAGATGGCTTCTGAGCAAGACCGCTTGGAACCCGCACACAACCGTTTGAACTTCCCAGAATCTTCAGCTGAACCATTACCTTTCAACAGGAAAGATATCGAAGATCTGTTTGCTCCTATGTTTGATGACAGTTTAGTTAACAGTGCGTCAGAGGCTTCCACAAGTTCCGCTTCTCAACAACTCCCGAATCAAGCACCTGATCCATCAGCATCTACCTCTACAGTAGTTGCTGACGATGCACCACAACCTGAACCATCATCATCAATGGATAAAACACCTCAACCAGCAGTTGAAGATTCTTCTCCCATTTCTAACCAAGTTCCAACACCACCAGAATTTGACGAAAATGCCTTTTTCAATCCATTTGCTCCACCCCCAACCATTCCCGAACCAGGAGAATCTTCCTCGAGCAACATGGAACCGTCAAATTTGAATCACAACATTCAACACTACCCATCTACTCATAAATGGACAAGGGATCATCCGTTAGTTAATGTGATTGGCAATCCAGATAACCCAGTTATGACACGACAGAAACTCCACACAGATGGTGAAACCTGCATATACGCTCTCACCGTTTGTCAAGATGAACCGAAAAATATTAAAGAGGCCATGACTTATGACAATTGGATTGAATCAATGCAAGAGGAGTTGGATCAGTTCAAAAGATTGGATGTCTGGGAACTCGTTGAAAAACCTGATGGAGTTTATGTTGTGGGCTTAAAATGGATTTGGAAAAATAAGCTGGATGCAGAAGGCACGGTCATTCGTAACAAGTCACGGTTGGTTGCTAAAGGGTATAGCCAAGAAGAAGGAATTAACTTCGAGGAATCCTTTGCTCAAGTGGCTAGGCTTGAGGCAGTGAGAATGTTCTTGGCATACGCGGCTCATAAGAACATCACAGTTTACCAAATGGACGTGAAGACAACATTCCTGAACGGACAACTTCGTGAAGAGGTATATGTTTCACAACCAGAGGGCTTCGTCGATCCAGAACATCCTAATCACGTATACAGGCTTAAGAAAGCACTCTACGGCCTTAAACAAGCCCCGAGGGCCTGGTACGACAAACTTTCAGCATTCCTTATTGCTAATCATTTTACTAAAGGATCTGTGGACCCGACTTTGTTTATACAAAAACACGGGGAGGACATTCTCATCGTACAAATTTATGTGGATGACATCATTTTTGGGTCTACCCATAAAAAGTACTCAAATGCTTTTGCGAAACTTATGAAACATAACTTTGAGATGTCCATGATCGGTGAACTAAACTTTTTCCTAGGATTACAAGTTCACCAATCACCTCGTGGTATATTCTTGAGTCAGTCTAAATATGCACAAGAAATATTAAAAAAGCATGGCATGACATCTAGTGACACCTATAACACCCCTATGTCCTCCTCATCCCCGAAGCTAGATGCTGACATACATGGGAAACCCACTGATCCTACAAATTATCGTAGTATAATTGGGTCTCTCATGTATCTCACCGCTAGCAGACCGGATGTTGTATTTGCCACATACCTATGTTCACGCTATCAGTCTAACCCAACAGAAAGACATTTATCTGCTGTTAAAAGAATCCTTAAATACATCAAGGGAACCATTCATTTGGGGATCTGGTATCCAAAGGATTCTAGTTTTGCACTAACTGCTTTTTCAGATGCGGATCATGCGGGATGTATTGATACAAGAAAGAGCACATCCGGTGGTGTTCAAATCCTAGGTGATAAGCTGGTGTCCTGGCAGTCAAAGAAGCAAGATTGTACGTCTCTATCATCCATGGAATCAGAATATGTACCCATGTCTGCCTGTTGTGCTCAAATCATTTGGATGCGATCACAACTAATGGATTATGGTTACATATTCAACAAAATCCCAATGTACTGTGACTCCAAAAGTGCTATCGCTATCTCGTGCAACACAGTGCAACATTGCAAGTCCAAACACATCGCTCTCAGATATCACTTCATCAAGCAGCATGTGGAGCAGGGTACTGTTGAGTTATATTTTGTGGGAACGGAACACCAATTGGCGGATCTTTTCACAAAGGCTTTACCTCATGATCGTTTTGTGAAACTGGTTCACCAAATTGGAATGAGATGCTTGACTCCTCAAGAATTAGTGAACTTTCTCAAGAACAACTAATCGAGTCATGCTCTCTCACTATCTTGTATATATATATTATTAAAAAAAATTAAAAATAAATAAAAAAAAAACAAAAAAAAAAACAACTACTATTAAGGTGTGCAAATGTAAATTTTCTTCAAAATATGATTTCAATCTTTCAAATTCTTTCAGATATTTCAAACATTGATCATATTTTGAGGGGGAGATATCTTTGCACACCGTTCACCTTTCTTCGTCATCTTATCATTCTTCATGACAAATATCTATCTCATCAAGACTATCAAGGGTTTAAAAGAATAATAAGTTGGACATAAAGGACTTAAAAGTGTTAACTTATAACATTTAGGTTAGTTTTGGACTTTAAAATGAATAGGTTAACATGTTTAAGGACCAAAGGTGCCATATGTTGAAAGTGTTTTTGGATTATAAAAAGGAAATTCTAACTTAGTCAAAACACACACAGAACACTCTCATTTTCGTCTTCCTCTCTCTCCAACCTCCATAGCCCGCCCATTTCATCGAACGAACCAAGAATCACTAGTTCTTTAATCTTGATCTATTGTAAGCATTCATTAGGACTCATTATTGATTGTTTGATTGTTTTTGAGTGTTATTTGCTTATTATAACTGTTAGCATCTCGATAAGAGTCAATCGAATTAGGCGTTTCTTGAATTATTGATTTGAGAACCTATTGAGTAAAATAAAGTATGCTTAACAGGGTATTATGCGTTGTGAATAAGGGTTTATCAATTGTAATAAACATTATGTGAGCATGTTCTTGAATTAGGGTTCGGTTTAATAAGTCGAACGAGTGATAATTGGACTACTTTGACTATGTAGATTATTGCTTAATGTGTATATGTTTTCTGAGGAGATTGAAGGACTCAGAAGATCATGTTATCTCCGAGTTAGGAGATAACATCCAATTACGTCGAACGATTCGTTTTTAGTCAAACGACTCAAACTAGTCGAACGACTAAACCTAGTCGATCGAGTAAAATTAGTCGAACGACTAATTTAACCGAACGACTGATTTAGTCGAACGACTAAGGTTAGTCGAACGACTTATATAATCGAACGACCAATTTAGTCGAACGAATAGTTTAATCGAACGACCTAACTAGTCGAACGAGCAAACTAGTCGAACGACCAAATTAGTCGAACGACCAAATTAGTCGAACGATCTAATCAGTCGAACGACCAATCTAGTCGAACGACCAATTTAGTCGAACGACAAAATTAGTCAAACGACTACACTAATCGAACGACAGAATTACTTGATCGAGTATCCTTAATCGAACCACTTAGTCAAACCATATCATGATTAGTCGAACGAGGACAGATTAGTCGAACCAGGTCATAACAATCGAACCAGACTTCACAGTTGAACCAATGATTGAATGTGCAGACTTAGAGTTTAATTGTGCAATTGTAGCTATTCCTGTGTTTAGCCATAGTTGTGTTAAAGTTGAATCTGTATGTGGCTGCTTATCTTGTGCTTCAATTGATTGTGAATTGCTTGTTGTCCAATAAAGGTGTTATGTAACTGTATGAGTATAACCTTGTGTTGTATGTGACTTATGTGTTGTCATTACTGGTTCAGTAACCAAGATGCTATGATCTGTCATGTATATTGTTGGATATATGTTTTATGCTATATGTTCTATCTGGTATTGAATGTACTATAGGATAGAGTCATTGTATCATGGTCACTTATCTAACACATATATATGGTGTTCTTGGTATTGCTATTGGTGTTTGCATTGAACAGTTAAACTATGTCTCGCACCATGTCACAAGCATCTATCAACAGACAACCAGAAGGAAAGAAAAGACAGATTGGTTACTGCAATTCAAGGATTGAGTTTCAGAAGCTTAAGTGCCATGAAACGTGTCTCATCATCAGGGATATTCTGGAAAGTCACTTCATTAGTCCAACTTTGTCAAAAACCGCCAGTGTTCCTGAAGTCTATTTGTATCAGTTTTGGGAATCACTAATCATAAGCAAAGACGAAGAGACTATGACAGTTACACTCGACAACACAACAATCACTTTCAAGGTTGAATCACTTAGAGCTGAACTAAACCTTCCAAAAGCAGTCTCAGGAGATTTCTCAGAATTCCAGGAGGATCCCACTCTTGAAGAAATGATCAGAACACTAAAGCTTATTGGTTATGATGAACAAGATGTTGAGATAACTTCAAGCTACAAAGTGGAGAGAAAATATTTCCCTCAACCTTGGCTAACTTTGTACTCAATTCTCATCAATTGCATCATTGGAAAAGCAACTGGGTTAGAACATCCGAGAATGGAACACCTGCAATTCTTTTGTGGGTTAATCAATCTGAAACACCTAGACTTTGCAAATCTTATCTGGAAGGATATGGTCTTTCTTGGCACCAAGTTTCGTCAGAGTACAGATCTACCACCCATTCCATTTCCAAGATTCACGAAACTTCTCATCTCACGCTTTATACAAAGACACCCTGAACTCAAATGTCCTTCGACTGAAAAGATGCATACTGAGAAACAAGACCGTATTCTCACCAAAGTTCTAAGCTATTCTTCAATCCAAGGGGCAAGAATTCCACCATACCTGTTGACTGAAGAACTTAAGAACACAGAAGCGTACAAGAAGTATGATAAAGCAGTTAAGGCTAAAATGGTGGGTGGCAAACCAAAAGATACACAATCACCAAAGGGAAAAGACATCCCAGCCAGAGCCAAGACTATTCGATCAAAGAAATCAAAAATTCCTGAGAAAAAGAAAGTGGTTTCTAAACCAACTTCAGAGATGCAGTTAAGGGATGAATCTGATGATGAAGAACAAGAAGAAGAAGAAGAAAGGTTGAATCTAGAGAAAGGAAAAGGTGCTGAGAAATTCAAGACTGCTTTAGCCACTTCAGATAAGACTCTAAAATCGGGAAGGGGCAAATCTATCAAGTTCACATCAACACGATTTTCTCCAATCCGAGAACCCCTCACTGAAGAAGAAGAGAAAAGAGCATTAAAGAAGGCCAGAAAAGTAAGTTTAAAGAAACAGGCTGAGGAAGAAAAGAGACAAGAAAAACTTAGAAGAGGAGAATCTGCATCACATATTATTGAATAACCAGAAGAATCAGAGGGCTTTAAATCGACACCTCTTAGAAGTTCTGAGGAAGGAAGTGATGGTTCTGATGCACACGATCTATCGGCTTCTGGTTCTGAAGATGAACATTCTGACAGAGATGGTAAAGATGAGGAAGATGAGAAAAATGATGAAGATGATAATAATGATGAAGATGATGATGATGATGAAGATGATGATGATGATAAAGATGAAAAAGTTGATACAGACAATGATGATAATGATGATGGTGAAGAAAGTGAAAAGGATTCACAGGAACAACAAATTGACACAAACATACCTCCCTCACCACCACCTTCATCTGTGGCTCAGTCCACAGTAGAGTACAATGAGTTAAAACAAAAGGTTCAAGCACTTGAAGATGAGATGAAACAGAAAGTAGAGGAACACAAAGAAATATATCAAAAGATCAGTGAAGCTGAAGATAAAGTAGCCAAGAATGTTGAAGGAATCAATACTCAGATAATTGCTGAAGTAGAAAAGCTTCTTGAAGAATCCATTCCCAGATTGATCAAACAATACGTCCAGAAGGACTTGGAAAAGATTGTCTCAAAGATGGTCAAAACCACTCCAATCACACTCAGAACAGTGCCACAACATACATCCAGATTAGAAAGCAAAAGGATCATGTTGCAAGAACTAAAAAATGATCCCAAGGAAGCAAAGCTTCGAGAGGCACTTAAGGAATCCATCAAAGTAGAAGAAGAGGAAGTCGTAGTACTAACTGAAACGTGCAAACCCACCAAATCAACCAAAAGACGACATGAAAAAGATCCAGATGCTCACGAAAAGAAAAGGACAAAGCCGTCATCATCAATAGGTCGGACTTCCACCACACCCTCTTCTGGCAAAACAAAGAAAGGCAGCCAAACAACATTTATTCCTTCTCGTGGAGGCGGAGCATTTGAAGCTACAGAATTCTTTGATGATCCAAGCTTTGACCATGAAACTCCAATTGCTCTTATTCAAATCCAAGAAGTAGTTGCTCCTTCTGCTACTGTTAAAGATGTTCCATTACCTGAGTGGGTTGATCCATCAGCTACCAAGTATGATTGGTTTGATCAAATGGTTGACGATTATTCTAACGATGAAAATGCTGAACCAGTGGAAGGATCAGTTGTAGACTTCGCCAAACGATTGAAAAAGGTGATGAAAGTCCAGCAACTAGGTCTGAAAGACATCATCAGAGTTCGCAAAAGTGGATTCATAGAATTTTCAACTGTTTCAACATCGGAGCTGGAATTCGAGTACAACGTTGAACAAGTAGCCAGAGCCCTAAACGATAACATCAACTGGACGCAAGAACAATTATCTGTAGAACCGTTACCTCCTCGAAACTACACGCAACCCTTACCTCTTGTCGGACCACCTCACAACCTCAAATTACCCATAGCACACTTCTTCAACAAAGATTTAGATTACCTCATGTACGGAAACACGAACCCTGAGAAGAGATATGCCACCTCACTTACCAAATACCCGGCAGCCAGGTATGCCTTAGAGGGGTTTGAAGAACAAATCAACAATCTTTGGAGCAGAAAGATAAAGAAGTATAATGAAGATGCTGTGTTTGGGATCCATCATTGGCCAAATCTGCGGAGGTTGTACTACAAATTTATGATGGCCAAGAGAAGGACAGGGGACGAGGTATGGAGCAGTCATAGGATTATGTCTATCGTCAGTGCTGAAACGGAGTTTATGTATGGGTATAACTTTCTAACAAAGATCATTGTAAGACGAAGCAATGATAAGGAGTATGTGTTCACCAAAGCTGACTATCCTCTCCTTAACCCCAATGATATCGAGGACATGTATCTATTGAAGATTCAAGGAAAACTTGAACACCTCCCTGGACGGCTTCAGTACGATATCATCAACTCCCTTCTCATCTTCATTCGCAACATAGTGATTAGACAACGGGTTGAAGATGTTCATCTGGGAGTTGAAAGTTATCAAACCATGCTAAATCTCACCAAGCCAGACTTCGTACCTGAAAGTCTTCGTGATCAGCAGCCATACACCTTCGGGTACAAACCATTTGGAGTATATTATCATAGAAGAAAAGCTGGTGCAAGATTTATGGGTTTCGAAGATCTTCGCAAGTTTAGTGACCCAACCATCCAACAAGTCCAATCTGAACTTGAGAAGATCTTAAAGGATGAGAAGTTGGCTAAAGAGTTGAAGTGGGGCGGGAAAGAGAAAAGATAAGCAAGGAAGTTTGTGAAAAGGATAGAGAAGAAGATTAAGTTTCGAGAGCAGATGCGTCGGCTGGAAGGTTATGTTGGAGGTCGGGCGAAAATTCCTAACATTCTCACGTTTCGCCGTCCTGAGTAATGAACATTGGTACTAATTCATTGATTGTTCAATTAATCATCATTTCATCTATATTTCATCATTGATCACGGCTTGTGCACACATAACAGTGCATAACCCGCTCTTGTAAAGATAGGACCCTGAGGTACGCGTCAGTGCCTCAATCCTGAAAAAGGAGCGAAAGCTTCTTACTTATGAGCAGAATTAAAACTAGAAAATTTTTCAAAGTTTTAAACAATTCTGCTCATAAGGACAAGTACTCCCTTGTTAAGGGGGAGTATTTGAAAAATCTTTGTTCCAAATATACAAACGTTCTTGACATTCTTCCACAAACACCTCAAAAAGAGCATATTTTAATCAAAAGTTTTTGAAAAACAACATTATTATGCTATTTTTGAGGGGGAGAATGAAAATGTGATTAAAATATGGTGGAAGCAACGATGATATCTCATGAGTATAAGACTCAAGAATTGACTCTCGAATTGACGATAACAACAGTCAGTGTTCGAAAGGACATATCCTGGACGGGTAATAATTTCAAGCCAGTTTATCTGGTGATGTAAACGTGTCTCGCAATGGATATGTCTGAGTAGAATGTACCAATTTCGAGCGATAATCTTTGAATCTGATCTGGACGGGTAATAATTTCAAGCCAGTTTAACTGGTGATGTAAGCGTGTCTCGCAACGATCAGGTTTATTGAAAGTCAATCAATTCAAAAGTGCCAACTCTTTCCGGCATGTGCAAATTTCAAATTTATTACTTATGCGCACATGTTAAGGGGGAGTTCTTCTGAAAAATAACAAAACTCTCAAAGTGTTAACAAAATGTGTTTTACAATCATAAGACACTTTGAGAGATTTTCAAAAGGTTTGGTTTATGGCATCATTAGGATAGTCATGGAGTTATAAGGTGACTAAGGTTAGGGAAAACCGTCCTATGATCCGCCAGAGCCGGAAGGATCTACCCAAGGACAACACCAATAGTTTAGAACTAGTAAGTCCTAGGTATGATTAAAAAAAAAGGAGAAAATGAATGAACGGAGAAAGAAGGGGTTGAAGAATTAAAAAGAAAAGCAAAGAAAAGGGTGAAAAGAAATAGCCCTCCATTTATTCAACCTTAGGGCAGACACCGGGTTCAATTCATAATCTACTGGTTGATGAGCATCACCGGTATTGAAGACTAAAGATGTCATGGACCAAGTGACGCACTAATAAACCTTCTAAGCCGCTCAAGTGTCTCTCAAAAGACATTTGTTTCATTCACACGGAGAACCCTTCATAATCTATCGACCTCTCATTATGAGAGTGTTGATATTGAAAAGGAGGCAATCTGCTCCACGCCTCCGACGACCAAACAAATGTGCACTAATTGAGTCTAGAGCCATGAGATTCATAAAAAGATCTCTTATGTACACTTAGTATTACTCTGCTGTTCTACATCATGGGCAGCAGATGTAAAATTAAGAAAGTGTCCTTCGCAGATCTTAGCAATCTGCCGAGAACATTCATGAGAAAAGTCACAATTGTGATTATCAATGATTGAATGGAAATCCTGCCAGAGCAACATCAAACAACTCTGACAGCAGGTCACTTCGGTAACTCCTTGTGGGTTACGCTTAGTGTTTGCTCCAAACGGTCTACAGTCGTGGGGTGATCTCCAGCGACTCACTGAATCGTGGGTGTACTTCGGTGTGTCCGTGTTATCCCTTTCGGGGGAATCCGGTTCAAAATGGTCTAGGTTAGGATTTGAGAAAGTCTTCACACTATGCTGTTGATGATCTCAAGTCTGAGCCTGTAAGTACCGGTTGGTTCGTGTTGTTGCTGCTGCGGAGCTTGGAGACCTGGAGTTCAGCCACCATCAAGACTCTATCATGCTCATATCATAAAGAGAAGTTCTCACAAAGACTCAGAAATATCAAAAGTTCAGAATTGTTAAAGAAAAGTCTAAATTTCAAGCACTACAACCTTTCTCAAAGATAAAGATTAAAAAACTGAGAACAAGTTGAAGAACCAAAGTCAAAAGAAATATGAGCATGGTGGAGAAGACGTGAAGACACCGGAAGCAAAGATCGTTGGAACTCGGCAGATCACTACCATATCGTATCACATCACTATCAGGAACAAAGAATAAAGATTTTAAAGACGTCAAAGCCATAAGAAGCCAAGACGACGTCATGCAACCTTGATGACCAATACTTAGGGGGAGATTGTTGGGAACACGTTTTGTAATATTTCAAGTATTGATCATTTGTATTAGGTTGCTTAGGCCTTTAGGTTTGTTATTAGGCCCAGCCCGTGTAGAAGGCCCATGGGCTGTGTCGTTTTATCATTTATTATGATTAATTATGTATTATATTAAGTAAGTAGGGCTAGTAGCCCAACCTCTTGTAAAAACTATAAATACCCCTCCCATCCAAGGGAGAGGGTGGTTGGTTGATGAATTAAGAAGTTTTATTATTAAGTGTGTGTAATCATCTCCCTTCCATCTCTTTCTCTCTCTAGCTTTCCCTCTCTAGATCTAGTAGGTAATTTAGTAGGTAATTAGTGGTAGCTTAATTCATCAAAGTATAAAACATCAACCTCTCCTCTGCCGCCGCTGCATTGTGCCACCATCATCACCTCGCTCCGCCATCTCCAAGATGCAAAGAAGAAAAAGGTTGTTTGGTTAAAGGGTTAGTCATGATTTGGTTTGTTTTAGGGTTATTTTTGGTGCGTTAGTCACCACAGCCGCCACCACCACGACTATGCCGTCACTACCATCTTCATCCTATCTCTTTTCTTCCCTCATTTCTTTGTTAGTAAGCCGAAGACCCTAGATCCATTTTTGTTGTCATTTTATTTAAAAATCGATTACATATAAACGAGTTCATAGTTTTCGTGGATATTATTTTTGGTTAAAACGTGTTAATATGGATTTTGTGTGGTAAGAAAATAACTTAAAAATGGTGTTTGCTTGATCTGTGAACTGAGTCAACTCAACTCGGGCGAGTCGAGTCAACTCAGCCTAGTCAACTCGGTTAGGGTATGAGTCATGGCTACGAGTCAAGGATTGTTTGGCTTGTATTGTTGCTCTCAGTCTGGTAAGAAACTAACTCGTAGGGTGTGTTTGGTTTTGCTGTGAAACGGGTCGGGTTGGACCCATTTAGTTCTGAGATTTGAGGTATGAAATTGCTATTTGCATTGAAAAGTCACGGGTTTAGAATATGATGCGTGGTTTTGCGACCTTACAACAGGTTTTACCTCTCGAGGGATCTCAAGAGGCTTGCAATCCCCACCAGGCAGTGTACCTGACCGATGTAGTATAGTGTAGTGGAAAGTACCGGGGGATTGATCGTTCTCTAGGGGAATAGTGTCGTTAGGATTGAAAAACTACTCTAATAGGTCTAAGGGTGAGGGAAGATTCTTTTTGTAATTTTATAATTTTTTATAAAAGCAAGTAAAATCTCAGGTTTGAAGGAATGGGCGGAATTAGTTGCTAGTCAACTAACCCAAATAACTACAAATTCAAATAAAATAAAATAACTGAAAATGAAAAGGTGGTGGAACTTATATGGGGAGAAATGTGTTTACTTAGATTTCCTTACTCCCTAACTATCTTTTACCGGTTGATTAGTGTGTATTAATTGCGTGGATGACGGGTGTATTCCTTAATACCAATCGTGGGGTGGCGTACGTACTTCCCCAACTCTATAAGCTCCTACTTCACTCCTATGTCGAGCCGGCTAAGAAGCTCCTAACATGGGATCACTAGAATTCGCTCATGCATTAAATACAACCATAAAAACCTTAGTACGCATTGGTTCATGTTTCTTAAGACGTTCAAGCAAGTTACCGTATAGGAGGTTAGCCAGTTTTCTTAAGCCTAACATCGATAAACAATCATCCAATACAATTAATAACACACCAACAACCAATAATCAATAGTTAGGTTTCATTAGATCTAAGCAAACACAAGATAAATCTAGCCTAGCATGTTAATCAAAAGACAAGAACAAGATATAATCAAACAACACATAGACATATTGAATGATTAATTGATTACTTATCTTCAATTAAACATGGGAGATCCAAGGGTATAAAACCCTTAAAAATGGCAGAAAATTCGTCTTAGGGTTTCTCCTCACAAAGTTGCACACTAATGACTAAAAATTGCAAAACTATATATAGAATTTAGAGGCTGACGGCGTCACGTTGTAGGAGGTGACGCCGTCACCTCGCCGCGGCTAGGGTTCCCGGATGGTCTTCCTGATGCCGTCCCTCTTTAATCCTCCAAAATCCATTCTGGCGCGTCAAGGGTTGACGCCGTCACAATTGTGCTTGACGCCGTCTCTCTTTAACTTAAACCGTGACGGCCTTGATCACCTTAAAGGGTGATGCCGTCAGACTTCCATTGTAAAACTTTCTGGCGCGTCACGTGTATTTGTCATATCCACCTCTTTTGCCAAGCCGTGACACCGTCAGGAGCAATCCTTGACGCCGTCACGTGTACTTTTCTAGCAGCTTTGGAGACTTTGTCGTTTTCTTCACTTTTATGCTCCAAAAACGTCCAAAATGCTTCCTTTTCCAGTTTTCTTCTCCAAAGTACCTAAAATGACAAAAGGAACGATTTAGGGCAATATTTGATCAAATAAATACGATTTAGGGCTTAAATGACCCCCTAAAAGCGGTACACTTTTCGCTTCATCAGAATAATATATATATGTATATATACGCCTAGGTGAAATTTTGTTGGTTCGGTTAGTGTCTCGAAACACCACGAAGGTGTTGTGTTCATGGGTTAGTCTTCTTTTGGTGCTGAATTGGCAGATAGATTTGGGTTAGTCTACTGATTTGGGTTAGTCTATTTAGTTTGTTTGTTGTGATAGTTGTTAATGTCGTGGAAGTCGGATTAGAGCAAAACCCGCAAAGGTCCGTTTATCCGGTTTATGTGTTGTTTGTGGGTCTTTTGTATAGGGTGTGCTTGCTGTAACGGTGAGGGTATGTCGAGTTGGTTTAATTTTTTATTTTGTATCAAAAAGATTTTGACCCGAGCTGAATAAACTGAAAACCAAAACGGTGAAGACCGTATCTTCAACGGTCAAAATGATCTACTTTAATTAATATTAGCCCATTCAACAAACACCAGTGTTAAAAACCAGGCCCATAACCCTTATAAAGTGACATTTTTAGGTAACATTGTATGTAAAATATTTACTACTTCAGTTGATAAAAGAAAATCAACAAGTGGTTAAAAAGAATTAAAATTGAATGGAAGATGAATAATCACATTTACAAGATGCAAGACTGTTAGGAATGCTTAAAGTGATGATATTACCGAGTCAACGAGTCTTATAATATGGTCATGTAATAGCTCGTTAGAATCGTAAAAATATAGTCTACGTATTAGTAGAAGTGTGCCGTCTAGTTTAGTCATAGCATTTACGTTAATGTCGAATGAGTAAAAGATGTAACAACGGAACACTTCCTTATACTTCCTTATTTAATGACTATATAAGCATGTAACCTCTCATTTGAGAGGTGTGGATTGTTAATGGAATAAGAAATTCTCTTATTTTCCTCTTTAGTTCTCTCTCTATCTCTCTCTAAACATATTATCTTCCTCTCTCTAAACATAACTTATAAGTGTGAAATGATATTAGTAGGGATCCCAACAATTTGTATCAGAGCTAGCAAATGATTTAGATGTTTTTTGAGTTTAAAAATCTTAACTTTATAGTTTTGCTTATTTCGTGCTTATTTGTCTTATTTCGTAGCTTATTTTAGCTTATTTTTGTGCTTATTTAACTCAAAAACAGAAACTTTATTAAACTTATTTTTAAGCTTATTTGGTCTTAACAGTTTTTATATTTTGTTTATTTTGTGCTTTTTCTGTCCAAACTGTCCTGATTTATACAAATATCCAAACTGAGTATTTCTGACCTTATTTTTTCTGTTTCTTGTGGTGGTCGGAAAACGCGGTCGGAAACAGTGGTCAGAAGTAAAAAAAGGTCAAAACCCTCGTTTATCGAACTTTCTTGTAAAGAAAGTTCGACAGACCCTCACTTGTCGAACTTCATCAATGGAAAACTTATACACGCTTCAATGATTACTCAGTATTCTCTTTCTTGTATAAGTTAGATAAGTTAGATAGATATTATCGATACTACACAAGGGTTTATCGAACTTTTGACAGATATTATCGATATTACACAAGGGTTTATCAAACTTTTGACAAAGGTTTATCGAACTTCTGACAAAGGTTTATCGAACTTCGACTAACGGGAAATCATCTAGTTTGTATAAGTTAGATAGATATTATCGATATTACACAAGGGTTTATCGAACTTTTTACAAAGGTTTATCGAACTTTTGACAAGGGTTTATCGAACTTTTGGTTTGTCGAACTTTTGAGTTATCGAACTTTGGGTTGTCGAACTTTTGTCGAACTTTTGGCAGTTGAACTTTGGGTTGTCGAAGTTTGGGTTGTCTAATTTGTGACCAAAACAAACTTAAAAAAAAAGAAAAAGAAGAATTGAGAAGACAAGAATTGAACCCACAACCACAAACCAAAACAAATCCAAATCTAATCCTAATCCCATCTCACGAACACAACCACATCAACAAATCCACAATACACAGGCCACAAAGATTACAACGACTCAAAGAGATAAAAGAAAACGTGAACCAGATTCATAACAAAGGGGACGAGAAGCTGTTAACCATCACAAGAACTACAACAGATCTATCATTACCCTCGACCAAACATCAACCATCAACAGCCCTCTACAAGACTGTAAACGAAAAGAAAAAAAGAAGATCTCAGTCATCTCTTTGTGCAAACCAAGATTCGTCTAAAGACAAGAACCACAAGAGATAATTCAACAAAGATCAGTCTAAAAGCTTACACTTTCTTAGTTATATGAAAAATAAAGAGAAAGATCAAAACAATTAATTGTTTCATCTTATCTCTCGTTCGATCTAAACCTCATCTCCATCTCAACCAACATCATTCAATCATAAACTAGACAAAACCATCCCTCACCATCACTCAATCAACACTCACCTAATCTAAACCAAGACTCGAACAAGAAAACTAAACAAGGATCTCAGTTTTTGACTTGTTTTTACAAACAGTTACAGATTCAACAAAGAGTGAGGAACAACCATCATCGATCCGTGAGAAGCATATGCTTCTTTGTTTATATCCGAAACATAAAGAAAGAACCAAACCCATCAGTTTGATACTTTCTTTCTTTCGACTTAGATAAAACGAAAAGCAAAACACAAAGAAATAAATAACATACCGATTACCTTATTTGGTCTAAGCATACTTGTGTTTGTGCTCAATTGAGAGCTTGAAAGATCTGTGTTTGTGTTTGGATTAAATCAAGAAAGGGACACGTCGTTGTTTTTTTTTATCTGCGTTTCTTGTGTTGAGAGAAAAAGATGAGTGTGGCTGCATGTTTAAGATTAGAGAGTTATTAAGGTAAAAGGGATATAAGAGTGTGTGTTATATAACGTAAATTAGGGTTATTAGGTTTAGGATAATACAACATAGTTGGATTGGGCTGTTGGGTTTTATTTAGCTTTTTTTGGGGCTTTAGTATCATTTGGCTACTAATCTAAAAAGGGGATGAATGTTGTTGGACAGTTATTTGGACTTGGGTTATTTGTGCTCAAAACTTAATTGCTTAGACTAAAATTTTTGTTGAGCTGATATCTACAAGGGATGATTTTTTTTTTGGGCTGTTAAATCAAAGGAACGAATTTTGTGATTATTTTGGTATTATTTGGACTTGAGTTGGTAATTTCTGGGTATAATTCTAGACCACGGTTTTGATTGAGCTTCGAGAATTGATAGTGATAATTATTTCGGTTTGAGATTATTCAGATTCGTGTGGATATAATTAATGTGCTAGTTAATATTGGGAAAGCGTGTACGATTGACAAAGATTAATTTGAAAACACAAAACTACTTATTTATCGTCTACAAGATCCATTATCATTTCACACCGAAATTAAAAGGGAATCAAGTTCACAAAAGAGAAAGATGCCTAAAGTTGTGAAAAAAGCTATCCATTCAAAGGAGAATTGTTTATGACATTTTGAATCAGTTAAGCTTCAATGTGTGGCCCTCTCAGAAGCAAGGTTACCATTATGGGGTACATCGTTTCATCGAGCTTTTAAAACATTCTTCGGATCTGAAATGGACTTTATAACCTTCAAAGGGAAACTCTTGCACAACATATTTCAAATAGAGAAGCAAATTGAACAGGGAAGTGACTGCATGGTAGGATATAGAGGGTTCAAGACACAGTTAAAATGGTTTCTCTAAATAGATTTGAGAGTGCTCAAAAATTCTTCGGATTATGAATCAGCAAGCAAAATATGGAGAGAATGCATCGCTAGTGTGGAAGTTGAATCTTTTAGAGATCAGTTGCTTACACTAATGAATATACTGGAAATGGTGCTTAATGCAAGATCACTTCATCTAAGGGAAATGCTGGAAAATAAGAGAGAGTCAAATGAAAAGAATTGCAAGAAAGAGAGTTAAAAGAAAAATAATATGAAAGAATTGAAATGGAGATGCAGATACAAGCGGGAACGGTCAATGAGGAAGGGACATACGATGATAATTTGGTTTTCACGAGTCATAATGCATTATCAGAACAACATAATGAAAGAAACAGTCTAGGGAATGTTTCAGATGCTGACGGGAAAGTCAGTAATGAAGTTGGCTTGAAGAATGCAGCTGCTGATGTCGGATCCTCAGATAGTTTAGTCACATTGGTTAAGGAGACAAAAACGAAAGAGAAATGCATGGCATGTTTTACATTACTTCATTCACACCTTAAAGTCCTCTCAAACAAACACTTAGAAGACATTCATTTCGGGAACGGATTTAAACGGGCATTTCCATCACTCTTTGGAGAAGACGTTGACATTTTCGCTAATACGATGTTCGAAAATGTGAATCAACTTGAAAAGCAACTTTCAACAGAAGAATTTCACGAGAATGAATCCAAGGCTACCTTTAGAGTGCTCAAGGAACAGTTTCATCAGTTCATCGATTCCTGGTTATCTTCAGATTATGACAGTGTAATGGCACGCAAGTATTTTTTTAGAATACACTCGAATCGAGGTTCAAACTTTCAAAGACATATTGATCCAACATACGGATTCGATTGAGAAGAAAATTGCTGAAAAAGTACGTCATAGAAGAGAGTATGAAAAAAGGATGAATGAAAGGAAGTTGCAGACTTAAGAGAGACAGGAGAATGAGATTAAAGCATTGGATGCTAGTTTGGTTGTTAAGAAAAGCAGTGGGACAGAATCAGAACAACAAGAAGAAAAACGCATATTAGGGAATGATGCTGAAAGTGCATATATCAGACCCATTTATGACAGAGAGCATATGGCTGAGGTACCCAATTCTAACATTTTTTATGTCAATGATATGATTTCTTTATCTACTGAGATACAGCATCCTGAGCAACCTGAATTCACTAATGAAGGAGAGGTTGACTAGAATGCTGAACAATTTCGCGACAAATGTCCTTCACTTGTTTCATTAATTGAAAACAAAACAACTAAACTGTCAACCCAAACTCTCGAGTCTGAAAATTTTTGTCTCAAAAAGACCATCAATGAGTTTTCAAAAGAAGCAGTTGATGTCAAAGAAGATTTTTCAAAAAGAACTGCTTAGTCTAAGAAAGACTTTACAAAACTTGAAACACAAAGTACTTCTTTCCAACTCAAACTACAGGAAATGAATGAGAAAAAGTCTTCTGAAAAATATTTGACATCGGTGCTTAAAGGAAAAAAAAAGTTTTTGAGGAAAACTATGATAATGCCAAAATCAAGTATGGTTTTGAAAATTTTGAAACAAAAAATACTAAGTTGGAACATACTATGGCATCATTACAAAATGAAAATGAGCATTTGAAACAGATTTACGAAAACCTGTTTGATTCAATCAAACGTTCACAGGCTCAAACACAAAGTTCGAACAAGTTTGATTCTCAAATCACAAAAGTTTCCTTTCCAAATCTTGAAAAGGAAACGGGGGAGAAAATGTATCTTTTTGAAACTGAAAATCGTGTGCTTCAAACAAAAGTGGTTGAGCTTGAAACACTTTTAGCTCAACAAACAAACGATTTTGAGGATGTCAAAACTGAACTTTTCAACAAAACGGCCAAGTTCGAAAGTCATTTTGAAAAACTTGAAAAAGAAAATGTTGAGTTCGAACGAAAATTGGCTCGTAAGATTGATGATTCTAAAGCCGAAAAAGATCAACTTTTGAAAGAAATTGCTTCTTTAGAATAAAAACTGGCATCACAAGATCATCTTAATCTTCAAAAAGAATACAGTGATTTGAGAACTTCATACAATACTTTAAAAGTGAAGTTTGATTCTCTTAACCGATCAAAGGGAAAAGCTCCAATTTCAGATGTTTCAACTCCAAATGTGAGTGTTTCGGAGAAGGTTTACACCGGTGAATCTTCAAAATCATTTTTGAAAAAGGTTTCTCAGTTTACTACATATTCTTTGCAAAAAAGAAGGAAGTTTTCAAAGAGACCTAGTTTTTCCAAAACATTTACTCCTCAAAAGTTTTCAATGTCAAATGGTTCAAACTTTTCTAAACCAAAAGGAAGTGTTTCGAAAAAGTTTTACACGGGTGAATCTTCAAAACCATTTTCGAAAAAGGTTTCTCAGTTTACAACCTATTCTTTGCAAAAAGGAAGGAAGTTTTCAAAGAAACCTAATTTTTTTGAAACAATCTCATTTTACACCCGTAAAGCAAGTGTGGAGACCAAAGCAAAGTTGTTCAAAATCTCCAAATGCTTCAAGAGAAATGAAACATGTTTTTCAAACTCCACACTCTTGTTTTACACCAGTAAACAAGTGTGGAGACCAAACAAAGTCGTTCAAAACCTTTCAAATATTCAATATCAGAATTGCTTTCGCTACAACATAAGAATGACTCTGCTTTGAACATTCCTAATACCGGAAGGTTTCCATTTATCACAAAAACAAATCTTCAAAAAGAACCCATGAGGTTTAACTGCAAATGGAAATCTTCTTCTTCAGATTTTAAAACTCCAAGAGACACACCGGGGTTTCTCAAACAATTTTCAACAGAAAAAGAGTTTTAAATCTCCATTGGTTCCACGAGTATTATTTCAAAATAAAACACCGGTTTTCAGTCCTCGTTGGAATTCAACATCTTTAAATCAGATTGACACAACTTACAACTGGAGTTCAAAATTTGGTAAACCCGTTAGCGTCGTGCTTAAATGGGTTCCCAAGGTTGTTGTCTAATCTTAAATATTAATGACTTCTTAGTACTTCAGCTAAGGACTCGGACTTCAACATTACGATTTGTGCTCGCATTACAGTGTACAACTCGGGTTTCAAAGAAAGGAAAGTGCATCACTAAACCATTCTTTAAAATCAATCGTGCACTTATCCTACAATGGGCCCCTGTTGTACGCCTCAGTGCAACATTCCTTTTTAAAACAAAAAGAAGACTTTGTTAATTTTTAAACCTTGATGCAAAATTTATTCAAGAAGGTTTCAAATACTGAACTTTCTTACTCTTTCAGAATTTTGCTCAAGAAGACTCCCTCCCTCGAAACGTTTCAAAATTTTAAAATTCACAAAAACAGACCATGTTTTAAGGGGAAGTATTTGATAAAACAACAATTGCTTTATGACTTCTAGACACTCAGTTTAGGACTCGTGCTTCAAAAATATGGCTTGCAATTATTTCAGACTGTAACCCGGTCTTCAACGTAATGGCTTTTAAGTATTTTAGCAAACAACCCGGACTTAAACATTATGGCTTATGCACACATAACAGTGCATAACCCGTACTTTGTAAAGAAATGACCCTGGGTACGCTTCATAGCCTCAATCCTAATATAAGGAGCAAAAACTTCTTACTTTTGAATAGAATTAATCAAATTTTCAAGATTTTTTATTATTCTGCTCAAAAGAACAAGTATTCTTTCTCACCTTTAAAACCTCAAAAAGTCAATTCACTTATTGAGGGGGAGTACTTGAAAATATCTTTGTTCATAAATAAAAGTTGTTAGATTCTTCCCGTAAACCTCAAAAAGCATATTTTGATCAAACTTTTTTTCAAAAACAAAATCAATATGCTATTTTTGCGGGGGAGAAAATGAAAATGTGGTTAAAATATGGTAACAAAAGTGAGGAATCTCATATGAGCTCGACTCAGAAATGACCAACGAATTGACGAAAATTAATTGCCAGTAATCGAAAGGACATGTCATGAATGGGTAATAATTTCAAGCTGGTCTAACCAGTGATGTAAGCGTGTCTCGAATAGGACTTGTCTAAGTAGAGTGTACCATTTCAAAATATTTTCTTTGAATATGACCAGGACGGGTAATAATTTCAAGCTAGTCTAACTAGTGATGTAAGCGTGTCTCGAATCGGTCATGTTCACTGAAAATAGATCAATTCAAAAGTGCGGACTCTTCCCTCAATGTGCAAACTTATCTTCAAAACTTATAAGCACATGTGAAGGGGGAGTATTTATGAAAAATACAAAACTCTCAAAGTGTTATCAAAACATGTTTTACAATTATAAACACTTTGAGAGATTTTTCACGAAAGGTTTTATAGTGTGTGATCAATGAACTTAGGTTATTCATGGAGTCATAAGGTGATTATGGTTAGATTTATGTCCTATGATCCGCCAGAACCGGAGGGATCTACCCAGGGACAATACCCATAGTTAGTATTAGAAGTCCTTATGTATGATTGAAAAAAGGAGTAAAGAAATGAAAGGAGAAAGAAGGAGTTGAAGAATTAAAAAGAAAATTTAAGAAAAAGGGTGAAAAGAAATAGCCCTCCAATTGTTCAACTTTGGATAGAAACCGGTTCAATACTTATGTTAATGGTTGTTACTAAGGTGACACTGGTATTGAAGACAAGACGTCATGGACCCAGTGACACATTGCACTCAAGTATCTCTTAAAAGACACTTGTTTCATTTCTCACGGAGAACCTTGCATAATCTATCGACCTCTCACTCCGAGATGTGTTGGTATTGAAAAGGAGGCAATCTGCTCCATGCCTCCGACCACTAAAATCAAAACACACTAATCGAGTCTAGAGCCACGAGATTCATCAAAAGATCTCTTAGGTACACATCCAATATCATACACTTTTGTTCGCCAAAAAGAACACAAGTTGTATAAGAGTCTTTTATGAGATCTTTGGATCGCGCCACATATATCATGGTGGTTGTTATTTTGTACCAAATGGTCTACAGTCGTGGAGTGATACTTCGGTATACTTCAGCGGCTCACCTGAATTGTTGGTATACTTCGGTATACCTTCGTAAGCCTTCTTGAGGGTACCCAATTTAGGAACACCCTTTGTGAGGATTAGAGATGTGTTTTCACACTATGCTGTTAATACTCTCGACGTCCGAACCTGTAAGTGCTGGAAATCCTGCTAAGGAGATTCCTTTCAAGAATCGAGTCCTGAAGGCGTGGGTCTTTACTTGGATTTTATCCATAGTATTGATAACTGTACCTAACGGGATTCGGATGGCTGATGTGCCCGACCAAGGTGAATGGAATCAAGACATTCATCAATAAAACAATCGTAGTGGTCTAATCTCTAAGAAAAGTCCACCTGATCGATTGGTGATTATTACTAACCTTTACTATGCAGATACCGATGATTGTTCCTTAGAGGAGAGACCGTTACCATCATGATCATCAACATACTTCAAGTTCCACATGCTCATACCAACAACATTTCGAATGATGAAGCTGGGTAAAAGTTCAAGAAAAGCTCTCGTCAAAGAATCATAAACTTTAAAAGACAAAGATTAAAGACAAAGAACGAGAACGATACAAGTATGAAGCACAAAGTTTAACAAGAAGTATGAGCATGTTGGACAAGACGTAAACACATCATTAATGAAGATGTTGATGAAAGGCAAGCGAATATCACAGCTGATCACAATAACAAGAATGAAGAACAAAGATCACAAAGCATGACTGGAACAAAGAATCTAGCAAAGTTATTACACAAGGACTTAAAGTTCAAGATAACAAGTATAAAAGATGTTAAAATATCATCCATTTCTATTGGCAGACCCATAACCCACATGTCACAGAAAGAGATCTCAATGATCACCCTTTAGGGATAGATTGTTAGAAATGAGAAAGTGATGATTATAAATGTAACTAAAGAGAGATCTCAATGATCGTCCCTTAGGGGGAGATTGTTAGGAATGCTTAAAGTGATGATCATTATCGAGTCAATGAGTCTTATAAAATGGTCATGTAATAGCTCGTTAGAATCGTAAAAATATAGTCTACGTATTGGTAGAAGTACTGTGCCGTCTAGTTTAGTCATAGTATTTACGTTAATGTCGAATGAGTAAAAGATGTAACAACGGCACTCTTCCTTATACTTCCTTATGTAATGACTATATAAGCATGTAACCTCTCATTTGAGAGGTGTGGATTGTTAATGGAATAAGAAATTCTCTTATTTTGCTCTTTAACTCTCTCTCTCTCTAAACATATTATCTTCTTCTCTCTAAACATAACTTATAAGTGTGAAATGATATTAGAATGGATCCCAACAAAGACAAACTAATCTAACACAAGTACACAACTTTTAAAGGTGGTCGGATTTGGAACGCTTGAACCCCTATATGTTAGCATTAATTTAAAAGTGATGGTCATTTGTATTAATTAAACTTTGTGTCATGTGTATGTCTAGTCTAGCAAAGTGGGCTTTTGCTAGTTAATACGTAAGATTTAATGTAAAAGTCTAGTCGAACTCAAAAGCCCACTTGCAGCCCATCAAAGCCCTTTAGGGCATCACATTTATAGTATAAATTGGACACTCCCACCTCATTTCCAGTGTGCCACATAAGATAGCTAAGGTGGGAGTGTGTGTGCTTTAGGTTTGTATTTGTTATCTTTTTCTGTAAGCTAATAGATACACAATTATATTTCATACGATCCATTCATCTCATCTTGATCTTGTTTGAGTACTAATCGTATAGCATAAGTAGTGTATGATTAAGATAAAGTAGTGTCTTACAAGTGGTATCAACACGCCAAACAACGAGTTAGGAGTTATTTGTGTACGTTTTGCTGATCAAAAGTAAGCATAAAAGTTGCGTTTTTTCTTAATAAACCGTATACTTTTTGTGTATACGTAGATTTTTACGCAATTTTTATTGTTTGTTTCCTTTTTCTTTAAGCTAATAAACATCAGGTTAATATATAAGATCCATACTCTTCTCATCTTGTTCTTGTTTGAGTAAGTTTTAAGGTTGAAGGTTGTAGTTTTTTATAGATTTTACGTGTGGTTAGTAAGTTTTGGTTGCTTCTCATTCGATTTTTATCTTCAAATATTGGTTTGTCACGTTAAAGGTTTAATCTTTGTGTCGAAAAACTGGTTCTATAGCATATTGGCGATAAAAGGTTGAAAATTTATAAGATTTAAGTGGTGTTTGAAGTACTGTGATCGAGAAAAAGGCTACAAAGGTTGCGTTTGAAGCTTCATCGACTTGCAAAATATCTAATTTCTTGTATAAGAATTTAGATAACAATGGGTTTATCTCAATTATTGGCTCAGTTATTGGTGTCGATAAAGTCAAAGGCTTATCACAATTATTGGTGTCGCAAATCTGACGAACCTATCGCAAAGTTGGAAAGTCTATCGCAAACCAGGACATTGCATTCTATCGCAATCGTGACAAAGTCAATCCTATCGCAATCTCAGTCAAACCTATCGCAAACCTGAAACAAGGATCTATCGCAAATCTGATAAATCTATCGCAATTGGTGGTCTATCGCAATTGTCTGAGTCTATCGCAATTCTATGGTTCTATCGCAATTGTTGGATTTATCTCGCAATTCTGAGGCCTTATCGCAATTGTTGGAATTAAGTTCTATCGCAATCTTAAATACACTATCGCAATCGTTGGAATTTAATTTTTACAGGTGACTAAACGTTCAATTTTTACGCAAAATTCAAATTTTGGTACAACAGTGCAAATTTTGGCCTAAAATTCAAATTTTTAGGTCAAAATTTGAATTTTTTCAGTGAAATTTGGCGTCAAAATTTTTAAAACTCATTTTTTTCTAAAAACCTTAGAATTGCATTTTATGGTGTATTTCAAATTCTGGTAGACAAAATTTTCAAATTCAATTTTTGGAGGGAAATCAGAAAACACCATTAAGAAATCCTTCAAACGATCTTTAGCTAAAGACCAAGACTTCACCACACCAACTGAATTTAACCTTAACCAACCACAACTCCTATTTCGTTGCAATGATCCTACATCAACTTTATCATACAAATCATCAACAATGACTACTCAACAAGACATTCATGTAGCCGGTGCAGAAAACCGTCCTCCTATGCTAGAAAAAGGTGGATATCTTCAATGGACGAGCCGTATGCTTCGCTATATCAAAGCCAAACCTGAAGGATAAGGTACACTCCTGCTCGACTCCATCCAGAATGGACCATTCAAGCCTCGTTAGATTCAAGACCCTAGAAATCCAAATGACACACCTCCTATTCTACCATTCCTTCGTGAACAAAAAGAAGATGATTACACGGCAGAGGATTGGAAGAAAATTGCAGTTGATGACCTGGCAATGCAGTTAATTCAACTTGGTTCACCAGGTGACATCTTTGCTGCTGTTGACAGTTGTGAAACTGCTTATGATATGTGGGAACGAGTTAGAAGGCTTTGTCATGGCACAGAAATTGGAAAACAAGATTTTGAAAAGAAGCTGCTAACTGAATGGGAGAAGTTCACATCTACTCCTGCGGAACCCATTGAATCTTATTACACCAGGTTTTGCACCTTAATGAATGAGCTCATCCGAAACAAGTTGTCACCAAGTCAAATTGTTCAAAACATCAAGTTCATCAACAATTTACCAGAAGAATAGGGACGTTTTGTCACAATAATCAACCAAACAAAGGACCTTCACCAGGTGAAATATGATCGGCTCTATGATTTCCTAAAGCAAAACCTGGCAGAGGCTAATGAAGTCAGGAAAGAGAAGTTAGCAAAGCAACATGATCCTCTTGCACTCATTGCTCAAACACCTACACCTGCAACAGTGACTACACAACCCTCTTCATCTTCCACTCAGAACTTCATGCAACAACAATATATTCCACAACCACCATTCTACCCACAGCAACAACAAGTCATTCCATAACAACAATACCCGCAATACCCAGAACCAGAATTTAATGACAATGATGAGTCCACTGCTGCTTTGACTCAAGCATTTGCTTACCTAACAAAGGCATTCCAAGGATGCTACTCGACACCTACTAACAACAATCAAATAATCTCATCGAACACTCGCAACAGGCAGATTACACAGCCGAGTTTCAACATGGGTCAACATGGACAAATGGTTGGAGGTTATGGGAATTAGCAGGGATATGCTCCCCGATATCAGATGGGTAATCATAATGCAGGGCAGTATGTTGGAAATCAGATGGATCAATATGCATGGAATCAGATGGGTCCAGTTGTTGGAAATCAGAGGGGTCAGAATGCTGGGAATCAGTTTGGGAATGTTGCTGCTCCAGTTACTGGGAATATGAATCAGGGTAATTTGCTAAAGTGTTTCAACTGTCAGGGTGTCGGTCACATGTCAAGCAACTGTCCTGCCAAGCCGAAAAAGAAAGATCCAGCTTATCTGCAGAAAGCATTAGTGTTGGCACAGAAAGAAACGGCTGGGTTACAGTTGAGTGCAGAAGAGAATGATTTTATGGCTCTTATGGATGATATGGAGGACATCGATGCAAACTGCATTTTCATGGCCAATCTTCAGGAGGCTAAGTATGATACGGATTCTGAGACACCTTCTGTGTATGACACCAATGCAGTCTCTGAGGTATCAACATTCACTACGTGTCACAATAATGAAATATTTGATATGTCAACTCATGATGAACAGCATCTTGCGACTCCTGCACTCACTTATGATACATATATGGACAAGCCAAGTTGTAGCAATACCCATCTAGCAACTCCAGATATGGATCCTAATGGAGGCTTCGAGTCACAGCATGTTGAGAATGATGAGGAAACACGTGCGTTATTTGAATCATAATTGAACAACTGTAGTGTTGAAATTGAAAAAGTCAAAAAGGTCAATTGCGATGTTAAGGCCGCAAATGAAAAATTGAACACTGAGCTTGAGAGATATAAGGTGAATGAAAAAGTTTTCGAAATTAATAAAACACGACAGTCAGAATTAGAAAATGGTTACAAAAACTCCGTTTCAAGGGGAGGAAAATTGCAACTTAAGTTTGACACCCTCGATGTTAACTTAAACAAGAAAATACGATCCCTAAACACGGAAGTTTCATATTTGCAAAACCAACTCTCTAAACAAGAATCAACTTGTTCTGATCTTGAAAAAGAAAAGAAACTGTTGAAAGCATATTTTTCAAAACGCGAAAATGAACTTCTTGATGAAATCATTGAGAAACAAGAAACAATTAAAAAGTTGGAAGATTTGCTTGTCAAAACGGGTCATTTTTCTCAAACAATTCATATGCTTATTAAAGATCCAAACCCGCTTTTACATACAATGAAGAAAATGGCTATCGGTTGTGAAAACCCTTATCATCTCAAGAAAGCTCAGAAAGAACAGAATGTGTTACATAATGGTAATGTGTTGTTTGATAAACATGATCCTCCCGAGGTTCGGGATTCTGATGAAACGATTGAGCTTGCCGAAGAGAGTCGAATCAAAATGAGACAACTGAACCCAGAAATCAAAGGGTGAAAAGAAATAGCCCTCCATGAAAACTTAAGGCAGAAACCGGGTCAATACATCTGCTATCGGTATTCATTAAGTTGATACTGATATTGAAGACAAGACGTCATGGATCCAGTGACGCGCTGTACTTCAGAGGCTCACAACGGCCCTGATAAAGATTAGAGAAAGTTTTCACACTATGCTGTTAACAATCTCGAAATCTGAATCTATAAGCGCTGGACGATTTATTGCTAACTGTTTTATGCAGGTACTGACGAAAGTTCATCAACCATCATCACATGTCCCAACATCTGCATCTCCTCATACTCATACTTATGAAGATCTTCCTCAACGAAGCTCAAGAGGTTTGAATATGATGGAGGTGACGACGCAAATGTACAGAAGATGTTGATCAAGGCAAGAACGACCAAAAGACGATACTTTGAAGATCACAAAGCATGAAGAAACGAGGAAGCAAGACTATTCTACAACAACACACAAAGTTCAAGACATCGAAGACGAAAGACCTAATCACTGGGAGCATCATTTGAATGACCATCCCTTAGGGGGAGATTGTTAGCATTAATTTAAAAGTGATAGTCATTTGTATTAATTAAACTTTGTGTCATGTGTATGTCTAGTCTAGCAAAGTGGGCTTTTGCTAGTTAATATGTAAGATTTAATGTAAAAGTCTAGTCCAACTTAAAAGCCCACTTGCAGCCCATCAAAGCCCTTTAGGGCATCACATTTGTAGTATAAATTGGACACTCCTACCTCATTTCCAGTGTGCCTCATAAGATAGCTAAGGTGGGAGCGTGTGGAGTGTGTGTGCTTTAGGTTTGTATTTGTTATCTTTTTTCTTTAAGCTAATAGATACATAGTTATATTTCATACGATCCACTCATCTCATCTTGATCTTGTTTGAGTACCAATCGTATAGCATAAGTAGTGTATGATTAAGATAAAGTAGTGTCTTACACTATATAATGCAGCTTTTATTAAATAGCTAAACTTACACAAAATTATAACATGTCCGTTCTCTCACAATCACAAATCCACAACAATCTCACTTCGTCCATGGCGTGCGAGACTTAAATTCACAATGTTTTAGTTGAGGATATAATCATCTCACGGATACAGCAAAGGCCCATTAGTCATATGTAATGCATTTCTTCTTGATTATTCGATTCTCCGGTATTATTGGGTTAATCAACAGTTAATTAGTAATTGGAACTTGATACTATGCTCGGTCGGTTTATATCTAGTAGAATAAATCTTCCATCATGTGATCATGTCGATGATGACATCTTGTATCTTCGGATTTTTTTCGTTCTATCATCATAACAGTCTTTTAAGCAAAAATTCATAACTCATTTTATTACGCTGCCTAAAGCCTTGAAGCAAAATTGCCATGCTGCAGTATTAGCCAACCATGGTTACAAGACATCATAATTGAAAAGCTGATCGTCGCTCATAATTGTTGATGAACTTTCAATTCACATAATCTTAATTTAGCTTTATCTTTTTTCATGTAACATCAAGTGACAAAAGTAGCATTTTTCTGCCAAATTTCACAAGATTACTAGATGACAAACTACTTGAAGCCTATGGGTTTGACTCGTATTTTGATTCTTATACTTAACATAAATCTTTAAAGATACGATCTTTTGTGTCTAAACTATAATTATCACAAGCATCCGTGTTTAGTTCAAGATATCTTATTTTCATAAATACGGAAATATGTTTCTTCTCTCGAACATCATATTGTTGAGAACATATTAGCAAGATACCATGGAAATACAATGAGATTGAATTGGATTGGATAACCAATCACTTCCATGTGAGTTTAAATTTTTATTCATGTAGAATGCTCTTTGATAACTTCGCATAATAAATCTTTGGGATAATACATCCGGAGGTCATTCAACTTTCAAGTTTTATAAGCTACTCATTTACTGAAAGTAACTTATAGTTCCCAACTATGTGGTTATTTCTGTTTACACTAATTTTCAAATTTAATCCGGATCAAACGGCAATAATGAACTCGTAACACTAAAATACTAAACTAATGTGAATAAAAAATTTAATCATTCATTGCTTGGCAAAGTTGCAGGTTAGTTTCTTTACATTTATGGTTTTCGGGCATGAATTTGAGCAGAATTGTTGTAAACAAAAACAAAGATATGGTTGGGCGGATTATAAGTTAATTTCAGTAAATGGACGAGAACTTGAATGACCTTCATATACATTTTACCTAAATGTTAAAAGTCAAAAACTTAAATGTTTAAACTTTTTTCAAATATATTTGACCTCGTTACCTTAAAACACTTGGTAAACAACTACTCGTTTTTTTATAGAACAAAATGTTAATGTGATATATAAATGATATTTCTCAAAAGCTAATGATGTTTATAGGTGATTTATACCGAGGGAATTGGACTGCCAAAAACATATGTAAGTGAGAATCACTATAACAAAGTTATGCTCAATTGACGGACCGGATTTTTAAGTGTTCGGATGCACATGCATCAAATCATTATTTCCAAAAAAGGAAAGAATTTGAGTTCAAGGACTTGGAACTCTGCACCAAAAATATATCCTTAAACTGTTTAAGGTAATTAAAGCTCATCATGACCTTTGTTGGGAACATGCAAAGTATCAGACTATCAGGTAACTGATATATCCCACCTAATTCATAGTTATAATCATACGATAGTTTCTTTTTTTCAAATCGATAAAAGATTAATCTGATAAATATTATACATATTGTATGTTTGTCATAAAAAGAGAATATAGTTATGAACTATGAAACTAAATGATGCATGAAGCTACTGTTACTTTTTTCTGAATGATGATACTTTATCAAAGGGTCCCCTTTATCAAATTGACATTAGTTTATAGGACTACCTAGTATCTACAAAGACAACGTATACAAAGTTAGATTGTCAAGTTAAAATGGAAAGATCCTAGTAAGAAAACGTATTGTTTTTCTTATAAAGTAAACATATAGACAAATTGCATGTATATTTTATTTGAAACATAAGAGATAGAACAATAATTGGTTATTGAGTTATTTATAATTTACAAATAGTATGAGTTTTTTTCTCAACATCATCTTTTTTTTAACTACGTACATTTATTAAAAATCAAATTAGCAAAGAGCTAGAACAATTACAAATAACACACTAATACGGAGTACTAGAGGACATTGAATTCGTTAACCAATCAATCCATATCCCTAAGGAATTAACCTTTTTGTTTGTATAAAAAACCTAAGAGTGTGAAATCACATTTGATATGTCGTTAACATCATTCGGTACGTACCCAAGCCTCGGCATACACTAATATGCTCATAGCATGCATTGGTAATCACGTCCTCCTAAACTCCATCTGAATGCTTATTCTCTGTATTGAATCTTCAATTAAAAATAGGGGTTTTCAGTGAAGTAAATGGCCACTAGACGATCACGAGTACTGTAACAATCTCTATCTATTGTGTTCCGTGGAATTTTTGGGATTGTAGAAGTGAAAGCATGAATAAACATAACGACATCTTTTAAAAACTCTAGATTGATACTATTAACTCCGTCTTCCTCATCCGAGGATGTAAAAAAAAATTGATCGGACACTACTAAAAAAGCAGGCTAATGCAACCGCCCAAATACAATGCAAATCCGTTGCAAAAGGCTATTTGCAACGGAAATGCAACGGATTGTGACTATTGCAAAAAGGCTCCATGCAAATTTTGTAGGACCCTTAAAATCATATCATTTCACACGTAATAGATTAAAGAAGAGATTGAGATGAGAAGTAGAAGAGAAAAGATAATATTAGATTAAGATGAATCAGAGAATAAGATACAAGAGAATGGAGGAATACTATGACCTTACCCCTAGTCTTCTACACATCAAATGGGAGGATATGGGTTCCTTTTATAGATAATGAAACCTTACATGGTTTCCTTTTAGACAAAAGAGAATGACTGTTAGCTTTAATTTTAGTGATTAAAGTGATGGTCATTCAACATATTAGAACTTTGTATTTTATGGGCTTATGTTAGACTTAGTTTATATGTAAAAAGCCTAGCCCATGAGCAAAGCCCACACAAGGCCCACAAGGAAATAACCTTGTAGTATTTAAAGCACAAAGTCCTCATTTGAGGCAGTGGTGAAAAGGTGTTTGTGTGTGAAATAAAAGAAAAGTCTTTAACTTCCATATTCTCTCTAATATAAGATCCATACAACACATTGTCCCATCTCATCCTCTCTTGTGTTTAACGTCCCATATTGTGTGATAAAGAGTGATTATCGGCAACAACAAGTGGTATCAACAGCCTCGCTTCGAGGTAGGAGTTCATTGTGTTCGGTTTGTGATTACAAGAACCATAAGCCACGTTTTTTTTATCTCTCAAAAACGTGAGTTTTTGTTTTTTTGTTGCTTCGATCTACACAAAAATCAAGCAAGGTTGTGTTTGTTCTTGGTTTGGCAAACTTGTGATTTTTCTTCACTTGATTGCTGGGAAAAAATCTGCACTTTTTGGTGTTCTTAGTTTGTTTTGATCGAAAGTTAGTTAAGGTTGAATCACTTTTTGTGTTTTCAATATTATAATTGTAATATCTTTGATACAATTGGTTCAAGTGGGCAAAATTGTCAGGAATATTAGATAGTTGGTGAAAAGTTGTAAGGCTTCACGTGGGCACAAGTACTCAAAAGTCAAAAAGTGGGAAAAAGTGAAAAGTTTCGAAATTGCACAAGATTCTCGCAATTGCAGTACTCTGTCGAAATTCAGCTTATTTCTCGCAATTCACGAATTCTGTCGCAATTCAGCCACTGTCTCGCAATTGATCCTTTCGCAATTGGTCTATCGGAATTGGTCTCTTTTATCGAAATTGGGTCTCGCAATTGGCAAATCTCTATCGCAATTCAAACCTTATCGCAATTCAAGGGCTGTTTCGCAATTCCAGTGATTTTCTCGCATTTCAGTTTCGCAATTGGTGTTGTTTTATCGAAATTGATCTCGCAATTCATACTTAAGACCCGCAATTGGTGAAATTTTTGAAATTGGCAACTTCAGTCCTTGTACTTTTCAGCAGCCTATGGAAACTTTCAAATTTGGCAGTTTTGGCCCTCGTACTTCTGTGAAACTTCAAACGATCATAACTTTTGAACCGTAACTCCGTTTTCAGCGAAACACCTGTCAAAACGACCGTGAGACCGAGGAGAAGGACACGTTGAATAAATTTATTCATTCAACCCAAGTTTCGAGGCCTGAAAACGCTCCAAAATGAAGTTATTGAGGTTTTAAGTTTCCAGACCAAAATTCCACCGAAACAACTTGCTTCACAACAACAACAACCAAGTTTAACCTTCAACAACAACATCTCCTATTTCGTTGCAAAGATCCTGAATCAACTTTATCACACCGCAAGCAAATGGAATCAAGTTCTCAAGCGGGACAGATGTCTCCAGTTGTGCAAAACGCTATTCATTCGAAGGAATGTTGTCTAAATAACCTTCAAGGAGTTAAGAGTCAATGTGTGACAATCTCTAAAGCAACGTCACCAATGTTGAGTCCATATTTATTCAATCGAATTTCTGGAAGACTCTTCGGATCTGAAATGAATTTTGAAGAATTCAGAGAGAAACTCCTGCACAACATATCTCAAATTGAGAATCAAATTGAACAGGGAAGTGATTGCATTGAAGCCTTTCAAGCACTCCAGACGCAGCTTAAATGGTTTCTCGACTTTAGAGTCAAAAATTCTCCAGATTATGAATCAACAATAGAAGTATGGAGTAAATGCGTCAGCAGACACGTGGACGTGGAAACGTTTAGACTCCAGTTGTTTAGTAAAATGAAAACACTGGAACGGGTGCTTACTTCAAGATCACTTCATCTGAAAGAGATGCTGAATGAGAAGAAAGTGATAGAACGGGAAAGAGAGCAAACTGTAAGAGAAATGCTATTAAAGGAAATTGTGGAAAAGGAAGAAGAGGCAAACAAGGATGAAGAAAAGGTCGATGAGGGTACATCATCTGATGATAGCTCGGTGTTAACAGGAAGTGAAACATCGTCAGAACAGCAGGTCAAAAGCAGCAGTCCAAGATACGATTCGGATGCTGAGGGTACACACAGGAATGAAGCTGTTTGGGATACTGAAGCTGACCACATCAGATTTTCATCCGACATAGCAATCGTGGCTACGGTACAACATTCAAACGATCATGATAATGTTGATTTGTTCGAGAATATGTTTGTTCATGACAAGACACATCCTACGCATCCTGAGTCCATCAGTGACACATATGTGGAGCAAAGGTTTGATAGTAATATCACTCCAACGACTCCAGATATGGATCCTAATGGAGGTGAGCCTGCCCATGATGGATCTTCTCATGATCAAGATCATGCCATATTTGCTTCTTTAATCCATAATTTCAAACATGAACTTGAAAAGTGCAAAGAGGACAATCGCAAAACTAAGCAAACAAACATCTTATTGTCCAAAGAGCTTGAAAAATTAACAAAAAGCAAAGACACTGAAATCTCAAACCTTAAATCTCAAGGTCAAAAATATGTGGATAGAAATTTGGGCCCCGCCAACAGAAAGGTCCAAGAACTTTTAAAAGAGAATGGTGAGTTAAAAATGAGGTACTCAATGCTTCAGGAAAACACTTCAAATCTTAAGATTGTTAATACAAAACTTGAAAAAGAAAATCAAGAGTTTTCGAAACAAGCAACCAATCTTGAAGTAAAACTTCGAAAAACAGACCAAAGTGCTCAAACTCTTAAAATGATGATTCCTAAAGCTGAGAAAGTTCATAAGGGAAAATCAGGAATTGGTTTTGAACATACAGATCAGGTGGAACATAAATTTCTACTGCCTGATGCTCTATTCATATCAGAAGAAGATGAAAAATTGGCAGAGGAAAAACGCTTAAAAGTCAAAACAACAAAAAACCCACTCTCATACCAAGGCTTTGTGTATGGTTGTATACAATTGTCAGAAATACCAAAACCACCTTTAAAAAGAAAAGAAACAAATGTGAAAAGATTTTTCAAAGAAGTTCAACTTGCTACTTATGATGCTAAGTTATGGCAAAATAAAGCAAGGAAACAATTTTGTAATCTTAAAAATCACATTGACCACACGTTAAAGGTCATTTGGTCAAAACAACAATACAACGAGAGTGACTACCGTCGTCTCATGTCATCAGACGCTTGGCTAAAAAGGGAAGTCTGTAAGTATTTAAAAGATGAGATTGAACCTCTTGTGAAAAATATCAATTTCAGTTTTGAACATTTTGAAAAACTTCTTGTCACTGAAATGAAAGAAGATTTAAAGTACATCCATTCTCTTGAAGATGAATTTGATGCAAAATGCTTAAATCTTGATATTCAAAAAGAATTTTTCACAAATCAAATTGAGTCATTCAAATCGGTGTCTGTCAGCCTTGAGCATGAGAAAGTGGATTCTGATCATACATACTTTTTAAAATCAGAAAATCTTTGTTTCAAAAGGAAAATCACTGAACTTTCAAAAGAAGTTGCTGATGTCAAAAAGGAATTGTCAAAAAGAATTGCTTCTTCTGAAAAGGAAAAGATTTTTGAAGAAAATTGTAATGATGCCAAAATCAAGTTTGATTTTGACGAACTTGATACAAAAAATATTGAATTGGAACATGCTGTGGCATCATTACAAAAAGAAAATGAGCATTTGAAACAGACTTACAAAAACCTGTTTAATTCAATCAAACGTTCACGTGCTCTGAATCAAAAATCAAACTCGAAACAAAAGGAGTCTGAAGTATTGAAGCCTCAAGTTACAAAAGTTTCCTATCCAAATCCTCTGTTTGATTCTACCTCTTCAGATTTTGAAACAGACAATGCAAATCTTGTGCTTCAAACAAAAGTAATTGAGCTTGAAACTCTTTTAGCTCAACGCACAAACGATCTTGAGGATGCCAAAACTGATCTTTTCAACAAAACGAACAAATTCGAAACATATTTTGAAAAACTTGAAAAAGAAAATATTGTTTTCGAATGAAAATTGGCTCGTAAAATGGATGATTCAAAAGCCGAAAAAGATCATTTTTTGAAACAAATTGCCTCTCTGGAATCTAAATTGACATCTCAAGATCATCTTCAAAAGGAATACAGTGATTTGCGAAGTTCATACAATGCTTTAAGAGTGAAGTTTGAGTCTCTTAACCATTCAAAAGGAAAAGCTCCCATTTCAAATCACTCAACACCAAAAGTGAATGTTTCAAAGAAGGTTTACACGGGTGAATCTTCAAGACCAAGACCATTTTCGAAAAAGGTTTCCCAGTTTACTACCTATTCTTTGCAAAAAGGAAGGAAGTTTTCAAAGAAACCAAGTTTTTATGAAACGCTCACTCCTCCAAAGCTTTCAAGGTCAAACATGTCTCATGAAGAGACTTCAAGATTTCAAACTCCACAATCTTGCATTACACGGGTAAGGCAAGTGTGGAGACCAAAGCAATGTCCTTCAAACTCTGAAAAACTTCCGCTGCAACACAAGGACTCTGCTTTGAAAAAGATTTTTAAATCTCCGTTGATTCCGCGAGTGTTATTTCCAGATGAAAAACCAGTTTTCAGTCCTCGTTGGAATTCAACTTCTTTGAACCAGATTGACACAACTTACAAATGGATTGCAAAACATGCTAAACCCGTTGGTGCAGTGCTCAAATGGGTTCCAAAAGTTGTTGTCTAATCAGGTCAAAATGGCTTTTGTTCAAATCAGTTCAAAACCCGCGCTTCATTAATGGTTTTCGTATACTTCAGTACGAAACCCGATCTTCAAAGAAAGGAAAGTGCCTCATCAAAAATTTCGAGCACTTATCCTAAAAATCAATGGCTTGTAAGTATTTCAGCTTACAACCCGGGCTTCAACGTTTTGGCTTATGCGCACATAACAGTGCATAACCCGTTTTTCAAGAAAGGACCCTGTTGTACATTGTTTTCTTACAACAATCCTAACAAGATAAGAAGTTTTCATGCAAAGTTTTTCAAATCTAAACTTCTTAATCTTAAGCAAAATTTTATTCAAATATTCTTCAAAAGGTTTTTCAAATCTTTTCAAAAATTTTGCTTAAGATTTTTCAAATTGTTACTCCCCACTTGCTTCAAAATTTACAAAATTGTCACAACCAATGCAAGTTCTGAGGGGGAGTATTTCAGAAACAAATTTTGTTCCAAAAAGTTCATGCATATCAGTTTCTCCCTATTAGCTTTCAAAAAACAATGATTTTAATCAAACGGTATCAAAAATACCATCGAAATGCTATTTTTGAGGGGGAGAAATGGGATTAAAATGTGATCATGGTTCGAATCTCAAAGGAGCTCATCAGAAAGACTCAGAAAATACCATCGAATTGACGAAGCTTAAATGTCAGTAATCGAAAAGACTAGTCCAGGACGGGTAATAATTTCAAGATGGTTACCCATTGATGTAAACGTGTCTCGCAAAGGACTTGTCTGAGTAGAATGTACCAATTCGAGAGATGATCATTGAATATGACCGGGACGGGTAATAATTTCAAGCTAGTCTAACTAGTGATGTAAGCGTGTCTCGCGAAGGTCATGTTCATTGAAAATTGATCATTTCAAATGTGCTAACTCTACCCAACATGTGCAATTTATTTCAAAAATGCATGAGCACTTGTGAAGGGGGAGTGTTACAAAAACGCAAAACTCTCAATGTGATCTAAATGTGTTTTCTCATAAACATGTTGAGAGATTTTCACAAATGGTTTTATGGCATGCGATCAACAAATCCAGGATAATCATGGAGTAATAAGGTGATTATGGTTAGGTAATGTCTAATGATCCGCCAGAACCGGAGGGATCTACCCAAGGACAATTCCAATAGTTTAGAATTAGAAGTCCTTAGGTATGATTGAAAAAAGGAGCAAAATGAGAAAGGAGAAAGAAGGGGTTGAAGAATGAAAAAGAAAAGTTTAATGAAAGGGTGAAAAGAAATAGCCCTCCATGAAAACTTAGGTCAGAAACCGGGTCAATACATATGCTATCGGTACTCACTAAGGTGATACTGATATTGAAGACAAGACGTCATGGACCCAGTGACGCGGTGCACAAACCCCTCCTAGCCACTCAGATATCTCTTAAAAGATATTTGTTTTATTTCTCACGGAGATCAATGCATAATCTATCGACCTCTCACTCCGAGATGTGTTGGTATTGAAAAGGTGGCACTCTGCTCCACGCCTCCGACATCTAAAACCAAAACGCACATTATAGAGTCTAGAGCCATGAGATTAATCAAAGATCTCTTAGGAACACTTCCAATAAAATACACTTGTGTTCACCAAAAAGAACATAAGTTGTAAGTGTCATAATGAGATCTGAACCTGAAAGAGCTGGACGAATTATTGCTAACTGTTTTTATGCAGGTACTGAAGAAAGTCCATCGATCATCGTATGTCTCAACATCTAAAATGGAAGAAAAGACGCTGTAAATACATGAAGATGTTGATCAAGGCAAAGATCAATCCAAAAGGCAATACGATGAAGATCACAATGCATGAAGGAACAAAGAATTACAAAGTTCAAGACCCAGAAGTCTAAAGATCTAATCACGTAGTGCATAGTTTGAATGACCATCCCTTAGGGGGAGATTGTTAGCTTTAATTTTAGTGATTAAAGTGATGGTCATTCAACATATTAGAACTTTGTATTTTATGGGCTTATGTTAGACTTAGTTTATATGTAAAAAGCCTAGCCCATGAGCAAAGCCCACACAAGGCCCACAAGGAAATATCCTTGTAGTATTTAAAGTTCAAATTCCTCATTTGAGGATGTGGTTCACTGGTGTTTGTGTGTGAAATAAAAGAAAAGTCTTTAACTTCCATATTCTCTCTAATATAAGATCCATACAACACATTGTCCCATCTCATCCTCTCTTGTGTTTAACGTCCCATATTGTGTGATAAAGAGTGATTTCTAGCTACAACAATGACTTACAGTTTTTACAACTTACATAAACCGTTTACAATCGTTAAAAGATAAATACAATTCATGAGTCACTAATCTAAGAATGACAATCACTTCATTAAGTCTAACAATCTCCCCCTAAGGGATGTCATTCTTTAGATGCTTCATTGTGATGATGTCATTAGTCGTCTTGATCTTGAACTTCGTGAAATGTATTAGAATTATCTTGATTCTTTGTTCCTTCATGCTTTGTGATCTTCAATCATAGACTTTTTGATCTTTCTTGCGTTCGATCAACATCTTCAAATATCTTGTCTTGGTGTTTTCTCCAACATGCTCATACTTCTTGTAAAGCTTTGATGTTCATAATAATGTAATCCTCATTTCTTTCTTAAATTTGTTCTTTGACATCTTGATCTTTGACTTTGAAGTAAAACTTTGTCTTGAACATTATGTCTTGATCTTTGATGAGGATATTAGTATGAGCATGCAGAGTTGAAGATGATGATGAATGAGATGATGGTGTACGGTCTTTCTCCAAGGGACTATCATCAGTACTTGTATAAATAATGTTAGTTGAAGATACCAATCAATCACGGTGAACTTTTCTTAGAGAATAGATCACTACGATTGTTTTACTGATGAATGTCTTGATTCCATTCACCTTGGTCGGGCATATCAGCCGTCCTAATCTTGTTAGGGATAGTTATCATTACATTGGATAAATCCAAGTAACGACCCACGTCTTAAAGGACTCAATTCGTGAAAGGAATCTCCTTGGCGGGATTTCCAGCACTTACAGGCTCAGACTTCGAGAGAATTAATATCATAGTGTGAAAACCCTCTCTAATCCTTACAAAGGCTGTTCTTGAATTGGATACCCTCAAGAAGGCTAACAACAGATATATCGAAGTATACCCACAATTCAGGTGAGCCACTGAAGTATACCGAAGTATCACTCCATGACTGTAGACCGTTTGAAACATAGTAACCATCACGATAGATAAGGCAAGATCCGAAGATCTCAAAAAGACTCTTACAACTTGTGTTCCTTTTTCGCAAACACAAGTGTATGTTATGGAAAGTGTGTCCTAAGAGATCTTTTAATGAATCTCATGGATCTAGACTCGATTATGTGCGTTTTGGTTTTAGTTGTCGGAGGCATGGAGCAGAGTGCCACTTTTTCAATATCAACACATCTCGGAGTGAGAGGCCGATAGATTATGCAAGGTTCTCCATGAGAAATGAAACAAATATCTTTTAAGAGATATCTGAGTGGCTAGGAGGGGTTGTGCAGCGCGTCACTGGGTCCATGACGTCTTGTCTTCAATATCAGTATCATCTTAGTGATAACCTATAGCAGATGTATTGACCCGGTTTATGCCCTAATTTTCATGGAGGGCTATTTCTTTTCACCCTTTTATAAACTTTTCTTTTTCATTCTTCAACCCCTTCTTTCTCCTTTCTCATTTACTCTTTTTTTCCAATCTTACCTAAGGACTTCTAATTTAAATCTATTGGAATTGTCCTTGGGTAGATCCCTCCGGCTCTGGCGGATCATAGGACATAAACCTAACAATAATCACCTTATTACTCAATGATTATCCTAGATTTATTGATCACTTGCCATAAAACCTTTTGTAAAAATCTCTCAAAGCGTTTATGATTATAAACACATTTTGTTAACACTTCGAGAGTTTTGCATTTTTTCAGAAATACTCCCCCTACACATGTGCTTATGCATTTTAAGATAAGTTTGTACATGGTGGGTAGAGTTTGCACATTTTGAATTGATCAATTTTCAGTGAACATGACCGTTGTGAGACACGTTTACATCACTAGTTAAACTAGCTTGAAATTATTACCCGTCCTGGTCATATTCAAAGAGAATCTCTCGAACTGGTACTCTCTACTCAGACAAGTCCTTTGCGAGACACGTTTACATCACAGGATAGACCAGCTTGAAATTATTACCCGTCCAGGACAAGTCTTTTGGATAAATAACATTTAACTTTCGTCAATTAGAGGGTAAAACCTGAGTTGAGCTCTTTTGAGATTCAACTACGATCTTTAAACATTTTTTATCACATTTTAATCACGTCTTCTCCCCCTCAAAAATAGCATAATGTGATGTTTGTGATATCATCTGATTAAAGGAAAGCTTTTTGGAGAGAAAGACGGATTTGGTTTGGCATGAATTCAGAACATTTTTGTTAGTGCAAATATTACGATATTTAAACTAAACGGTTTCTTCGGTTTTAATAATGACAAACATGTAACTTGTAATGCATAACGTAAAATGTGCGAGTTACTTGTAAACACAAATCATCAATGCATACATACATCAACACCTCTCGACGTCTCAAGTATGCTTCAACAAAGTCGTAGATTTCCATCCCGATGTAAATCATTCATGGTATGGACAAACAAATCTACTACTTGACAAATGATCAAAGGATTATATTTTTCTCTAAACTTCACATTTTTAATGTGACAAAACATTTTTTTCAAAAATACATTTTACAAATATTTGTTACACACTTGATTGTATCATAGTGTACATCAAGTCTATTTTTCTTTTGAGAGTCTGTGAGAGAAGATCATAGTGATCTTATAGAGATATTGAATATCTCATGTAGCTTGTGTGCTAGTGTGTTGATCAAGTTGATCAAGGGTGGATAGAGTAGATTGAGTCAAGTGAGGGTTGATCAATGTGATCTTGTCGAGATCTTGGAGATCTCTTGAAGCTTGTGGGCTTGTGTGATTGAACAAGTAGATCAAGGGTAAATCGGGTAGATCGAGTCAAGTGAGGGTTGATCATTGTGATCTTGTCAAGATTATCTTGGAGATCTCTTGAAGCTTGTGGGCTTATGTGATTGGTCAAGTGGATCAAGGGTAGATCGTGGTAGATTGGTACTAGCTAAGATTAGTACTCGACATTTAGCTTAGTGTCGGAAATAAGGATAAGCAACGTTGTACGGTTTTCTCCGCCTGAAGGGAGCTTGTTGATTAGTGAAGTAACTCTCGAGTTGGGTACTCGGGGAGTGGAATAGGGCGAAGAGGAGCTTCGTGACCGAACCACTTTAAATCATCGTGTCCGGTTTGCGCCTTCTTACTTATCTCTTTACTTTTATTTTATTCTTCTTCGCTTTATATTCATATTTGCATTGCATTTATGCTTGTGTGCTTTGTTGCTTATGTTATGTTGACTATGTTTATGTCATGGTTTGATTGTGTTTGTGTGGTAGTTTACTTTATACCATCTCTAGATATTATATGATCATTGTTGACACTTTTCATATTACGTCACACTTGATCAGGTGTTTTATACAAAAAAGTTTTAAGTTTTTAAATGGAAACGTATTCACCTCCCCCCCCCCCCCCTCTTCTACGGTTTCCACAATTGGTACCAGAGCCACGTCGCTCAAATTTTTAAAACAATTGGTTTTCAAAATTGAGTACGATCCATGTATCAAATTACCAATGAAGGTGATAAAATGTGAAAAGTATTTAGTTGCTTAATACTTACAAGTTTTGTTGTTAAGTATACTTTGTCATACTAGCTTGAAGGTTTTCTTAAACCACTAAAAGAATAGAGTTTGTAAGTGTCCGGTCATATCTATAGAACGAGTCGTAAAGTGATGCGGTTTGTTTTGTTCAAAACTGTAATAACAGGTCACGGTACCGTTAAATATAACGGACGGTACCATTAAATACGGACGGTACCGCTAAATTTAAAGGTACCTTCGTCAGTTTTTCAGAATTAGGTAATTTTCAAAAATTCGTATAAAATCAACCGTAAGTCCGTAGGAATCGTGCCACCTATCGTTTTAAACGTAATTGAGTCTACTTTCATTTAAAAATTATTTTAGAAAATGATTGTAAAGTAAAATTTATGAGAGTCTTTGTTTCGTAACAGAGAGTCCTTTCCGGTCATGCCGATTGCACAAAGTTTTTGTCAAATTACAAAGAAAACATCACACATTGATGTATTCATATCTTCAAAGTGTTGAACTTGATCAAACTTTGAAATGGGGTAGAAAATAATTCATTTTCAAATAAAATAAAGCTAAGTGTACGTTGTTATACTTAATACACAAAATGACGATAAGTATTTTGTGTGTTATGCTAAATGACTATTTGTTTTTCTTTGTGTCTTAGTATTGTTAGTTAATATTTTTGTATGCTTATTGTTATCTTTAGTTGAACTAATTTTATCTATAAGCATAAGTGTCTTTCATGCCTAGTTGCTATTTGTTTATTATAGTCTTCCGGTTTATGCGTTTATAAGGCTCATGCTAAATCTCTTGCACTATATTGAGTAATTAGTTTGCATTGCATATAGGCGTAGACCATTTTTCTTGCATATGTTGCAAGTGTTTAAAATGGTTTATTAACCTTCTTAGGAATAGAAACTAAGTTGGTTGATCATGTGTGTCGAAAGATATTGTCTTACACAATTATTTTTCCAAAGTTTTAAGTGTAAAAAGTATATCACCCCAAAATACTTAATCCTTTCATAAAATGCGTAACATGATCTCTAAAACATTACATCATTTTGTATTGCTTGACCATGGGTTGTCTAAACAAGATAAAAGATCATTTTAATACATTAATATTTAAATAAAAGAAAATGCATTAAACTTGCATTGATTTAACACACATACAAAATGTTTTAAACATTTAGTATTTTATGTATGTTGTATAAAAATAGTTAAGATAATTATTTTTATACTAATGAGGTGTCGAAAAACTAAGAATATTATACTTACTAATATAAATAGTTTTTCGCAAATAAAAATAAATGACAATATCAAAGTAGTAACTTAATATGTCATTAACCTCACACATACAATTAGTATTAGAATAAATGGAACACATTCCCTTAATTTTTATTCTCTTTTTAAATGGAGTGATCGTGAGGGTCAAGAAAGATTTCGAGTACATATCAATTCATTATTCAAATTATGATTGATATCATTATCGAATCTAATTGACAAGTCTTCGAGTATGGACATGAAATTTGAGTCATTATTTATCTAGCTTCAAGATAACATCAAAATATGATGAAATATATTATCTTGAATCTACATACTCAATCACACTCGATTGTTATGAAAATAATGACGTCCTCTCAAGACGAAAATAATATGCATCGGATCATAACTCACACTTGTGTTGAAGATGCCATATTAAGTCTTCTTGTCCAATGGTTGTTTTCCAAACTTTAAACTAATATGTTTAAAAGATGCATAAAATACACAACTAAGTAGGATTGACAACTTGAATGTTTCATCCGAAATATACAAGTAATTTACTTTGCAATGCAATTAGTAAATGTGTCATCTCCGAAAAACCAAACACGAGCAAACTAACAACATATGTAAACTTTGCTCATGAACGACTCAACACTCAAAATCACATGTCTAGTAAAAGTTACACACATAATAGGTTATTAACTACTATGTACGTCATCAATCTTCAAGAATATCACATGTATTTCTCTTATTAAATGATTGACAAAAGATAACTTATATCTTATGCATCTTATTTTCTTTGTAACATGAATGGTTATGTTACAAGAGAATACATTGCATCCTGTTAATAAATATAGGATATTAGAGTTGAATAATAACCTAATACAACATGTGTTATTGCATAAACAAGTAAAATTGGCCATACACTAAAATACTTGTTTCACTAAACATTCGTAAGAGTGATAAGTTTCCTCTTAGAAAAGCATATTTGCTGAAATATACAATATGTCTCATTTCAAATATAATACTCACAAGATCTACTGAAGTAAATAACATTTACTAGATTCTTTTCTCAAAATATGCAAAGGAGCATTCTTGAAACACTCTCGATGTAGTAGATTCTACATTGTAGCACATTAGAGCATCTCTTGGTTCTAGGAAACTAAATCATGTTAAAATAACATGCAACAACACAACAAACAAAGGCATTATCCAAGAGATCATAAAATGCACCATGTCCATCAAATAACCTCTAAATCTCAAACACGAAATTAAAACATTTCGCTTGCCTTTGTTAGGAGTTGTGTAAGACATGTCATTTTCTTAACCGACTTTCAAATTATGGTTAGTTGAGTCATATTAGGCCATGTATTAGCGAAATAAGCTAATATCATATTTGCTATACTTTGATAGGCAAATATAGGAATTTGAATTTTTTTAACATGAGAATGACTACTAGAGAACATATCGCACTAGAAATTCAATTTGACCTAACGGTTGAATTGCTTCCAGGAGAGAAGTTGGGTTCGTGGTATAACCCGTAAAAATGGTCGTGTTTAGCTTAAATTGAGCACCACTAGTGATAGTCTCATACTCATTCTCTAACTTGAAAATTTTTGATTCCTACATTTGACTAGAGATAGTTTACATCGGTGAACTTTATCTCCCGTTAGGATTTCATTTTGAATAAGCAGTAATTAGGATCTTCCTTAGTAAACCTAGATTGCTTGCATCCCACATATGTGTTTCAAAATGATAACATTTTCTCATAAGATATGATTAAATGTCTTCATGATCTTAAATGCTAAATGATTATCATGTTTTGCATGATGTTTGCATTTATTCCATATGTGCATTTTACATGATTTGATTGTAAATTTTGCACCCACACTATGTACTTTTGACACATTAGGAATTAGGTATGCCTATCACTATGAACCCTTAGAAGTCATATAGTCATACACTAGTGTCAAAACCTATAAGTTAAAGTAGTCGCGAAGTTGTCCTAATTCCCTGGTCATCACTTCGCCTTCTTCCAAGTAATACACCCTTTTGTCATGGGAAGGTTAGATACAAACCCAGTAGAACTCGGAGTAGGTTTGACAACTTAAATATTTCTTCCGAAATATTCAAGTAAGTTTAACTTGCGATCGAAATTGTTAAATGTCATATCCAAAACATCATATTCAAGCCTTTTAACAACATATGTTAAAACCCTCATCCAAAAGCTAAAAGCTAACATCTTACTATATAATTGATTAGTAGTTCCTTTCATCCTCGCGTGATTATACACTTCTTAAGATCCCAAACCCTGCTGTGAATCAGCACCATAGGCCCTGCGTTACGTCTTTCAAAACCCCGTGAAACACTCGCGTGCGAAGCACATCAAAATCCATAAATCAACCAAACCTCTCAAACGAGAATCCTCTAACCATCTTCGTCTAGGTCTAGGAATGATGGAACATATTCCATAAATCTTATGACTATTTAAGTATTTCACTGGAAATATTAAAGTCATCCCTCGTACCCCTCTTATGACTACTTGAATATTTCACTGGAAATATTGTAGTCATCTCGTGCGTCTCATCTCATGACTCTTTAAATATTTCACTGAAAATATTGAGTCATTCTTTAAATCCCTTTCATGACTATTTAAATATTTCACTGGAAATATTAAAGTCATCATTTACGTCTCATCTCATGACTTACTAAATATTTCACTGGAAATATTAAGTCATCCCTCACACCCTTCTTATAACCACTCGAATATTTCACTGGAAATATTAAGTCGTCTCTCACGTTCCTCGTATGATCACTTGAATATTTCACTGGAAATATTGAGATCATCTCTTCTATTTCGTGTCATGACTTTTAGATATTTCACTGGAAATATCAAGTCATTCCTTGCGTCTCGTCTCATGACTTTTTAAATATTTCACTAGAAATATTAAGTCATCCTTCACATCACTCTAATGACTACCTATGTATTTCCTCGAAAATATAAAAGTCATCTATTCTCGTCTAGTACCGTTCATCTCGTAAAAAGAATTTATTAGGTATAAATTATTTCCTCGTGTCGAAAAGTCTCACTAAATCAGCGAGATTAATTCGTGAAATCCACTTAAATTCCAATGACAACTTAAACATTTCATCCTAAATATTTAAAGTATATTTAATTTGCGAAATGCAATTAAATGTCATCTCTCGTTCTCGATCAACGTTCATCGAATCCCGTTGGATTCATTCATAAAAGAATTTATTTGCTATAAATTCCTTTAATCTAAAGTCCAGAAAAATCACAACATATGTGAAATTTATTTGTCAAAAATCTAATTCTGGGTCAAAACTGACCTCAGCAGGTCACGGTACCCTTAAATAGGGGACAATACCGCTAAATTTAACGGCACCGTCGGACCATTGTCTGCTGAGACAGTTTATCTTGTTTTCAATTCTCACTATTTCAAAAGCACTATCGAAACCCACTTGATGTAGTCTTGAACCAGAACCGTCTCCTATCTGAATAGATTCTGTCTATCTTCTGATTCCTTAGCTTTTTCCCTTTTTACTTACGCATGGTACTGAACACACCATATGTATGGTTACTTCCGTATCCATTATCTTCCGAACTCATCTACACTTTTCAACCTTAGTTCTACACTACCAATGCTTCCGTATCCCACTCACCTTCTACACACTTCAAGCGAAGAACTGCTAGGATAAGTTGAGATAACCCCACTAGAACCTTATCACTAACCTCACAAGCCTAAAGATTTTATCTTCTTAACCCTTAGGATATCTCCACGTGATCATTTGCCTCATCATATGAATGTTCTATGAATATTCACAATGATTGAGAAGAGCTACGTGACTTCAAAGGTGAAGTTTATTGTATGTTATCCACCACTTGTCATGACGTTACTAAGCTCATCGCTTCCGTCAACGTTTGTTTTCCACTTTATTTTTTTCGCACATCTTGTCCGGATGGTCTTAGATTAAGGTGGAGCAAAAACACACTCGTATAGTCTTTCAACAAACACTCTCAAGAACACACAAATGTGATTCTTATTCCCTAAAAAACTTCCCTTTAGCTACCCAGAACTAGGCTGCACAGGAAAATTCGTGACTTCCAGGTCACGGTACCTTTAAATAGGCCACGATACCGTTAAATTTAATAGTATCGTGTGGTATTTAGTGGTACCGTGCCTATGTTTGACGAATTTTCACTGTTTCCTCTAGATCCCTGCATTCCTAACCTCAAACCTACAAAATTTTGCAAACTCACTTACACCCTAAGATTCCCTCACTACATCATAGGACACTACCACCAACTTTAAGTCGAATCCCACAACTCTTGCCTATATAAGGCCTCACCATTGCAAGCTTATCTTTCATCTCATCTTCACACTAAACCCTTATAACTAAACTTCATTCTTGACAGTGATATTTAGTTTCAAAACCTTCAACCCTTATATCAATCCCACTTAAAACTTTTAGCTACACTTCACTCTTGACAGTGATAGTTAGTCTAAGAACCTTCAACCCATCGATCATCACACTCAAACCTTACAACTATCCCTCACTTTGGATAAGTGATAGTTAGTTCAACAACCTTCAATCCTCATAATCACACGAAACCCTTCATGCACCAAATTATCTCTAACACACAACTAGGATCATCCAAACTAGAAATCTAGAACTTCGTTACCTCAACCCTGTTAGAGACATCCACCCCCAATCCTGTTAGGATCACATGTACATTTTTTTCTCTTTTGAAATATATCATGCATCTCATTGTCAGTGCAAACGATATATTAATCTAAACCATCCTAACACCAATCATCTTAGGTAGATGATTATGTTGTTCAAAAGGTTTGTTAGAACTTGGCTTCCCAATGACAACTTGGAAGAAGTCATTTTGTGTGTCAGTCAACGAACGAATCTCGTTCTTGTTAGTGTGATTGATTGAACAATTACACCTTAGGTTGTCCGTCGGGTTGTGACACTCAAGTGTCTTTGAATTGCAATATGCATTCATCTTTTTGTGTTGCTAAACTTTCTTGGGTTTTCATTTTGGTCTTTATCCTTTTGACACACTTTTGAGTTGTGACACTTACGTGTTAACATAGTTTAACCCTTGCATGTCTTGCTATGTGTATTCTACCCTTATAATGATGCTCCTATTCTTTTATATATTATGTTGCATGAAGCTAACCCTTGATGTAGGAAAAGCCTTTGTAAGAATTTGATCCATGGATCCGCTAGATACTAAGGTGAATAAACAAGGGAATTCAATCACCATAGGAGGGCATTAAGCTAGGAGGAGCTCGGGGGTATTTGAATACATAGCATGGAGTCGTCTTCACAAGTGATGATAGAAGACTTCACTGGGATGATGCAAGCTCGCCTTTCTGGGGAGAAAGGAAAGTAGTGCAATAAGGAGGAGTAGGGAGTAAATTCAAGGGAGAGCTCGAGGCAACTACCTTTTTGCTTCGACAAAAGGGGGAGAAGGGAGTGTAAACATGTAACTTTAACATTTTACTATGTGTTACGGTTTACATATTTGTCATCGTCAAAAAGGGGGAGATTGTTAGTGCAAATATTACGATATTTAAACTAAACGGTTTCTTCGGTTTTAATAATGACAAACATGTAACTTGTAATGCATAACGTAAAATGTGCAAGTTACTTGTAAACACAAATCATCAATGCATACTTACATCAACACCTCTCGACGTCTCAAGTATGCTTCAACAAAGTCGTAGGTTTCCATCCCGACGTAAATCACTCAAGGTATGGACAAACAAATCTACTACTTGACAAATGATCAAAGGATTATATTTTTCTCTAAACTTCGCATTTTTAATGTGATAAAACATTTTTTTTAAAAATACATGTTACAAATTATTTTTTAATTAAAAAGAAATGTTTTATTTTGAAAAATAAGTTTAAAAATCCCAACAGTCATTTCCCCCCCCCCCCCCAAACAGCTCCAAACATTCCCAAATAACCCTTCCCTACTAAAAACAAACAGAGGAGCGTCCACGGTACCACTAAAGTACCGACGGTACCACTAAATTTAGTGGTGCCGTGTGACAATTAGTGGTGTCGTCCCTCTGTAACGGCTAGTTTTCTCCTTGCCTACAAATAGTGGACTATTTTACACTTCCAACTTGATTTTTCCAGTCAATTTTCTCTGGTCTAATCCCTTCTTATTTAGATCACTTTCTTTGATCATTTAGAGAGTCATAGTTTGTTTAAGAGTGATCCAATCATCCAACCAAGTGATCCTCTTCATTCCTCTTCTAGTGCAAGAGAAGAACACAAGGTATCCAAGAAGATACAAAGTGTTGTAGTTGTAGGTAGAGCACTTATAACATTTGTTACATACTTCATTGTATCATAGTATACATCAAGTCTATCTTTCTTTTGATAGTTTGTAAGAGAAGATCATTGTAATCTTAAAGAGATATTGAATATCTCTTGTAGCTTGTGAGCTATTGTGTTGATCAAGGGTAGATAGGGTAGACTGAGTCAAGTGAGGGTTAATCATTGTGATCTTGTCGAGATCTTGGAGATCTCTTGAAGCTTGTGGGCTTGTGTGATTGATCAAGTAGATCAAGGGTAGATCGGGTAGATCGAGTCAAGTGAGGGTTGATCATTGTGATCTTGTCGAGATCTTGGAGATCTCTTGAATCTTGTGGGCTTGTATGATTGGTCAAGTGGATAAAGGGTAGACCGGGTAGATCGTGGTAGATTGGTACTAGCTAAGATTAGTACTCGACATTTAGCTTAGTGTTGGAAATAATGATAAGCGACGTTGTACGGTTTTCTCCGCCTGAAGGGAGCTTGTTGATTAGTGAAGTAACTCTCGAGTTGGGTACTCGGGGAGTGGAGTAGGGCGAAGAGGAGCTTCGTGACCGAACCACTATAAATTATCCTGTCTGGTTTGCGCCTTCTTACTTATCTCTTTACTTTTATTTTATTCCTCATCGCTTTATATTCATATTTGCATTGCATTTATGCTTGTGTGCTTTGTTGCTTATGTTATGTTGACTATGTTTGTGTCATGGTTTGATTGTGTTTGTGTGGTAGTTTACTTTATACCATCTCTAGATATTATATGATCATTGTTGACACTTTTCATATTACGTCACACTTGATCAGGTGTTTGATACAAAATATTTTAAGTTTTTAAATGGAAACGTATTCACCCCCCCCCTCTACGGTTTCCACAATTTTGATTTTGATTTTTATACTCCCCCTTAAATAAAGCATATTTTAAACATAGAGTTTAAAATTAATTTTAAGGGTATAGAGGGAGTTATCTTGAGCACAGAATTTGAAAGATTTTGAAAAATCTTTTGAAAAATCTTGATCATGTGCTCAAGGATTCTTTATTTTGTCCTTGAAATTACGAGTCCTGATCTGAAATAATTAGAAGTCATCATTTAAGTCTGGGTTTCGTACTGAAGTATACGAAAGCCATTGTGATTTTTAGAATAAGTGCTCGAAAAATATTTAAAACCTTTGATTTGATTAAGCACTTTCCTTTCTTTGAAGCGCGGGTCCTGAACTGATGTGTCCAGAAGTCACTACATTAAGCTCGGGTCCGAAACTGAGTTGTTCCGAAGCCATTGAGACGAAAATTTTGAGAAACGATATGTTTTGAAAATAATTTTTAGTGAACTCTCACTCAAGCATCTGTACATGTCCGTATCATTGTTGAATGACATTTCTAGATACGTACAGAATATCGATTATACGAGAGACATGTCGTGAGAAGAATATTTTTGTTTTTTGATTTTATATTGTTTTTGTATTTTGAAATTTTCTATTTTTGTATTTTGCTTTTGTTGGTTTTTTAAATTTTGTATTTTGTTTTTATTTTTATAAAAGAAATGGAAAATCAAAAATAGAAGATTGAAAGAATGATTTTGAAGAATTTACAGAATTAGAACCCTCTGATGAACTGGGTTCTGAGATAGTTGAATCACCTGCAACCAAAGACGAAGAGTTTTCACAAATAACAGTATTAGAAGTACATGAATCATCACTTTGAGGGTGTTCACTATCAATGGTTGTAGTAGTTTCTACATCCTTATCCTGATGATTTCCATTATTATTTGTCTTGGTGCAACTATCAAGAATCTTCCCTGTGGGAATCCATCTAAGACCAACTGTGTTAAAAACTTTTCCCATGGGGATCCACCTATGGCAAGATCTAGGAGTTGTTTTCTTTTCAGATACAGCGGAAGTCTCATTTTGAGAAAAACTACGTCCTGTAGAGATCCACCTATTAGGTTTCTTAGCCTCTTGCTTCTTATCAACGGTTTTGTTTTTATTTGGTGACTTAGCAGATTGTGCCTTAGCACGTAAATTTTCTTTCTAGATATACTGTGCAACACATGCGTCATGATTAGCTGAAAAGACACATTTTTGACATGTAGGACAGACAAATTCAACATTCTTGTTTAAAACGGCACCTTAATTTTGTCACTACAGCCATTTGGAAATTTTTTGTTGTTCGAAGAGAAATTTGAATTCTTAGTGTTGCATTCTACGTGCATAACATTTTCTTTTGCGCAACTACTCTTAGATGCAAGCCAATCCCTAGTCTTTTGTTGAGTGTTCCTAGGTAATGGTTTACTACTACTAGCAGTGCCTTGTAATGTTGTAGAATTCATCACCCTAGGTTTTGTACCTAAAATTCCGTCTTTTCGAAGCTGTGCCTTTTTCCTAGCTTTTTCTAGATAGTGAGTGTATACCATGTCGTTAGAACCAACAGATTCTTTAACAGTTTTTGTGGTCACATTCGGTGAGCTATTCCTAGAAAGATCAGGTGTAATGACTTGTGGTTCCTCGACAAACACTTTCTCTTTTTCAACACCTTTTCCATCAATCTTTAATATTCTTTTCTTGATGGGCAAGGAATGTGGAGTGACTGATTTTGACAAATCATTTTTCTCATCGACTTTTGTAACAAACTGAGAAATAGACATTTTTGGTTTTTCAACCGGTTTTGAAGCATTTGGTTTCTCCGGAGTTGATGGTTTTGCAAGCTTAGTATCCACACCCTTCCCTTTTAGACTTTGCAGCTGAGCTCTCAAAAGATCATTTTGCTCTTGCATGTCCTTATAGGCACGCTCATACGACAGTTTGTCATACTTGCATTGCTCGGTTTTTCGATCTAGTTGTTTAAAATATGACACATTTTCTTTTTCAAGTTTAATAAGAGCATTTTCATATTTTGAAACAATTGCAGAGGTCTCAGCTCGCAGTCTTTCATCGTCTTCAACAGAATATGTTTGTAAAATGATGGACATAATATCGGTAGACATAACTGCTTCGAAGAGAGAATCATTTATATTTTCCAAAATTTTGATGTGTTCAAAACATTCATTAGCTTCCTTCACCAGGGACTTTTGGTCCTTGACAAAGTCGGCTATTTCTTTCAAAAATGCTTGTTCAAAATGAATTACCCTCGCATTGATGTTATTCAATGGAATAGTAATTTCGGTTTCAAACACCTTTTTCATTTTTGCATGAAAGCTTGAATGCCAGTTGTTGATACTGATAGTAGTTTTGGATGCAACAATATTTTGAAGTGTTCCAATTCTCTTTTTAAGATCATTTAAATATCCTCTAGCAGCACTTGTGTTAAAAGGATTGTTTGAGGATATTTGTTCCAAGTTTGAAAGAGTTTTAGAAACAACTTTTTGTTTTGCAACTGTTGTCGTAACAACTGGTTTTTTGGAAAACTTTGGTGTTTGTTTTTGTGGAACAAAAGGAATTCCAGAAAGTTTGTTAAGTTTATTGTAATCAATTGGTTTCTGGTCTGGATTCTTTTGTTCATTTTCATTTGACTCTCTTCAGCAAGTTCTATCGTTTCCTCAGAATCACGAACAACGGGAGGATCAGGTTTAGCATAAATCACATTTCAATTGTACAAAACATTCTGTTCTTTTTGAGCTTTCTTGAGAGTATAAGGATTTTCACAACCGATAGCCATTTTCTTCATTATGTGCAAAAGCGGGTTTGGATCTTTAATTAGCATATGAATTGTTTGAGCAGAATGACCCGTTTTCACAAGTAAATCTTCCAACTTTTTAATTGTTTCTTGTTTCTCAATGATTTCATAAAGAAGATCATTTTATCTTTTTGAAAAATCTGCACTGTTTCTTTTCTTTTTCAAGATCAGAACAAGTTGATTTTTGTTTAGAAAGTTGGTTTTCAAATCAGAAATTTCCAAGTTTAAGGATTTTATTTTCATGTTTAAATTAACATCAAGTGTGTCAAACTTGATTTGCAATTGTTTTTCTCTTAAAACGGAATTTCGATAACCAGTTTCTAATTCTGACTGTCGTTTGTTATTAAACTCAAAAGCTTTTTGATTTTCCTTATACCTCTCAAGCTCAGCGGTCATTTTCACATTCGCAGCCTTTCGCGATTGACCTTTTTCACTTTTTCAATCTCGATGCTACAATTATTCAGTAATGATTCAAAGAAAGCACGGGTTTCCTCATCATTAGCACCATTTTGTGCAACTTGAACTTCATTAGGATCCATATCTGGAGTTTCATAGTTAATATTGAGATTAACTTGCTGCCCCACATATGTGTCATAATTAGGTTCGGGAGGCACATAGTGTGGCTTTTCATGAGCAAACGGATTAGCATCATTACTATAATTTGGTACCTCATGGAGTGGTTCTGTGTCATAAGTAGGAGGAATTTCAGAATCAGTGCTTGATGTTGTTTCTTGCTGACTAGCCATAAAGTTGAAGTTTCCATTAAGATCTGCTGCATTATCATTAACTCTTGTTGTAACCATGAAGTCATATTCCTCAGCAGTCAATGATGTTCCCGACTATTCTTTATTGGCTAGCATCAACATGTACTGGATCTTTTGTACCTTTGTCATTGCAATCTCTACCAATGTCACTACTGTTGAGAAAAGACATTGTGAATGTGTGAAATGAATACGGATCTTGTAGACGATAAAGAAGTGATTTTTGTTTTTCGAATCGAGTTTTCCAATAACTAGCACAGTAGTTGTATCCAACGAACCCGAAAAAATTCACCCAAAATTAAAATTAATCTCGGATAATTGAAGCTCAATCAAAATCGTGATCCAAAATTATACCCAAAAATTTATCCCAAACAAACCAACTTAAGTGATAATTCGTCCTTGTGAAACTAATCAACACAAATGTCAGTGATCTAATATTGAAGCCCAACAACTAAAAAATCGTCCTTGTGTCCACACCAATGTTCAGCCCAAACAATCAAATACCAATCACAACCCAAGTCCACTAATATAATCCCAAACCTAATTATGTGGACTATATAACACACCTTATCTTACTTCCCTAAACTTTTGTAATACCCTAACCCTAATACTTAAAAAACGCAGTCACAGCAAATCTTCTCAATTTTTTTTTTCTTATCCCAACCGATACAACAAAGATTCGACCCTTTGATTTACTTTCTGTTAATCGAGCACCAAAATAAGCAAGCCTTCAAGGTTTTGTTTTCAATTTCCAATGTAGGTGATTATGTTTTTCGTTGTTTTGATTAGATTGTTGTTAACCGAACCTAAAGAAAGAATGAAACCGTTTGGTTTGTTATTTATTTATTTATTATTATTTATTTTTTTTAAAACGTTCGAAAATTGAAACAAGAAGTTTATACTTCAAAAGATTGATGATGATTTATCTCTTTTTGGTGTTATCTTTGGCCGAATCTTGGTAATCAACAAAAGAGAAATCTGAGATCTTGAGATTTGTTTTTGTTTTGTTTTGTTTTTTTTTTTTCGAGACTTGGTTTAGGTTGCTTTTGTTGAATAGAATAGACGAGACGAGGGGATGGTTTAGGATAGTTGACTTGAAGATTTTTAACTGTTGTTGACTGTTGAAGTCTTGGAAAGGATCAGCTATTGGTTTCTTTTTTTTTTTTTTTTTTTCTTTATTGTTGACTGTTGTTGTTTGTTGTTTTGGGTTATGTTGTATTAAGATCTTGATGTTGGCAGTTGTAGTTAAATGTTGATTTTGTGTTTTTGTTGTAAATTGTTGTTGTTGAGGTGATGAGAAATGATTTGATTGTTGTTGTTTGTTGTTGTAACACAATTCCGATAGCCAAGGTTCAATTCCGACAACCAAAGTTAATTCCGACAACAATTCCAATTTCGACAAAAATTCAATTTCGATAATCAAGATCCAATTCCGATCAAACAAACCCAATTCCGATGAAAAACTCCAATTCCGACAACAACTCTAATTCCGACAGTCAACTCAATTCCAACAAGAGGTTCAATTTTGACAAAAAGGTACAATTCCGACAACCTTATCGAATTTCTTTACAAGAAATTGATATCAATTCCGATGAAGTCGTGAATTCCGATAAACCAATTTCGATGGACAAGGGTTTGTTGAAATTGCTTTACAAGCAATTTTGATAAAGGATTTCTGATGACTTTAACGGCCAAAAATTCCGACCAACTTTTTCCGACGAGTTGTACCACGTTTTGAACAGAAGATAAACTCGAAATAAGCTCAAAAGAAGAAGTAAAGAAGTTGTTTTAGACACAAAGTAATAGATATGAGCAAAGAAAAAAGCAGTAAAAACGCTGTTTTGGACAAACAAAAGTGATAAATCTGGACAGTTGGACACAAAAGATACGAACTTAAAACTGATAAAGCTTTTGTTGGACCAAGATAAAGTATGATTAAAACAGTAAATGCTTTATTGTTTGGACCTAAAAAGATTAAAAATAAGTCCGTGAAAAGCGGTAATAAGCTAAATCGAGACTGATATTGCTAAAAAAGAAATTAAAAGACACGATTTTTTAGGCAACAAAACACTTCTAAATCATCTTGAGGCTCTTGATACCAATTGTAAGACCCTTAAAATCATATCATTTCACACGTAATAGATTAAAGATGAGAAGTAGAAGAAAAAAGATAATATTAGATTAAGATGAATAAGAGAATAAGATACAAGAGAATGGAAGAATACTATGACCTTACTCCTAGTCTTCTACACATCAAATGGGAGGATATGGGTTCCTTTTATAGATAAAGAACCCTTACATGGTTTTCCTTCTAGACCGATGTGGGATAGGTTAGTCTTTTAGACAAAAGAGAATGACTTACGGTTTTTATAACTTACATAAACCGTTTACAATCGTTAAAAGATAAATACAATTCACGAGTCACTAATCTAAGAATGACAATCACTTCATTAAGTCTAACAAATTTAGTTTGCAACCGAATTGCAACAGGTAGAAAACTCTTTGCAACCATTTTGCATTAATGAAAGATAATTTGTTGGAACCACATACTCTATTTGCAATGAAAACCTTTTCGCACAAATTTGCAACGAATATTTTTTGCATCTCATAATTTGCAACGGTTATAATTTGCTACGGGTTTTGCAATGGTAACTTTTGCATCAACCAAACAACACTAGATATTACCGACGATTTCCCAACAGATATTACCAACGGATAACCATCGACTCAAATTATTGTTACAATTACGGCTATTAATAGTTGATTTTGTTTTTCCTCCAATAATTGATCGATGAGAATAATTAAAGTAAACAATTATCCAAACCAACAAATCAACATTGTATTTCAAAGAATCACATGTATATACCAATCCAACAATCAAATAATAAGTTTTAACAAACAAAATAAGCATAATATTTGATATCCCACAATAAAAGTTGAGGGATTGTAATGCCAACACCATTTGGGTCCCTAGGATCGTTTCACAAGCAAATTATGATATTTCTTTTAGATTTAAATTTTGTCTTCGGTTGCTATGTCGATGCAAATTATGAGAATTGCAACGGAATTGCAATGGAAAATAAATTACAATTTCTTTTAGACTTACTTTATTGTCTTTCTGCATTTCCGTTGCAAATTTTTATAATTTGCAACGGAAAAAATAAAAAACAAATGTAAAAGAAATTAGTTTATATTTTGCAATAGATTTGCAACGATTCTCTTTATCGTTGCTATTCAGTTGGTAATTCGATGCATTACAGTTGCAAATTTGTGACGGAAATCTACCGTTGCAAATTTTCGTTGCATTTTAGCATGTTTTTTTAGCAGTGGGAATCTGTTTGTTTGAGTTGAGAAAAGTAGAGTATGATATAAGGATTCGATTTGAAAGTGTATAAAAATAGAGAAGTATTTAGCTATTTATAGATTAAGTTTAATTAAAATTTTAAAGATTTTATGACCAACAATCAAAAAATTAGCTGTTGGAGGTGTTTTTCTTTCACACAACTCGGTCTTAATTTAAACCGACTTCTCCGTTTTTTTTGGTATAGAAAGAGTTGATAGAGAGGGTGAAATGGGCGTGACGAGTTGGATTTTGGGTCGACTGAGAACTTCGACCTAGCCATTACGGTTGTTCTAATATTCGTTTTTACATAATCTTTAATAGCAACAACATTGATATAATTGCCAACCTATTAAAGGAAGCCTACTTTATTGCTTTTTGGTAATATGTACTATTCAATATCAATCATAGCCTTTAAAATAATATTCAATCAAATATTTTGTCAATTATCGACCCTTTTCTGGTTCATCATAATGTCATTTCCTTTGTATTTTACATCTCCACCTAAGGTAGTGACTAGTGAGTTTCCATTTTTTAAACCTTTAGGTATCCAATTATACTTCATCTCACTAATTTATATGTCCACAAACAAAAAGAAAACTTCATAACATTTATGATAGATGCATTTATTGCATAGCAAAAGATAATTGTAGCAATTAACTTTGAAATCTTAAAAGATTTAATAATAGTAAGTAGCCAATACAGTCATCTTTAACATTAGGAGTAATAAAATGAACAATTTTCGTAGGTTAAACTAAAATAATAACTTTGACACTTTTAATGGGGCTGGGAGGTATATACATTTAGTATAAGTATAAAGTGGAAACATTTAGAGTTTTAATTTAATCTCTTACATGAACAAATTAAGTAGCTAATATAATTTACACATCGCGTGATATAGTTATACGTTTTACTCTACAGAGTAATTAGTAAAATAGCATTTAACTTTTTTTTTTTTTGAACTAACAAAATTGTATTTCTTAGAAAAGGGGAAGTTGGATCAAGCAAATAACTTAAACAAACCTAGTAATGGAACGTTTACATCATCAAGATGTATAACACACATGCATGGAGGAGATTAACTACCTAATTAGCCCGCAGATCAGAAGCGATCTATCTTTACACATATTATCTATCCAGCCAAAAGCCTGTTGCAATTCATGAAGCAAATCTTAAGAACAATAGCCGGAGATTTGTGGTCCTACTTGTCTCTCATGAAGAGGAGTGTTACTAGGTTCTTGTGAGGGTTCATTCTGCATATACACCAGGGAGGCAGGGATTTGTGACACCATAGCACCAAAGACCATATATATGATGCTCGATTACATGTTACAATTGGGCAGTTACAAGTAATGTCTAGGTAACTTCCGTGGAAAAACTTTGACATACGTCAAACCATGATTTAACAGATAATGTTACGTCTTCCTAATCACATGAAATGCAACTCATCCATAATTAAAATATTACACATCATACTTTCTTCTTCTTTGAGACTTAATCTAAAAATTGCATAGTTTGAGCATGCATTGTTTGAAAATTTTGATGATATAAATCATAGTGTACGTGTCTTCGATCACTGTCGATATGATGTAAATTGATTGTTAAAATTGGATCGATATAGATCAATTCATATTCCTTACCATTTATTATATCCAAAAGTCTAGTCTTTTCAATTATGTCTGAATCTAAATTAACCTTCCAATTTGCATATAACCAAAAATTTGATTAGAGAATTGTATACTAAGCAAGTAAAACATGATCATTGTTGCAATCATGTCACTAACACCAATCAGAATTATGAAGTATAATGGGAATTCCAACATAGAAACTAAGAAATCAAGTTACGAACTACTGAATATATAGTGTTCATATTATAGATAAAAAAAGATCACATGAAACCTAAAATAGCTCACCTCTTGAGTTCATAAATTTGCTAAAGGTTGAAATAGTTCAAAGTACCCTACTTTTTAATTTTGAACCCAAAGAGTTAATAAAGAAAGCGCAAGTTCGCAATAAACTCAATAATCTAAGATGACCACCCAAGTCGAAGTTCCAAATCCAAATCATCAAATTTTGATTCCACAAGCAAACCAGTCTCCATCTTCTTGACAATCATACCCTCTTTATCATGAACAAAATCATCAAAGCCATCAAATTTGAGGTCAGATCTTTTAGATCTCAATGCACTGAAACTTGCACAATTTGATGAACACAAAGGATGGAATGTACAAGGATCAGATTTTGGAGCACAAAAAGAACTTGTGAAGGGTGGGAACATTTTTGGAAATGATGGTTTGTTTGAGTCAAGCCATGTTGAGATATTAGGGTTAGGGTTTGAACCAAGATTTAGGTCAAGAACTTTGGAATGAGAAGACAAGTGTTGAGATTGAGGATGAAGAAAAGAAAGATACCTTGGTACAGGTAATTGTTTAAGCCTAGCTTTTTCCCTTCTGTGAACATTCATGTGACCACCCAGAGCTTGAGCAGATCTAAACTCTCTTTTACAAAAAGTACAAGTGTAAGATCTTGGAGGCCATGAAAGCTCACAAAGCATGTCATGATCTCCTTCATCACCTAAACTTTCACCCCCATCAATATCGTTCCCATAATGATGATCTATTACTGCGTCTTTCGTATAACTTATGGTGCCTTTGTTTGTTGCTCTCACTCCAGTTTTGCACCCTTCCATACCATTACTTTTATCAATACTCTTATCGATCATAGCTCCATTTTCTTCCATTTGTTGCTCTTGAAGATGAAAAAAAAGGCAGATATTGTGTATGTGTAGTTTAAGTTAATGTTATTTTTGACGCTTCTTAAAAGAAATATATGATGCAACAAGAAGGAAATACGATTAGAAGGTGGGGACAAATGTTTGGTGATGACTTACTATAAATGGTAATCCTAGTCCTCACCAGGGACTACCTTTTGATAAAAATCTACCACATATCTAGCTGGTGTTTCACTTTTCATTACAAAATATTTGGTTCTCATTCCCGATGCAAATTTTTTTAACTTATTTGTAGTGCCTTTCTTTCCGTTATATCAAAATTTGAAGCATGATCAAATTTTCCTTTTTTAACCGTTAATAGTTTGGTTGATTTATAAATGAGATATTTGCACTTTAGGCAGTATATACGATCCCGTTTGGCCTTGAACCGATGGGTTTTTGGTTTTGGTGATATGTTCACAACTTCATATGAATAGGAGTAACTCCAAGCAAGTGGTTGTACGTTAAAATCGCAATTACCACTACAATTGTTGTCGACATTTTGCACTAACCGACAAAAAATACGCTTGACCGAGCCAAGAATGCGTTAAAATTTTAAGATGTTAAAATCCCGACGACATGTCGTCGGGATCATATTGGTAATATTTGACTTCTTCAATAATAGTGAAAAATTGGGAGGGAATTCGCCCCGCCAAGATGTTACCGACGACATGTCGTCGGTAACATATAAACCAAAAAAATTATTGTAATTAGCTTTTGATTAGCGTTCGATTAACATTTATTGTGTCATTAGTGTTATTGTCCTGACGACATGTCGTCGGGACTTATTTAGACCAATTTTTGTCTTGCCCTGCTTGTAAATAATAGCGAATAATTGAGCGGGATTTTTTCCCCGCCTGTTTTATACCGACGACATGTCGCCGGGATTTTCTTCCAGCCTCATTTTACCTTTGTTCCGCCAATTTTTTACTTATATATAACGAATCATCCTCAACTCGGCAAAACGTACATAACTCAATCATCAATTCTCACAAAACACACATAACAATGGCTGGTTACACGCCGGAAGAGGAGTGGTCAAAGGTTTTATCGTTGAAGGGTCTCTTTAATGAAGTTCTTAATACATATGGCTACGAAATTTATGATGAATATGGTTCTTATAAGAACACTAGCCCGTAGATGAGAGACTTACCCGTGGATGAGAGATCTACCATGGTTCTTATAAGAAAATTTATGATGAATATGGTTCTGCATTCATGATAAAAAAGGAAAAAGAAATGAACCTCAAATTGAGTAAAAAACAAGGAACTACCACGTAAATACCGTAAGTGTGTGACTTAATGATAACTTTTCTCTTAGATCCAACTCCGGGCCGTGGTATCGTATTGTGAAGATAAAAGATGACCTCCTTAAAATTAATCAATCTTAATACCCTCTTCAAGATAAAACTTGGAAATGGTCAAAGTACTAGCTTTTGGAACGATATTTGGATTGGTGATACGCCTTTGTTTTCTTCATTTCCTCGCCTTTATCGGTTGGACACAAATCATGGTTGTCTTGTTTGTGATAGAAACCCCACTGCCCAAGTTTCCCTCATTGGCCTACAATCTCTTTAGTTTACTTATATTGTGCCCATGAGCCCATATTTTCCTCCTGGGCAGATCTTTCAGTGGGTTTGGCGAACGAAACTAAGGTCTGGACCAGAAACTGAAGAACTCATAAGTTTGGTTAGTCTTTTATCTAACCTTTATTTATCAGATGTTGAAGATAGATGGGAATGTATTATTGATGCTTCAAGGCGCTTCTCCGTTATGGGTATGAGGTCTTTCATCAGCTCTATGTCTCAATCTGTATCCTCTTTCGCAACTCGTTGGAACAAAGTAGTGCCATTGAAAATTAACATCAATACATGGCGCGTCTTAAATGGTAGGATGGTGACCCGTCCCAATCTTGATCGAAGGGGCGTGGATTTAGATTCCGTGAGATGTCCCATATGTGATGATGCCATTGAAACAGAAGAGCATTTGTTTGTCGATTGCAAGATTGCTAGACACACTTGGATAAATGTTCTAAAATGGTGGCGTACCACTCACCACTTGAAGCAAAATTTTCAAGATTCTTAGATGCAGTGATACAACTACAATTTGGTCCTTATGGCGTTTTAGAAACAATGTCGCATTCTCACTGAAGAAACCATCAAAGGATCTTTTTTTCAACGACATCAAGATCTTATCTTTTAATTGGATTGTTAGTCGATGTAAAAAACCTTTTTTGAATTGCATTGAGTGGTTTAATCACCCTTGTAATGCTCTATCCACCCCTTGTAACTTCGTCTTTTTAAACTCAAATTACATTCTCTTTCTTCTATCTAAATGCGCAAATTACTATGCCATGTCATTATATAAAAATTGGGTGGTTGTAGCAATTTTGTTATATGAATATAAAACTAACGGGGTTACAACTGACACAGCGACAATCTACATAATAAATTTACAATGACCGTAATTAAAGATTACTACAACCCTAAAATTATAATTCTTGCAACATGATAATAAAACTACCACGTCCCTAAAACAACGATAAAGGCTAGTTCCGACCAAACCGACCCAAAAGAACCACAACAACCCTAGTTCTTTCAAGGGTGAAAATCCCTCAATCTAATGCGTAACATCGCTCTCCTTTACAACTCTTTATGGATTAATAGCATGTAATCGTACGTAATTTATTGATGTGTTTGGGTGTTTTGAAAAGCGAAAAAGGAATAAAGTGATAAGGCATCTCAGGGATGACGAGTGTCCAAAGGTCAACAACAATAACATGCAAAATTAAATGTTTACATTCTTTATTACTTCTCTCTTTGACTTGTTATGATCAAATTTTAAGTCAAGCGACCTTCATATCAAAAGTATAGTCAAATAAATTTAATTTTTATTTAAACGATATTTTTAGCTCCAAAAAGACAAAGAGAATATATCAATTGGCGAGGGGCCCCGGGCCACAACCAAACAAAACACAAACACAGTATCCCAACTTATAATCCAGCCAAAAATCGAAATAACACCAAAAGACGACCCCAAGAAACAAATAAACCCAAATCCTGCGCGCCTTGACCAAAAAGTTAAAAACACAATAAACAGGCTGAGGCCACAATAATATTAGTTACCTAATTACAACCTATACAAATAATTAAGATGAATAGTTGAAGTCGATCCATCGATCATCCTCGAAAGCATAGGCCACAATCGGTAACCATGTTTCTTTATTTTAATTTCTTGTTTATTCAATTATTCTTCTCTTTCGTTTAATATTTTGCACGACCCCGTATTTTTTCTTTCTCGATAATTGTATTGGTCGATAAATTGTTGTGATGAATTACTGCCTCATTAGTGATAAACTCGATCCATATTCCTTTCAAGGTCACCAAACAAATTTAACAATGAAAATGTTCGCCATTTTACCAATAATAAATCTGTGATGTACATACACTAAAAGAAAAATTATGTATTATGTAAAGCTTTTTATATCGTCTTGTCGACTAACAACCTAGTTACTAGAGCGGAATGACTATGATCTTGAAGACGACACACACCAACAGATTATACTCGACAGAAAAATAAAGAACATGCACAAGATGGTTTAACTCTCGTTGTATTAAACCTTGAAAGAATGACGTACCAGACCCCTTCCCCCCTCACCTCCTTTTATAGAGATGAGGGGGAAGGACAAACCGACTTTTACAAGGGCTCTCAGTCGGTTATGAAAAACAGGAAACAAAGGAAAAACACTATTGCTATTTGACTAAATACACTTAACCCCCTAGACTTCAACACAAGCTAAAATAAAGACTAAACATAACAATTTCCACCTTAGGCTTTATATTAGCCTATACCAATGCTCAACAACTCCAAGCAGTGTTGAAACTTGTGTCCAGGTACCACCTTCGTCAAGGCATCCGCAGCATTGTGTTCAGTACCCACTTTCAGAACTTCAACAGTCTTTGCTTCCAAGACCTCTCTGATAAAGTGATAACGCACATTGATGTGCTTAGTCCTCTCATGAAAAGCATGATTCCGCGATAAGTGAATCGCGCCTTGATTATCACAATTAACTGCCACAGTGTTAAGCTCCACGCCCAACTCTTCCAAGAGTCCCCTTAGCCAAATAGCTTCCTTCACAGCCTCCGTAAGGGCCATATACTCCGCCTCTGTAGTTGAAAGAGCCACCACGTGTTGTAGCGTTGCCTTCCAGCTTACAACACATCCCTGTACTAAAAACGCGTAACCTGTGATCGACCTACCTTTATCCGGATCCTTTGCATAGTCTGAATCAACAAAACCTGTTACGTCCACATGGTTGCCATGATTTGTCCCAAACACCAAACCCACGTTTGCAGTACCCCGCAAATATTTCAAAATCCACTTCACTGCTTCCCAATGATTTTTACCTGGATTCGCCAAATATCTGCTAACAACACTTACTGCATACGCTATGTCTGGCCTCGTGCACACCATCAAGTACATTAAGCTCCCAACCGCATTTGAATACGGCACCTTACTCATCCTTTCAACATCACAATCCCTAACCGGACAATCCTTCAACGACAGCTTGAAGTGCCCACCCAATGGCATCTGAACCGATTTCCCATTGTCTATTCTAAAATTATTTAAAATCTTAGAAACATACCCGGATTGTGACACCCTCAGAATCTTGCGACTCCGATCCCTGATGATCTCCATACCAAGAATCTTCTTTGCTTCCCCGAGTTCTTTCATGTCAAACTCCTTATTAAGCAAAGACTTGATAGACCCAATCTCAGCCTTGCTTTTACAAGCAATCAGCATATCGTCTACATATAACAGTAGATAGATATACTCACCTGGTGCATAACTCCTGTAATATACGCAGCTGTCGTAACTGCTACGCTTAAACCCGTTGCTCAGCATGTACTCATCAAACCTCCTATACCATTGCCTAGGTGACTGCTTCAAACCATAAAGAGATTTCTTTAACAAACATACCTTGTTACCTTGTTCATATCCTGGTGGCTGCCTCATGTAGATCACTTCTTCAAGATTTCCATGTAAAAATGCCGTCTTTACATCAAGCTGCTCCAGCTCATAATCTCTACATGCAGTCAATGCAAGTATAACCCGGATAGATGTGTGTCGAACTACCGGAGAAAATACTTCATTGTAGTCAATACCTGCCCTCTGTGTGAATCCACGAGCCACCAACCTAGCCTTGTACCTAGGCTTTTGAACACGTTCAATCCCTTCCTTTATCTTGAACAGCCATTTGCAGCTCACCAGCTTTTGCCCAGCTGGATGATCTACTAACTCATAGGTCTTATTCTTTCTCAGAGAATCCATCTCTTCATCCATAGCAGCTTTCCACTTAGAACTGTCTTCACAAGTAACTGCCTCCTGATATGTCAATGGTTCATGAGTATCTTCTTCCTCTGCTGCAGCAAACGCGTAAGCAGCCATATTACTCTCATCTCGAAACCTCAAAGGTTTCGTTCTTGTCCTTGGCTCTCTATCCCGAACCAACTGATAATCTGTGAGATCCGGTGTTTGATCATGATCCTGATCCCCTGCATCTTCATCATCGCCATCTTCCTGATCATCTGTCTGATCTTCCTCAAGCGAATGATTATTTAACCTTTGCAGTTCCACCTCAACCTGTAATTCCTCAACAGACTTATCAGTACCTGCACCAGAATCCTTCAATGTGTCTTTGTACATGACACTTTCATTGAAGACCACGTTCCTGCTAGTGACTATTTTAGGTGATTCATTATCAAGCCTATATAGCCTGTACCCCTTCACACCTTCAGGATACCCCAAAAAAACGCATTTTACCGCTCTCGGCTCGAGCTTACCTTGTTTAACGTGTGAATATGCGACACAGCCGAAAATCCTCAACATCCCATAATCACTTGGATGTCCCGACCACATCTCCATAGGTGTCTTTTTCTCAATCGCTGTCGATGGTGACCTATTGATAAGATATGCGGCCGTACATGTCGCTTCCGCCCAGAAGGTCTTGGGCAATCCAGACTGAATTAATAAACAGCGTACCTTATCCATGAGAGTTCTATTCATCCGTTCTGCTAATCCATTCTGCTGCGGCGTCCCGGCAACTGTCAAATGTCTAGCAATCCCACTCTCTGTGCACAACTGTTCAAACTCCCGGTTACAGAACTCAAGACCATTATCTGTCCTAAGCTTCTTAACCGTCCTCCCAGTCTGATTTTCTACTAACTGCTTCCACTCTTTGAACTTTTCAAATGCTTCGTGTTTGAACCTGAGAATATAAACCCATACCCTCCTAGAATAATCATCAACAATAGATAAGAAATACCTCTTACCTCCCAATGATTCCACCTGAGACGGACCCCATAAGTCTGAATGAACATAGTCTATCACTCCCTGAGTAGTGTGCCTTCCTACACCGAAACTGACTCGATGTGACTTTCCCAGAACACAATTCTCACAAAAATCGAGCTTACCTAGACTCTTCTTTCCAAACAGCTCCTGCTTTTCTAGCACCTGAAGTCCCGCCTCACTGATATGTCCCAGTCTTTTGTGCCAAACCTGCGCAAGACTGTCTTTTTCTTCAACACTAGCATTAAGCTCACCCGCCACTGCATGGCCATCCAAAGAGTATACGCAATTATCCCTTCGGGTTCCAGATAAAATAACCCTGGAACCATTAATCACCTTGATTTTGCCCGACTGTATTTTTACGGTATATCCCTCTTTTTCAAGAGTTCCCAGCGATATCAAGTTTCTTTTCAATTCAGGAATATACCTGACATTGTGTAACACAAAACTTGACCCATCCTTCAGTTGTACCCTTACCTTGCCAATACCTCTGATTTTGCACTCCCTGTTGTCACCCAACAGTACCTTGCCCCCATCGCATTCCAGAAAATCAAAAAATAAATCTAACCTGGGTGTCATGTGGTATGAACCTCCTGAATCCATGATCCAATCTAGCAGAGCCTCTGCACTCATAACCATCATCACCTCAGAACCGTCATAAATCGAACCACTGGAGCTTGGCTGATCATCTTTCTTGACGAAACCATTTGACTTCTTGCGATTATTCTTTGGACAGTTTCTCTTCAAGTGCTCCTCAGACTGGCAAATATAGCACTTGAGTCTTCCACCTCGAGACTTTGATCTTGACTTTCCCCTAGACTGATGCGAATTCCTGCGATCAGTTCTTCCCCTCACATATAACCCTTCACCATCATCCCCCTTCGCCTTAGACCTTTCTTTGATTTCCTTTGAATTCAGTGTGGCCATCACATCCTCCAAAGTCAAAGCTTCCCGTCCATAAAGCAAGGTATCCACAAAGTGTTCGTATGATGCTGGTAAAGAAGTGAGTAATAATAAAGCAAGATCTTCATCCTCGAATTTTACCTCAATATTTGCTAAATCAAGAACGATTTTGTTGAACTCATCTATATGCTCGGAAATCGTACGTCCAGCCGGCATGTAGAATGTATACAACTTCTTCTTCAGGAACAACTTGTTGGCCAAGGACTTTGTCATGTACAAAGTCTCAAGCTTGGACCAAACCCCCGCTGCAGTCGTCTCCCCGGTAACTTCTCTCAGAACCTTGTTACCTAAACACAAAATCATGGCACTGTGAGCTTTCTTGTTTAGCTCAGCTTTCGCTGTAGCATCCATATTTGCGGGTAAAACCTCCAGAGCTGCTTCACATCCATGTTGGATTAATAAAGCACGCATCTTGACTCTCCATAACCCGAAATCACCAGTTCCATCGAATTTCTCGATCTCAAACTTGGCTCCCGTCATTCTTTAATCCCTTTGTTAATTTGCTAAACCTTGTGAAAAACCTCACAATCACAAACCAACAAAGTCCCTTGTGCAATACCCTTCAAATTATTTAATCTTTTATTGAATAATAAAAATAATATACTAACCTTATTATTATTATTCAAATATTATCCAAATAATATTAAGTTCCACTAGTGAGAAAATAATATTATTTAAACAATTTGAAGTAACCTGGTCTTCTTCTATCTTCCCTGTCCTTGACGTGACAGAAAAAAACAACAAACCAGAAAAACGCTTTTGTCGATCTTCAGTTAACCGAAAAACCAACAAACCTTGAGCTTTCTTTTACCCGTATCGATGACCTCGACAACTCGAAAACCCAAGAACCTTTGAAGACTTCTCTGTCGCAAAAACCCGAACTCGAAAACGATCTTCAAAGAACCCTTAACTGTCGACAACACCTGCTGCTCCTTGACGTCCACGAACCTGAACACCAAGAACCTTTTTTTTTTTTTTTTTTTTGTCGATAATCTAGTAGCCCAAACAGAAACCCAGCTTCTGCTCCTTCCAAGATAAACCGAACAACAAATCAACCTTCAACCGATCGATCCTAGTAACCAGCAAACCCGCGAACCTGTCTCTGATACCACTTGTAGTCTTGTCGACTAACAACCTAGTTACTAGAGCGGAATGACTATGATCTTGAAGACGACACACACCAACAGATTATACTCGACAGAAAAATAAAGAACATGCACAAGATGGTTTAACTCTCGTTGTATTAAACCTTGAAAGAATGACGTACCAGACCCCTTCCCCCCTCACCTCCTTTTATAGAGATGAGGGGGAAGGACAAACCGACTTTTACAAGGGCTCTCAGTCGGTTATGAAAAACAGGAAACAAAGGAAAAACACTATTGCTATTTGACTAAATACACTTAACCCCCTAGACTTCAACACAAGCTAAAATAAAGACTCTAAAAGAAACATAACATTATGTATTATTTAAAGCTTTTTATATCGTTAGGTGGGAATTTTAACGTTTAACTACTCTGATGTTCTTTCTATCATTTATGATTTTATTTTTATAATAGAAATCATGTAACTTTAGCATTTGTTACTGTTAGTTAATATTACTCCATAGCATTCTCGTATCTAATACTAGTTAAACAGTGGAGCTAGTACTTTGAAAATATCGAAAGACGAAAAATGGTGATCTGAGTATTGATAGACTGTCATTGCATTGTTTGATGCCATATACGTTATTTTTCAGGATTGGTGCAAAACCCTAGTTCTATTTTCCATCATTAATTTCCACACACAAAAAACATCCTCTGACGTTTTACTGCGAAGTAACATATTTTGTGAAGAGTATAGGCATCTTTCTATTTTCTTCTTTACACTCCTTACCCTAATCACACCACTTAATAATTACACAAATTTCCTAGCATAGGATTAGGATTCTATAATGTTTTATATATGTTTGAATAATAAATATTATATCTGAAATAGAATTGGGTTATATAAAGGATATCAAACCTGTAAAATCTCGAATTTTACAAAAAATATTAACGGAATTATCTAAAATGCTATAGGATATGTCTAGTATTTTAGAATAATAAATAGAAAAGTCTAATTTTAGTGGAGTTAAATATAAAGTTAGTTGTGACATAATATGAAACAAACCAAAACATGTATTGCAAGACAGTTTTACTATAAGGGTTTATTATGACAAAATGCTAAATTAGTGGAAATGACCAAAAACCCCATGAAGCTTATCACTCTATCGCTATGCTCCAACACTTATACCTATGCCACAGCCTAAAGGTTCCAATGTTTCCTCGGCAGAGAGTCATCTCAGGGAGCAGTCGACTGTCATACAGATTTCGAAGGACAATCAAGGACACAAGTCAGAATGAAGCAATATGAAACGTCCCAGGGAGATAAACTCCCTCTATTTTACACGTCCCATTCACAAAAGCATAAGGTGTTTATCACTTTCTTTATCTTGAAGAATTCTCCACATAATATCAATTCTTATCCAGTTCTAGCAAGGATTAATCAAGGAATCAAGAGGTTATCAAGGCATGAATGTTTATGGTGCTTCAAGTGATTTTTATGGTTTGTTAGCATTGAAATTATATTAAAGTGATGGTCATTTATCTTTTAGTATCTTTGTATGTGTGTGTCGATATAATGTAAAAGAATAGTGAATGTGGGCTTGTGTTGGTCTAAGAAAAATATGTACTAAGTAATGTAAGGAAATGTCCAACTCAACACAAAGCCCACCAAAGCCCATAGAAAGCCTTTAGGGCATCTCTCTCTTTCTATATAGCATACACTCCTACCACTTTAGTAGCTGTGCATTAGTTAGGAAAAGGTGGGAGTGTGTGCCTTGTATTCTTCTCTTCTTTCTTTCTCTTGTAATCTAATATATACACAGTTCCATCTTCTCTCTAGTGTGCCGAGCTCTTCTCTTATTCTCATCTATCTTTCTTCTATCCTTAATACCATTCGATCTACAGTGTGTGGTATGATAAAGTAGTGATTTTCTAGTCACAACAAGTGGTATCAAATTGCCAGACAACATTGTAGGAAGTTGTTTACCTCGTTCTTGTTCAAAGCTTGCAACTGGTCACGTTTTTTTTTCTTTCGTATACAGTTTTGATTTTTTACGAGTTCTTAAGGTTAAAGTTGTAGCGTTTTCAGCTTTTACGAGTGGTTAGTGAAGCTTTGGTAGTTCTTTTGTCGCATCTTAGCTTGAAAGATTGAACTTATTGTGTTAAGATTGTCTTGATCGTGAGAAAAAAAAGGACCAACGATTGCGTGAAGTTTTGTTTATTTTGGATCTTCATCATTGATTCTTACTTGTTATTCTTGTATAAGAATAGTTGGTAAGAGTTGGTAAAAGTGGATAGATCTCATCAGTAGCTGAATTATTGGAGAAGTGTGAAAAAGTCAAGAGTTGGTAAGAGTTGGTAGACCTTTCGAAATTGCTTTCTTTCGCAATTCACAGCCTTTCGCAAATCAGTGATCTCTTTCGCAATTGCCCAAGTCTTTCGCAATTGGTCTTCACTTTCGAAATTGGTCACCTATTGAAATTGCCCAGAACCTTTCGCAATTGAAATGCTTTCGCAATTGGCTGACGCTTTCGCAATTGGTACTACCTTTCGCAATTGAAGCCCTTTCGCAATTCAAGAACCTTTCGCAATTCAAGTACCTTTTCGCAATTGAAGTACCTTTTCGCAATTGTGACAGTTTTATAGATCCTTTCACAATTGTTAATTTGGAATCTATTTCGCAATTCTAACTTTAGAACTTTTATCGCAATTCTAAAAAAAAAAAAAAAAAAAAGGAAAAAAAAATTGGCGGGAAAACTTGAGTAAAATTTAATTTTTACACGAGACTAAACGTTCAATTTTTACGCGAAATTCAAATTTTGGTATAACAGTGAAAATTTTGGCTCAAAATTCAAATTTTTATGCCAAAATTCGAATTTTTTCGGTCAAATTTGGCGTAAAAATTTTTCAAAACTCAAATTTTTCTAACAACATTAGAATTGCATTTTAAGGTGAATTTCAAATTCTGGTAGAGAAATTTTTCACAGTCAATTTTTGGCAGGAAATCAGAAATCACAACCACACCAACTGAATTTAACCTTCAAATCACAACTCCTATTTCGTTGCAACGATCCTACATCAACTTTATCATTCCAATCATCATCAATGGCAACTCACCATGACGATATCACAACTGCTTTGGCAAATGGTTTTGCTTTGTTATCCAGGGCATTAAACATCAAACAACATAACCACAACCAATGGATTTCATCGTACACTGACAATACGCAGTTTTATTTGGGTCAACAAGGTCAGATGGTTGATGTTATTGAGAATCAGCAAGGAAATGCTATGGGTATACAGAAGGGGAATCAAATGAAATATTCAGGGCGGTATGCTGGAAACCAAATGGATCATATTGTGAATCAGTATGGGGTTAATCAACATGAGAATTATTGCTTTACGACTACGATTCAGGAACCTACATCTGAAATTCACAATGGTGATATTGGTAGAGATTGCAATGTGAATGCAATGACGAAGCTTCAAAAGCTCCAGTACATGTTAATGCTAGCCAAAAAGGAAGAGTCGGGAACACCGTTGACTGCTGAGGAATCCGACTTCATGGTTACAACAAGAGTTAATGATAATACTGCAGAACTCACTGGAATCTCCAACTTTATGGCTAATCAGCAAGAAACAACATCATGCAGTGATTCTGAAACTCCTCCATCTTATGACACAGAATCACTCCATGAGGTACAAAATCCATTTGCTCATGAAAAGCCACATTATGTGCCTTTCAAACCTAATTACGATACATATGTGGGGGAGCAAGTTAATAGCAATGTTAACTGTGAAACTTCATCTATGGATCCTAATGAAGTTCAAGTTGCACAAAATGATGCTAATGATGTGGAAACCCGTGCTTTCTTTGAATCATTACTTTATAATTGTCAAATTGAGATTGAAAAGGTCAAACAGATCAATCGCGATGTTAAGGCCGCGAATGAAAAATTGACCGCTGAGCTTGAGAGATATAAGGTGAATGAACAAGCTTTTGAATTTCATAACAAACGACAGTCAGAACTAGAAATTGGTTATAGAGACTCTGTGTTAAGAGAAAAACATTTGCAAATCAAATATGACACACTTGATGTTAATTTGAACATGACAATTAAATCTTTAAACACGGAAATTTCTGAATTAACCAACCAACTTTCTAAACAAACATCAATTTGTTCTGATCTTGAAAAAGAAAAGAAAGAATTGCATACAAGGTTTTCAAAACGCGAAAATGATCTTCTTGATGAAATCATTGACAAACAAGAAACCACTAAAAAATTGGAAAATTTGCTTGTAAAAACGGGCCAGTCTGCACAAACAATTAATTTGCTAATTAACGATCAAAACCCGATTTTACATACAATGAAGAAAATGGCTATCGGTTGTGAAAATCCTTATTATCTCAAGAAAGCTCAGAAAGAACAGAATGTGTTATATAATGGTAGTGTGCTTAATGACAAACATGATCCTATTGAAGTTTGGGATTCTTTTGAAACGATTGAGCTAGCTGAAGAGAGTAGAATTAAAATGAAACAAATGAACCCAGAAATCAGACCAATTGACTATAACAAGCTTAATACAGATTCTGGCGTTCATCTTGTTCAAAAAGAGTCACCAATGTTTTTCAAAAAACCGGTGGCTGTCACAAAACGAAAAGTTGTTTCGAAACATCTTTCTAACATTGAACAAATGTCCTCTAGTAACATTTCTAACACAAGTGAAGCTAGACGATATTTGGATGATCTTAAAAAGAGAGTTGAAACACTTCAAATGGTTGTGGCATCCAAAACAAATAATAATCGCATTAACGATTGGGATTCAAGTTTTCATAATGAAATGAAAAAGGTGTATTAAACAGAAATTAGTACTCCTCTCATGGCAATTCATGCAAGAGTACTTAATGTTGAAAATGCGCTTTTAAAAGAAACAGCGGACTTTGTCAAGGACCGCAAATCCCTGGTAAAGGACGCAAATGAAAACATTGAACGCATCAAAGTTTTAGAAAACCATAATGATACTTTCTTCGAGGTATTTCTAGAGAACGAAATAATGTCCATTATTTATCAAACATATTCTGTGGAAGATGATGAAAGACTCCGAGCTGAGACTTCGGAAATTGTTATAAAATATGAAAAGGCTTTTGCTAAGATTGAAAAACAAAACGTCACATATTTTAAACAACTTGATCGGAAAAAGGAAGAATGCAAGTATGAAAAATTGTCGTATGAGCGTGCTTACAAAAATATGAAAGACCAAAATGATCTTTTGAAGTCTCAGCTGGACAGTCTAAAAAGGAAGGGTGAGGAAACTAAGTTTGCAAAAACATCAACTTCGGAACAACCAAAACTGCATATTTCTCACACGGTTCCAAAGGTTGATGTGCCAATTGATTTGACAAAACCAGTCACTCCAACACCCTTACCTAAACAATGTGCTGAAAAAGGGATAGCTGTTGTCAAAACATCGAATGTGATAGCACCTGGCCCTTATAGGATTAGTCCCACTACTGCGTCTGCCTCTACATCTTAAACATATAGGGCGATTGACAAAAGTGAAAAAGATAATCCAAAAGAGTCTAGGAATGCTACAACAAATTCAAAGGAAAACAAGCTAAATCCTAATGTGTGTGCCCCTAGGAATAGCTCACCGACTGTGAGCATTAAAACTGTTAAAGAATCTGTTGGTTCAAACGTAATGGTCCACAATCACTATCTAGAAAAAACTAGGCAAAAGGAACAGATTCGAAAAGACGGAATTTTAGGTACAAAACCTATAGTGATGAATTCTACAACATTACAAGGCACTACTAGTAGTAGTAAACCATTACCTACGAACACTCAACAAAAAACTAGGGATTGGCTTGCATCTAAGAGTAGTTGCAAAAAAGAAAATGTTATGCACGTAGAATGCAACACTAAGAATTCAAATTCCTCTTCGAACATGAAACAAGTTTCAAATGACAGTAGTGACAAAGTTAAGGTTGCTGTTTTAAACAAGAATGTTGAATTTGTCTGTCCTACATTTTAAAAATGTGTCTTTTCAACGAATCATGATGCATGTGTTGCACAGTATATCAAGTAAGAAAATTTGCGTGCTAAGGCACAATCCACTAAGACATCAAATAAAAACACACCCGTTGATAAGAAGCAAGAGGCTAAGAAACCTACTAGGTGGATCTCTACAGGACGTAGTTTTTCTCAAAATGAGACTTCCGCTGCATCTGAAAAGAAAACAACTCCTAGATCTTGCCTTAGGTGGATTCCCAAGGGAAAAGTTTTTAAAACAGTTGGTCTTAGATGGATTCCCACAGGAAAGATTCTTGATAGTTGCACCACAACAAGTAATAGTGAAAATCATCAGGATAAGGATGTAGAAACCACTACAACCGTTGATAGTGGACACCCTCAATGTGATGATTCATGTACTTCTAACACTGTTATTTGTGCAAATTCTTCTTTTGTGGATTCTGTGAATGCAGGTACTTGTGAAAGTGTTGAGAGTTCATACGCTCAATGTGGAAAAGAAGAACTTTATGCCAACATTTCATGTGGAAATCCTGGTCTTATTCCACTCTTAACTCCACTTTTACTTGTTCAAACTTAATTCTTCTTTGTGAATATTATTTTTTTGAAAAAAAGAGAACACAAAACACAAAATTTGAAAAACAAACAAAAGCAAAATACAAAAATAGAAAATTTTCAAAAAATACAAAAACAATATGAAATCATAAAAAAACCGAAAATATTCTTCTCACGACATGTCTCTTGTATAATCAATATTCTGTACGTACCTAGAAATGTCATTCAAAAATGATACGGGTATGTACAGATGCTTGAGCGAGAGTCCATTTAAACGTTTCAAAACATGTCGTTTCTAAAAATCTTGATGGCTTCGGAACAACTCAGTTCAAGACTCGTGCTTCAAAGAAAGGAAAGTGCTTAATCAAAATCTTTCGAGCACTTATCCTAAAAATCTCTATGGCTTGTAAGTATTTCAGCTTACAACCCGTTTTCAACGAAAGGACCCTGTTGTACACTTTATTGCAACAATCCTAAAAGAAAAGAAGTTTTCATGAAATGTTTATTCAAACTTCTTAATCTTAAGCAAAATTTTATTCAAAATTTATCAAAAGGTTTTTTCAAAACTTTTCAAAAATTTTGCTTAAGATTTTCAAATATTTACTCCCCAATTCGCTCCAAAGTTTAAGAAATATCAAAACCGATGCAAGTTTTGAGGGGGAGTATTTCAAAAACAAATTTGTTGCAATAAGTTCATGCAAATCCGTTTCTCCCTATTAGCTTTCCAAAAACAAAGATTTTAATCAATTGGTATCAAAAATACCATCGAAATGCTATTTTTGAGGGGGAGAAATGTGACTAAAATGTGATCGTGGATTGAATATCAAAAGAGCTTGACTTAAGATGTAACCCTCGAATTGACGAATACTAAATGTCTGTAATCGAAAAGACTTGTCCGGGACGGGTAATAATTTCAAGCTGGTTATCCAGTAATGTAAACGTGTCTCGCAAAGGACTTGTCTGAGTAGAATGTACCAATTCGAGAGATGATCTTTTGATATGACCGGGATGGGTAATAATTTCAAGCTAGTCTAACTAGTGATGTAAGCGTGTCTCGCAATGGTCATATTAACTAAAAATCGATCAATTCAAATGTGCGAACTCTACCCAACATGTGCAAATCTTTCTTAAATCTCATATGCACATGTGAAGGGGGAGTATTTCAGAAAATGTAAATCTCTCGAAGTGTTAACCAAAATGTGTCTATTCATAAACACTTTGAGAAATTTTCAAAAGGTTTTATGGCAAGTGATCAATAATCTAGGATAATTATGGAGTAATAAGGTGATTACGGTTAGGTTATGTCCTATGATCCGCCAGAGACCGGAGGGATCTACCCAAGGATAATTCCAATAGATTAGAATTAGAAGTCCTTAGGTATGATTGAAAAAAAAGGAGTAAATGAGAAAGGAGAAAGAAGGGGTTGAAGAATTAAAAAGAAAAGTTTAATGAAAGGGTGAAAAGAAATAGCCCTCCTTGAAAACTTAGGACAGAAACTGGGTCAATACATCTGCTATCGTCATTCACAGAATGTGATACTGATATTGAAAACAAGACGTCATGGATCCAGTGACGCGATGCACCACCCCTCCTAGCCACTCAGATATCTCTCAAAAGATATTTGTTTCATTTCTCACGGAGAACACTACATAATCTATCGGCCTCTCACTCCGAGATGTTTTGATATTGAAAAGGTGGCACTCTGCTCCATGCCTCCGATGACTAAAATCAAAACGTACATTATTGAGTCTAGAGCCATGAGATTCATCAAAGATCTCTTAGGAACACTTTCCATTCAATACACTTGTGTTCACCAATAAGGACACAAGTTGTAAGAGTCTTAATGAGGTCTAAGGATCTTGCCTTATATAATGATGGTTACGTGCTTCAAACGGTCTACAGTTTTGAAGTGATACTCCGGTATACTTCAGAGGCTCTCAAAGGCCTTGGTTAAGATTAGAGAAAGTTTTCACTCTATGCTGTTAACAATCTCGAAATCTGAACCTGTAAGCGCTGGACGATTTATTGCTAACTGCTCTATGCAGGTACTGAGGAAAGTCCATCAACCATCATATGTCTCAACATCTATATTGGAAGAATCGACGCTGTGAATACATGAAGATGTTAATCAAGGCAAAGAATAATCATAAGATGATACTTTGAAGATCACAGTGCATGAAGGAACAGTGAATGAAGTCTATTGTACATCGACATACAAAGTTCAAAACATTGAAGACAAAAGACCTATCACCAGGAGCATCATTGAAATGACCATCCCTTAGGGGGAGATTGTTAGCATTGAAATTATATTAAAGTGATGGTCATTTATCTTTTAGTATCTTTCTATGTGTGTGTCAATATAATGTAAAAGAATAGTGAATGTGGGCTTGTGTTGGTCTAAGCAAAATATGTACTAAGTAATGTAAGGAAATGTCCAACCCAACACAAAGCCCACCAAAGCCTATAGAAAGCCTTTAGGGCATCTCTCTCTTTCTATATAGCACACGCTCCTACCACTTTAGTAGCTGTGCATTAGTTAGGAAAAGGTGGGAGTGTGTACCTTGTATTCTTCTCTTCTTTCTTTCTCTTGTAATCTAATATATACACAATTCCATCTTCTCTCTAGTGTGCCGAGCTCTTCTCTTATTCTCATCTATCTTTCTTCTATCCTTAATACCATTCGATCTACAGTGTGTGGTATGATAAAGTAGTGATTTTCTAGTCACAACATGGTTTTTCCCAAATTCAATTAAGTGTTTAACTATATGTATAATCACATATGTATGATCATGAATCGAACCAAGGGAGTCATGTGGACATGTTATTTTAAGTGTTTTACATAGTTTATGAATGAATTCAAGTCATATAGTTATGGGGTTATGCGAATGGTGATTTAAGGGTTTTGTGGATTTGTGTTAACTAATCATGTTATGATGATTATGAGTAAGGAATGAATTAGTGGATCATGTATTATGTTAGTTTCATGAATTATGATGTTAAAGAATCCGGTTTTTAGTTACCATGTTATGAAGTTCAAGTATGTTATAATATCATATGATCCTAGAGCGAGAATGAAGCTAGAGCCATTGCTTGACCAAGAACGTGAGAGGATTAAGTTTATGAATTTCTACTGATATGAGATTATGGGTAAATTTCATGAATCATGGTTAATCTTGGTTAGCTTCAGCTTCAGCTTTTATGTTGATGATTGATGAAGCGAAAAGTGTACCGCTTTTAGGGGGTCATTTAAGCCCTAAATCGTATTTATTTGATCAAATATTGCCCTAAATCGTTCCTTTTGTCATTTTAGGAACTTTGAAGAAGAAATCTGGAAAAGGAAGCATTTTGGACGTTTTTGGAGCATAAAAGTGAAGAAAACGACAAAGTCTCAAAATCGGCTGGAAAAGTACCTTTGACGGCGTCAGGGATTGTTCTAGACAGCGTCATGGCTTGGCAAAAGAGGTGGATATGAAAAATACACATGATAAGCCAGGGAGTTTTACAAAGGAAGTCTGACGGCGTCACCCTTTAAGGTGATCAAGGCCATCACGGTTTAACTTAAAAGGAGACGGCGTCAAGCCCATTTCTGACGGCGTCAACCTTTGATAAGCCAGATTTTGGAGCACTAAAGAGGGACGGCGTCAAGAAGGCCATCCGGGAACCCTAGACACGGCGAGGTGACGGCGTCAAGATCTACAACGTGACGCCGTCAGATACTAAGTTCTATATATAGTTTTGCAATTTTTTGTCATTAGTGTGCAACTTTGTGAGGAGAAACCCTAAGACGAATTTCTGCCATTTTTAAGGGTTTTCATACCCTTGGATCTCCCATGTTTAATTGAAGATAAGTATTCATTTAATCAATCAATATGTCTATGTGTTGTTTGATTATATCTTGTTCTTGTCTTTTGATTAACATGCTAGGCTAGATTTATCTTGTGTTTGCTTAGATCTAATGAAACCTAACTATTGATTATTGGTTATTAGTGTGTTATTAATTGTATTGGATGATTGTTTATCGATGTTAGGCTTAAGAAAACTGGCTAACTTCTTATACGGTAACTTGCTTGAACGTCTTAAGAAACATGAACCAATGCGTTCTAAGGTTTTTATGGTTGTATTTAATGCATGAGCGAATTCTAGTGATCCCATGTTAGGAGCTTCTTAGCCGGCTCGACATAGGAGTGAAGTAGGAGCTTGTAGAGTTGGGGAAGTACGTACGCCACCCCACGATTGGTATTAAGGAATACACCCGTCATCCACGCAATTAATACACACTAATCAACCGGTAAAAGATAGTTAGGGAGTAAGGAAATCTAAGTAAACACATTTCTCTCCATATAAGTTTCACAACATTTTCATTTTCAGTTATTTTATTTTATTTGCATTCGTAGTTATTTGGGTTAGTTAACTAGCAACTAATTCCGCCCACTCCTTCAAACCCGAGATTTTACTTGCTTTCATAAAAATATAAAAATACAAAAAAGAATCTTCCCTCACCCTTAGACCTATTAAAGTAGTTTTTCAATCCTAACGACACTATTCCCCTAGAGAACGATCAATCCCCCGGTACTTGCCACTTCACTATACTACATCGGTCACTAGTACAGATTTGGCCTACGGTCACACCACAAAATGTGTGACTATATGCATATAGTCACACATTTTTTTTTGGTGTGTGTGACGAAAAGTCGCGCCACCGTAGGTGCTATATGGTCACATTTTTTAGTTTGTGACCGTTTTCATTGAAAAAGAGTGACCAAAACCCGAATATGTGTGACCAATTAGGCACAAGTTTTGTTGGATTTATCGGTATGTGTGACTATTTCCCATCCTATGGCCACATGAATATATAATAAATGTGACGTTTATGATGATTTAGTCACACAATGTGTGTTGTTTTTTTTGAATTAGTCACATACAATTTACAAAACAGTGGCCAAAAGTGTGAATAAGTGTGACTATATGCTGTTTAAAGTGAAGAAATATGTATTTTGTGTGACTATTGTTCATCCAATGGTCACTTGAATTTTATGTTTGTGTGGCCTTTTGTTATATTTAGTCACACAAAACATGTTTGTTTTGGATATTTAGTCACATACAATTAAGCAAAAAGTGGCAAAAAGTATTAATAAGTGTGACCATATGTTGTTTAAAGTGAAGAAATGTGTATTTTGTGTGACTATTGATCATCCAATGGCTACATGAATTTTTTTTTGTGTGATCTTTTGTAATATTTAGTCACACAAAGCATATTTGTTTTGGGTATTTAGTCACATACAATTAAGCATAAAGTGACCAAAAATGTTAATAAATGTGACCATATGTTATTTAAAATGAAGAAATTTGTATTTTGTGTGACTATTGATCATCCAATTGCCACATGAATTTTTTTTTTGTGGCCTTTTGTAATATTTAGTCACACAACGAATAAGCAAACAGTGACCAAAAGTGTTAATAAGTGTGACTATATACAACTTTTAGCCACATTTAAGAAATCAATATATATCAAAACAAATTCAAATACAATAAAATTGGAATGTATATAACTGAACCACTAATACACTAGCAGTTCTAACAGTTGTAACTAACACACTAACAGTTGTAACTAACACACTAAGCAGTACTAACTATATGAATGCAAGATCTATCTGATCTTCTTGCTTCAGTCCATAATTTTTTGTCAGCATCCATTTGAATTGATTCAGACTCGGTAATCACTTTCCATTGTTGCCCGTCACTTCCACTTTCAGCTCTCGCAAGGACCTGACCAGCCTACATACAAGTCACCAAAAAAGAAACTATTTATACTGGTTATAAGAATAGCTAAGAACAACTTTAATGACTAAAGAAATGGTTCTGCACGAATATATGCACATACCTTTTAGCTTCATCGTCTCTCATTTTCACGTCAATTTCTTTGCTGGGAGGATATTGTGGCAAAGTTGCAGGATCACAAGCATGTGGTTCAGTCATAAAGAACTGGAACAAAATAAATGTTACATAAACCAAATGACCACATAAAGTTTGTCATACACAGTCCTGCATACATCAGTCTACGTTACTGCTCTTTATTATCTCATTTGATTTCATGTGTTTCTTGCATTTTCAGTAATAAATGTTCAAATTTTCTTTTGATAAAACTAAAACTAGATAAACATTTAGGACTATAAAAAGGAGGGAGTTACCTCACTCTTGAGAGCAAGAGCAGCAGTTCCTCTTTGTCCAGGATCTATTGCAAGCAAACTCTCCATAAGCCCAATAGCAGCTGCAGGAAAATCCTTAAAAAGGCTTCTACGATGCATCGTTTATAACTGCAAAAGCAGCAAACCATATACTCAGATGACGAACAACAAGCCCACAAAGTCTACTTGTATTTTGCTACCTCCGAAAAGCTAAACACCAAACACAAATTTTGAATATATGCTCACTAGAAAAATTGATATGAACATACCTTCTTCCCGGCCTCCAAGTCCCCTACCTCAGTACCAACAGAAATAATCTGAAAACAGAGAGAGAGTATTCAAATCACAGATAAGTATATCAATTTGATGATTTTTGTTTAGATTTCTTTTCTGATGTAATCTTCATGATCGTAGGTGGGACATATAAGTATATCAGTTTGACCCGAACAACAATATGAAAAGATAGGAGAGCCAATTAAGTAGTAATATCTATAATCAAGAACAGAACAATTAAAGCAGCAAGCTGACCCACAAAGTTATCATGTGTGGTAAATCTGTCAACAGAGGAGCCTTGGGGTGACATCACATTCTGCAAGCGTGGTATGGTCTTTGAACTAACACTTCCTTCTTCGGTTTCAAGTCTCCCATATGTGCATGGACCTGCCGAGATGTCAACTACGACGAACCTGAATACTAAGACGAAGCAAATGTAAACAATGAGCATAACTATAATGTCCAACAGAATAAACAATTAGCTTACCTCTGGCAGTACCAGCTGGAACCATGGCTGCTTTCAGAGCCTTCTCTAATGCTATCACTTCTGGCTGCGCAGCCTATTAAAATGATGAGAACCACAATAAGTCAAACAACAAAGAGGCTAATAATACAGTTTCACATATTTTCCTTATATAAGTAAAGAATATACAGCCAGATATTATCTGTCATTGCCACACAAGCTGTATTTTTACTCTCAGATAATGCTTAAATGCTACAGATACTTTAAGGATGTGTAACTTCTAATGTCCTTATTTGGAAAGATATGACGTCAAATTCTAATGTCAAAGCATTCTGATTTTGACAGGTGGTCAGTGATGATCTTACAAAAGCTTCTGAAATAGAATCAATCTTAAGTTTAAGAGAAGCTAGTTCTAAAGAGTTGCAGTGAAAGTAAACAAAAGTATCTGTCTCACTGCCTTTGATGAAAAGGCCTGAATGCCTGATACACATTCTTTTCTCAGTGAAGCATTAGAAGAAATTTTCTAAAAAATTGTAGTTGGGACCTAATGCTATAGTGCGCCTTCGAGACCTGTAACAATAAGCTATTTTTTCCTAGTTATTCAGTTTCGAGACTCATGTAGTACAGCAATATACTCCTATATGACCTGTAACAATTGCTTTACATTCTTCTAACTTCCAACCGGATAACCCTAACTGACGAATGCCGATAACAAGTGCACCAATTGGGTCATTCCATGAGTTTACATTTTTTGGATTGACATTCTCTGCAAGCCATTGAGCCCCACCAGCAGCATCGAGTGCATTCAGATATCTGCGCATATCAATAACACAAACAAAAAGTAAATGGGACCATGAAACGACTAGATGATCATATCGAGCTTTTAGTAGCATGCACAAGCAGATGGGTCAAAATACCCCAACTTATAAGAACCAAAGTTGAAAAGGAGAGAAAATTACCATTTTTCCAGAAGCAAAGATTAGAGCGGTTGTTTTCGGTTCTCTTATCCTCATGATCACAGCAGCAAAACGCTGAACAACATTAACAAAATAATTAACGTATTTATTTAGCGCGCAACCTTTCATTATTTTTTGAGATTTTACAATGCTTAAAACACTTTAACTAAATTAAGTGTGTATGAGCATAGAAGAAAGGATACCTTCAGATTGTATTCTGCATTACGAGCTTGCAGTGCAATCGCTTTAAGGTCTAGCTTGCAATCCAGATTAACCGTTGATACAATGTTCCTGGATGTACAAACAAGACCAAAACATTGGTTATATGACAGATAAAAATAAAATAAAAAGATTTGCACCATTTTGGTTAATGTATGCACCAAAAGATATGCATTTGATACAATGTTCCTGGATGTACTAACTCACTAAGGGAGTATCTAGTTTAATACTTACGTTGTGAAATTCCAGTGTGTCGCCACAAGTTTTCCTGAGTTCCACCATATGCAGCGAGCGAGCTACTTCAAAAACCTACATGAACATTTGGTTACTAAAACTTAAACACCAGAAGCTTATATGCTACCATGATCAATTAATTAACTTAATGTATTCAAAAAGCATAAAAGAGAAACATGCTTTAAGAGGACAGGAGAAAAATCGAACATAAGACAATATGGACAATGACTAATCAAAATTTCATTATGAATGTTGCAGCTTCAGCCAATAAAGCATTACACTGAGTGTTCAATCACTTAACAATTTATTACCAGTTAGACTTGTTACATTCAATTATCTCAAAAAGTAAATAAATTATGTAATATTCAACATTTTTATCAAATAATATGTAAAACAATTACACGCAAAATGAAACACACTTTCATTTCATTGCCAATTACTAACTCATTACATACACAACTGCATAAAAATGTAAATAAATTAACCCTGAGATAAAAAATAATAATAAATAAATAAAATAAAAAAGGAAACCTGATAGAGAATGGTTAAACAAGCAAGAGGAGCAGTGGCAGTTTTACTAACGGCACCAGCAACAACACCCGCAATTAATTGAGACACCGTACCTACCTGGATTGCTGTTTTTGTTGCACCGGTGGAGGCCGTACCACCAGTTTACGGGTAGAACCACCTCCCGTTGCAGCTGCTTCCGTTTTCATATTTTGGATCTATGTGTGAAAACGATTAACCAATCCTAGAAATGACGAATTAATTGAATTGATTCTTCTATGTTTCGTGAGGATGAAGATAAAGTTGCTGCTGTTCTAATTGGAGAGCACTCAAAAATAATAATATGACCCAATTGAATTTGGTGTACATGAGTATTTGGTGCGAGTGGTAGAAGAAGAAGAAGATATGTGAAAAGTTTGAGAGGGGTATTTGGTATGGTTAAAGAAATATTTGGGAATTTGGAAGGAGGGCTGTTTGATTTTTGGGAAAAATTTAGGCGGGCATGTGAAAAGTTGGGAAGAGGGAATTTTATTTTGGGAAAAAGTTAAGTGCAGCACTTTAGTCACTTTTAAATAATGTGTGACAAATTTGACTATATGATTTAGTCACTTTTAAATAATGTGTGACAAATTTGAGTATATGATTTAGCCACATACACAATTACTTAATGTGACCATATGTGGATTTTGGTCACACTATTCAATTGTGTGACATATATTTGTCACATATGTATATATATAGTGTGACTAATGTTTCAAACTTATTTGTATCCGTCACACGTCCCAAATTATATGTGACTAAATAATCAAAAAAAAAATTACAAGATACCTCTAGTCACAAAAATATTCAAATGTGTGACTGTAGCCTCAGTTGGAAAGACGAAATGGTCACACAAGTCGGATTACGTGTGGCTGTTTATTTTATTCTCGTACATTTAGTCACATAAAAAAGTTACTGTGTGGCCGTTCAAAAAACAACATGTGTGACTAAAACCCATTTTTGTTGTAGTGGGTCAGGTACACTGCCTGGTGGGGATTGCAAGCCTCTTGAGATCCCTCGAGAGGTAAAACCTGTTGTAAGGTCGCAAAACCACGCATCAAGTTTTTGGCACCGCTGTCGGGGAATAGTTATTGTTTAGGTTGAATTTTTATTTTATTAGGTCTACTCACTAGATTCCTTTCTAGTGAGATTTTTTATTTTATTTTTCTAGGATTTCTTGTAGTCTATCTTTTTCTTTGTGCCCTTTGTTTGTAAAACCATTTTCATTTGTCACTATGATGGATGAAATTCCATTTAGATCATTGACAATAGAGGAACAATTATATTTCACCAATAGATTTGTTTCCTATCATTCCTATGAATTTTTGTGTGATCTTTGTAATTTCCAAAAGGAGTTAGGGGTAAGGTTAGATAGGTTTAATGAATTCTATGCATGTGAGATTTCTATTAGACGAGCATTATCTGGATCAATTCCTTTTAGTCAGGCCCTTTGGATGAATTTTGAGGAAAGCTTCCTAACCATGACCCATAAGTGGAACGAATTGGTGGATTCGTATGAGCAAAGAGACCTAGTTTCTAAGAACATGGACTTAGAATCAAACCAAGATTCTGAGATGGTTAGTGTTGAACTACCTAGTTGCATGAGTGGGATAGATTTCACCAAAACACATGATGAACATATAGGTGATTTAGATACTATGGAGAATGAGGTTAGAAATGCAAGCCCACCAAGTACCCCACAAGTCCTACCATCATTTGAGGCACACACACCGCCCGTGACTTACCCGGAAGAAGTTGAGGAGACTATAGGAACCCCAATAGAGGTAGAGCCCTTGGACCAAACACAACTAGAAGAAATAGGTTTGAATGCTTTTAGTGATCATAACCTTTCTTTTAGTCCTATGGAAGTTCCTAGTTTTGATGAGCCGGAGCCTCAACCAAAACCGTTACCTAATCTTCCATCCTTGGATGAAAATTTAGGAATTGAATTAGGTCCCGATCCACCCATCAAAGCATATAGTCCGGGTAGTCTTAAGTTTAAGGTAGTAGACATTAAGCCTTGTAGTGAGGAAGACAATATAGGAGTGAAAAATGACCTTACATGTCTACATCACCCATTCATGATTGATCACAAGAAACATTATGGGTTTAAACCGGGTTTATTAGGTCAAGATGGATTCCCAACTAGGAATCTCTCGAAGTTGATAGAAGATGATCCATTTTTAGGAGAAAACTTTAATTCACCCATTGACCAAAGTGAACTAGGTAAGGTTATGATGAAAGGAGCACACCCCTTTGAGTATATAATTCATCCACCACTCTTTCCTCACGCGGCATACTTCCACCAAGACGGTGTGTATCGCTACTATCACCCGCACTTAATCCTAAGTGTAGGAAAAACCTCTCCTTTATCCGTTAAATAAGGGTAGAGTCAGGCTCGTGACTCGAACAAAAACAAGCGCTTCTTGGGAGGCAACCCAAGCTTTATTTGCTTTGAGTGTTTATTTATTTGTTTGTTTGATTTTATTTGCTTCCGTATGTATGTTTAATTTTTATTATTATTGATTCATGTTCAAAACTAAATTGTGAAAATGCTTTATCTTGTTTTTAACTTCGTCTTAACTACATATAAAGGTATTTTGCAAAAGTTAAGTGTAAGGGAAATCCAAATCGGTTTATTAGAACACAAATGAACATGAATCGTAATAATATTAAATTAACATACATATTAGTAATAGTTTGAGTCAAATGCTTGTATCGAGTCATAATGATATTTTGCAGGATTTTCAGGAAGTAAGGTAGAGATTTTTCCAGAAATTTTCCGGAAACTTAACATGAGAATTCTGTCAGATCATTTCTGACGGTGTCAGGTTTTAATTTTCTGAAATTTTTGAAAGTTTTGTTTTCATAAAAAGTTTTTATTAAATCTCTAACTTATAAACTCCAGGAATCTGCAAAATTATCATTCCACAAGCATTATATCCTTATATAGAATTTATCCCGCCGATGTTATGCAGGTTTTCGTGTTTGTTTTCTCAGGTTTAACAGGTTATTTTGGACAAGGAGATGTTTGTGGAATCAAGCTTTTGGCGATGCTTTAGTCTTGAAGCTTCTACATTCTCTTGGAAGAAGATCTAACCATGTTACCTCTTTACCCACCGAACAAATCAGGGGAGTATTTGATTTCATTCTTTTACCTTATTTACTTTTACATCTTATTATTTGAACATTGGGGACAATGTTCATCTTAAGTGTAAGGGGGGGGGGGGTAAAGTACGATACTTTAGAGAATGCTATTACGCTTGATTTTTCGTTTGTTTGATGGTAGATGTGTAATAAAACTGAGAGAAATACCTGTTAGGGCAATTTTAGTGCCAAATTTAAAATTTTTTACAACATATAGGAGTGAAACTTTGGTCTTAATGAGCGTCTCATGGATAGGAGTTATATGACTAGCACAAAACCGTACCACTAAAAAATTTTCCACCCCCAAATATGTGAGGTTCGCCCCTAGAATTGGTAGGAAAAGCATTTATGCTATGATGTGTGTACCGGTAGCACTTAGATTCTAGAACTTGCGTTAGGACCATTCCGAGGCCACAAGTGAGACTACATTCGTGTAGTTAGATTTACTACATGATAAGAGGCATTAGGATTAACCCATTGTTTTACACCTGTGTTTTTGTTATAATTACGTTGGCTACATTGGTCTAGTAATTCTCCCACACCCTTTGCGTTGTACTCATTTTTAGTACACGATACCCCTAGTACACCCCACAGAGCCTATCTTTTCGTTTCTAACTTTAAGCATTTTACTTAAAGGAAGAATTTGTTACACCCCACTTAAATGTACACCCAAATCGCCTTAGCCTACCTTGTATGCACTCATTTTTAGTGCATTATTGTTACAACATTTGTTTAAACCCTAAGTTAATTATCTAATTGATTACATGGTTGCTAAGTCGAGTCATATCCTTGTACATATTGTTTTGGGACGATTGGGACTCATGGGTAAAGTACTAGTGTAATGGAGTATTGGGGAAGAACAACATTATTACCCCCATATGTGCTAAATATTTTAAAAAGTACTCCAAGTGTTTCGATTATCTTAATTCGAGTCATTAGAATAGTTATTTGTAAAGTTATGTAAAAGTTCAAGTGTAAGGGGAATGCAACGCCCCTATGATGTATTATTTTGGATGGTAGGGAAAGAATGTATGAAAAAAAAAATAAATAAAATAAATAAAAAAAAAACACGAACGAAAAAAATCAAGAAAAATACAAAAAAAAATGAGAAAAAGAAAAGCAGAAAAAACATACGGACTACCATCCCATTTCATTTTATGTTTGTTTTATGTTTTTGTTATTTTGTTTTTTTAAGTCGAGTCTAGTCTTGGCTTAGCAACGCCATATTGTGCATGTAATTAATCAAGATCTTTAACTCGCCACCAGTAAAAAATCCCTTATCCAACAAATCCGTGTTTATCATATCCCTACACCTCACGTTATAACCCATGTAAAAGCCCTCTTTGATAGTTTATCTTAGGTGCTTACGCCTAGTGGAGAAGGTTTTCGATCCTTTCCCAAGCCTATGGTAATCTATTTGCTATGACAGGTAGTGAGAGATATTATCCGTTTTCATTTATGAGATATACTTTTATGACACCTGAGAGATATGAGTATCTAAACACTACTTGTGAGGTGCTAGTTTGTAATCTTCGTGCTTATTATGACTAAAGTGAAACGACTATTTGTTGTAAATACTTTTATATTAGTGTTAAATGACCCCTAACTTGTATTTTGATTAGAATGAAAGCGCATTTGCTTGAGGACAAGCAAATCTCAAGTGTAAGGGTATTTGATGAAGCGAAAAGTGTACCGCTTTTAGGGGGTCATTTAAGCCCTAAATCGTATTTATTTGATCAAATATTGCCCTAAATCGTTCCTTTTGTCATTTTAGGTACTTTAAAGAAGAAATCTGGAAAAGGAAGCATTTTGGACGTTTTTGGAGCATAAAAGTGAAGAAAACGACAAAGTCTCAAAATCGGCTGGAAAAGTACCTTTGACGGCGTCAGGGATTGTTCTAGACGGCGTCATGGCTTGGCAAAAGAGGTGGATATGAAAAATACACATGATAAGCCAGGGAGTTTTACAAAGGAAGTCTGACGGCGTCACCCTTTAAGGTGATCAAGGCCATCACGGTTTAACTTAAAAGGAGACGGCGTCAAGCCCATTTCTGACGACGTCAACTTTTGATAAGCCAGAGCGGATTTTGGAGCACTAAAGAGGAACGGCGTCAAGAAGGCCATCCGGGAACCCTTGACACGGCGAGGTGACGGCGTCAAGATCTACAACGTGACGCCGTCAGATACTAAGCTCTATATATAGTTTTACAATTTTTTGTCATTAGTGTGCAACTTTGTGAGGAGAAACCCTAAGACGAATTTCTGCCATTTTTAAGGGTTTTCATACCCTTGGATCTCCCATGTTTAATTGAAGATAAGTATTCATTTAATCAATCAATATGTCTATGTGTTGTTTGATTATATCTTGTTCTTGTCTTTTGATTAACATGCTAGGCTAGATTTATCTTGTGTTTGCTTAGATCTAATGAAACCTAACTATTGATTATTGGTTATTAGTGTGTTATTAATTGTATTGGATGATTGTTTATCGATGTTAGGCTTAAGAAAAATGGCTAACTTCCTATACGGTAACTTGCTTGAACGTCTTAAGAAACATGAACCAATGCGTACTAAGGTTTTTATGGTTGTATTTAATGCATGAGCGAATTCTAGTGATCCCATGTTAGGAGCTTCTTAGCCGGCTCGACATAGGAGTGAAGTAGGAGCTTGTAGAGTTGGGGAAGTACGTATGCCACCCCACGATTGGTATTAAGGAATACACCCGTCATCCACGCAATTAATACACACTAATCAACCGGTAAAAGATAGTTAGGGAGTAAGGAAATCTAAGTAAACACATTTCTCTCCATATAAGTTTCACAACATTTTCATTTTCAGTTATTTTATTTTATTTGCATTCGTAGTTATTTGGGTTAGTTGACTAGCAACTAATTCCGCCCACTCCTTCAAACCCGAGATTTTACTTGCTTTCATAAAAATATAAAAATACAAAAAAGAATCTTCCCTCACCCTTAGACCTATTAAAGTAGTTTTTCAATCCTAACGACACTATTCCCCTAGAGAACGATCAATCCCCCGGTACTTGCCACTTCACTAGACTACATCAGTCAGGTACATTGCCTGGTGGGGATTGCAAGCCTCTTGAGATCCCTCGAGAGGTAAAACCTGTTGTAAGGTCGCAAAACCACGCATCAATGATGATATACTTCATTTGTTCATGGGATGTTCATGTTTAGTCATTTATGTAATAATATCATATGTGCACCTATTATGTTTTAGGTGTTAAAGTCATGTTCAAGGATTATTAGTTTGCATTTCATGATTTAGGTGTTAAACTCACCCATAACATGTCTCAATAGATTGGACATGCTATTATTTTTGTTATGACATGCTTCGAATATAGCTGATTTCAGTTATGTTATGATGTTATGTTTCAAATTATAGCAGAAAATATTATGTTATGAAGATAGCTCATAAAGTAGTAGTACGTAGATACGAGTGCCCCAGAATACACCATTAGCTAGTCAGAATGCTTTAGACAAGAATATGAGGAATCTCCCATTCATGTATCCTATGTGGAGTACCTGTGCTTGAATAGCACATTTCGGCACATATGATATAGCTATGTTGCCTTTTAGCATGTCACGACCTGGATTGCATCCGTGCAAGAGGGTGTAGGTCACATTATGAGTACTCGCAGCCTTCAAGGGAATTTTTTGGGTAAAAGGTCAAAAGACCCGGTAAATATATTACTCCAAAAAATATTTAAGTACAAAGGATATGGGTGAGTCGCATATCTCAGCCCGTTACATAGGCTGAAAAGCTTACATGACAAGATACTTTCTATTCTCTAAACAAGAAAATAAACCACTACTCAAAAAATAACATTAGACGCCTACGAAAACAAAATTACTTCCTACCAAGGCCTTGGAGCTTGATACCATACATGTCATAAAAAGCATCCAAATTCCCTGGAAGATCATAGACCTACTGCGCATAGTCATCATAATCTTCTTCACGATCGTGACCACCACCAAATAGGTTCACTGACTCATCAAAAGTGTTCACAACCTCCTCTTCATCAGTTTCGGAATCAACAATCTCTCCCACCTTAGAGAATGGGTTAACCCTCTTAGTAGAAGAAGTAGACGGAGAAAAAAAAGAACTAGACTTACTAGCCGCGGCCTACACCTTCTCTTTCACAACACTCACAAGTGGTTCTTGTGATATATTACCAGTATTTTGAGACTTATCCACCTTATCTCCCTTTTTATTCTCCGGATAATCTACCTTTTTAATAGGATGACCATCATCATCCACAAGAGTAGCTTTCCCATCAATAATTAGCTTTTCAAGCTCCACAATTTTCTCAACAATAGGAGTAGCTTCCATTTTACTACCAGAATCCAATTCAGCCCCATCCTTATCCACGACATCAGTAGGAATTCCCCATTCATCAGTATCAATCATATTAAAGGAATCAAAAGAATTCAATGTAGTAATCTTTGTCCCACTCGTACTAGCCACTTCAGTGGCCTTCTTCTTCGTAACATCTGCTTTCTTGGGCTCAGGAAGAGGTGCTTTAGGTTGATACCTAAACTTAGGACCCACAACAGGTTTAGTAAATCCTCCTTTACCCGGAACACTTTGACCACCATTCTTACCCTTATTCTTGTTATTGACCGTTTGGAAACCATCATTAACACTCTATGTATGCTGAGTAGGAGGTGGAACAGATTTAGGACAATCAAGCAGCGTATGACCAAAAAGATTACACATATCACACCGAGGCGGTTTCCACTCATATTCAACCCGAATATTTTCAATAATAGAACCCGTCCCATCAAGTAATGGTATCTCAAAAATGAGGCTCTCCCGAAGTACCTGATTCGCCTTGACTTCAATCAAGCACCTAGCAAAACTACTTCGACCCCATGATTCCAAGCACATTTGACTAGTGTAAGAATCTAACATTTTCGGCGTACCAATCAATGTGGCTAGGAGGCTGAGGCCATCATTAGAAAACATAGCAAGAGGCACATCATGGAATTTAACCCATACCGGAATATTAGTCAAATCCTCTTTAAGTAGGTTGGTGTTCAGGGTCCAATGTTTAAGAATAATTGGAACATTTCTAATCATCCACGGACCGTTTTCAAGTACATCATCAACACCTTTCTTCGAATTAAACTTAAAGAAAAAGAACCCCTTAGCATTCATCATGACTTTTTGAATGCCATACTTAGCCCACATATTACGAACATAATAATCAACAACCGGGAAAGCAATACGTTTACCAATAAAATAGCCATACAAAGTATTCTCAAATTTGGTATTTACCTCTTCAACCACTTTCATAAGGACGGAAAGATCAACCCCATTGGTTTTATTGCTACACTCCAGGCTTCAAAAGTTAGACATACGTTTCTTAGGATCATTAGATGTAGCGCCCGCATATGAAACCGGCTTCCCACTAGCAGCCACATTAGGATGAGTAGTGTTTTTTGCAGAATTAGCAACCTCATCACTCGTAGTAGTAGGCTGCTTCAAAGCACATGAATTATCCCCCGTAACATTTGGTTCCACTACTTGAGGAGGAGCACCAAAGTTTTGTGACTTCATAGCAACATTAAAACTCGTAACCAAAGGCGAAGGAACAACCATAGGTGTAGAACTAGCAGTAGGCTGTGCTAAACCATTTGTACGTGAAGGCTGTTCCAAAACACTTCCCATTGATTCAACCACTTGAGAAGCAGCCACAACACTTGTGTTAAGAGACTCACTAGTAGCAGCAGTAGGACGATGCCCAAGATACTCATTAAAACCAGTAAAATCATCATTCTGACGCCAAGGACCAACAGCAGAAGGGGCATGTGAAACCGGCTTCATATGCTCAGTATTAACATCCAATGGAACAGCAGCAACGTGGTCATGAGTACTCTCCCTAGTAGGTTTAGTCGTTTCAGATAGTAAGCTATCAACACCAGATGTATTAGCATCAACACCAGATTCATAACGAGTAGATTCAACACTAGGGTTTTTCACGCCCCTCATGGCTTTCCTAGGCTGAGACGTACCAGTAATTCCAGCATCCAAACCCTTTAAACGTTGCATTCGAGCATTCAATTCATCAACATTAACATGCGAATTACCAACAGTAAACGCACTAGTGTTGTTAAAAAAACCTTTATTCATCTCTCTAAAACCCTCGAACAATACCATAAATTAAAACAACCAAGTTAACAGAAAACCCTAACTGAATCAGTTAGGATTTTAAACCGAAAGCACCAGATAATCAACCACCAACCATAGTAATGATCAATAAAGAATAGGGATAATAATAATGATGATCGACTTACTATATACCTGTAAACGAAACCCTAACAATGGATACAAACCGATTAATGAAAACCTTAAAGTCGGTTTGGAAGAAAAGTAAACCCTAGATCGATCAAACAAAAAACACTTAAAACTGTATGAATTAAGCAACGAATTAGATCAAATAATGATAGGCACGAATGCAAATCACTAACTTAAAACAATTCAAAGCAAAAAACGTATGGTTAGTGGCAGCTTTTTGGAAGATCTATTAGGGATATTAGGTTTTCGTTTTTCACCAAGGGAATTTTGATAGTTACTAGCAAGTTTATTCATAAATAATATGTTTAGACTCAAAAACAGTTTACAATATAGCATTAGAACTCAAGCATAAATGAATTCTGAAATAGCATCAGTTTTAGTCAGAAATGTACTATATGTAATTAGCTAGAATAGAGTCTTATGCACTTATGTCAAGTACAATGCTAGAACTGGTTAGACACAAGGTATGATCAAGTAGCTATGTGTAGAAGTGTGCAAGACACACAAGAAGTCTTTAGCAGAAAATATCATGTTTATTTTTCAATTCAATTTTAGTTATCTCACTAAGTCGCAAGGATTTACCGTTCTCAGTTTCATGTTATATGTAGGTATGCAAGATGAGACCAATTATATGTTGATATTGGGCTTAATGGGTCAAAATGATGTAGCTCGCGGGTTAGGTTAACGAGCTTCTCATCACCATCTCATGTTATCGATTTGAAATGCCCACACAAGTGTTTTTTCAAAGTTAACTCCACATGATTTTTATAACATTTGAGTTTTATTTGCATTTATAAGCACTCTTTTGTTTAAATCACACAACTATATGGGACAACTATAATAAACATGATTTGAACAATACCAAGAATTTAAAAAAAAAAAAAAAAAAAAAAAAAAACACTTTAAAATATGTATATTTGTAAAACTAATTTTTCTTAACATGATGCAAATCTACTTTTTAAAACTTTATGGTGGAAAATGAGATAAAATAGCATATCATATTTACTGATTAGCAGATGTATATTTTTATACCGTACAAATTTAATAAATTGACATTGTCTCGTACTCACTTACGAGTATAAGCTACTGTCAACCGATTTGACCTCATAGATTCATAATTTTACCAGCTACCGCATTTATACGCCGCGACATAATGCGGTAATTTACAGTTTTTATATGAGTTAGTTTAATATTACTTATTTTATTTAAACTTAAAATTGTTATAATACGTAAAGTCATTAAATCGGGAAACATAAAACTAAAAATTTACCACCGAAAATTTAGTTGCAGGGTAGCCGTTGCCATAACGCGCGGGTATCCTGCTATACTAATTAATAGACGGACTATTTACATTTCGGGAAGAAAATTTTCAACGGGTCAAATTCCTCGGATTGGCTGTATGTAACTTTCCTTAATGTGAGACATCAAGCATATCTATACAAGGTAGCTTAACTAGCTTAATGGGCCTAGATTACTAGCTTTTAAAATATAAACTTACCATACTATTTGGGCTAGATCTTCTTTTGGGTCTTGACCCCTATAGCCGCCTGAAACGTATAAAAGTCACTCATAACATTCAAGTATAATATAATATCACGAATTAGTGTTAAAATCCCGATCTTGATATTAAGATTTTACAATATTACAAATAAAAAATGATTTAGATTTTATGTATAATTTTAGCAAGCTTAATATCTTTAAAATCCCGATCTTGACTATAAAATCTTATGATTTAATATGATCAGATCTTATTTTTCTCGAACCTCAAACTAGAAAACTACAATTTTATAGATTATAAACGATATTTTAATCTTCTTAAACATTCCATATTCATAATTTAAAATAACACTTTCATGAAATATTCATATAATTTTATGCTTATGATATATAATAATTTGTAGATTTGAATAATATTACAAAACTATTAAAACTATGAGTTATAATAGGATATTAGGATATCGATCCGATCTTACGATCTCGATCTTGCAAAAACAAAAAATGATCCTCAATAAAATCCTAATCTTGAACACTTCGATAATGATCATATTCACTTAAAAATAGGCACCAGCAAAGTGGCCGTATAGTATGATATAACAAATAAAATGTCAAATGGGATAATCACAAAATGTCCACATAGGAACTATTGATTTTGCTAGCTAGTTTTTCACGAGAATAATCTGATAATGCCAAATTACACTCTACTTTATAGTATACTAGCTTAAAGACCCGTTGATTCACGGGGTTTTTAAAGAAATATTAAAATGAGATAATAAGAAAACAATGAAAATAAACATGTTCCATTAATATATGAAATAAACTATGAGATAATAGATGAATTATTGTACAATCAATTGAGTTTGTTAAAATTAAACTAATAAATGTCCAAGCGTTGGCGTCTCTATAATTGATCGTCTTTAACAGAAAATGATGTGCGTGAGCGCTTATTGATTTAATACTCAATGTCCATGCCGTGCACACCTAATAGTCCATAAATGATGTAAGTAAAAGCATGTTGTGACTCATAATATATTATAATTGAAGATATGAGAAAGAAAAAGTGACGTGCGTATTTTACATACATATTGAAGTTTGATAACAGACCTTGAAGTACTTAGAGATGTGGAAAAGGTAGTTAATCAGTCTAAGACATCGACTCCAACAGGTGCATACAATCTATGCTTTGAAAGATAAGAAGTAATATACAAAATTCCCTTATACTGTAATAATAGTTAACTTAAAAGCCAATTTCACAATAACTTCTAATAATATTGAATTCATGTTACAAACACGGTCATTAAAGCCAACTTTGGAAACCATGTGTGCTAAGTAGGTTAGCTCGGGCCTCATAAGGATTTTCAAATGGTAAACTTCAAAGGTTCCAAATTGTACACCCATGAATAACATGTATACTTCTTCCTCCGTAAATCATCAACGTTTTTTTAATTGGTGTAGAAGTGCGAGATGACCATATGACAGAACATAAAATATGTGATGCATTTATTTAGTATTCTATGGAACGAAGGAATAGCATAATAAGGACCATGTTTACGGAATTACCGTAATCGTCTTCGAATGCTCTTTTTGCTAAAGTGTTTTTAAAATTAGTTTCTTAACATGATTGCAATCGATAACTCTAGTTAGTATTGTACTGTAAAAGAAAGTTCAATGCTAATTACACTTCTGTATTAGCTTGTTCATTTTTCTCTCATCTGGTGCTTGTTCATGGCTTCTTTAACCATATTTAATAGTTAATCCCAAAACAATCTAAAAGTAATTATTTCAATACGTAATCCCAAACAGGCCCATGTAATCAGTTTCTAAAAGAAAACCCAAACAACCCTTCAAAGTAGTTATTC